>JAEMBT020000008.1:4576000-5106000 GCA_018873245.2 Archegozetes longisetosus
TTGAATACAAACAACACAACAAGCATTCATATACACATCATACTTTATGGCCCAATAGTCAATTCGAAAAAATATAACTTGTAGATATAGATGAAGCATCATATATGCTTAAAGCTATGGAAAATATTAAAAGTATTTTTGTTAATTAAAATCACATTACATACATTGCTCATGCTTTGAATCGAGTCTGTGAATCAATTCATTAAAAACGTTTCGTGGTAAATATATTTATTGAAAATGAGATGATATTATTTAAAAAAGTGTTCATAACATCAAAATTTATTCAAAGAAATAACAGAATTGTATTAATCACCAAAGCCTATAATTACAAGATGAAGTACTTGATCTAAGACTGGTCTTTACTACTTAAAAAATTTCTTAAGTACCAAATAAATCAATTTGTTACAGTTTTAGTGATCGTCTGTGTATATGCACTAAGTAAATTATTTCTGGTATTACGGCTAAGTGACTTTCTGAAAGGGATTTGGACTTAGCAGTTAAGTACAAACTCGATTTTCCACTGATCTTCGTATCCATGAGTTGAATTGAGTGATCTTTTCATCTAACCCTTTGAGGTGTCACCTTAATGCCAAACCCTCCTTCCACCAAAATAGCTTAATCTAAGTGAGAATTGTACCAGTTTGCTAGCGACCTGATGGTATCCTCAGCTTAGTTTCAATTACTAAATGGACACTTAACCATTCTATAGAATACTTGGATAAAATTGTCTCTTCATAATGTTTTTATGCTATTGCGAAAAATTGATATGTAAAACTTAGGATCAAGAAAGTCAAGTAATGCGCCCAAATCAGCTCATGATATGCATCGTCATAAAACTATTCGATGGAAATACCTGATATCAAATGAATTGCAAAAGATATAAGTAGATTATTCAGTTATGTCATTTAAAGACTACCAAAACTTTTATTGCAATGCAAATGAGCATTACTTGAAATTTTGAATAGTCTTAAAGAGTGCATGTTATGAGTATGTCTTTCAGAACCTTATTTCGTACTTATCTATCAACTACTTGAGTAATAATAGAGAAATAAATTTCAAGTAATTAAGAAGTCATAATCCATGCAAATTTTGTCTTTAACAATCAATTAATAAAAGTAAATTATTTCCAAATTTTTTATTCATATGCTGATTTTTAACATGTTTGGATGAAGAGATCTATTGACCTTCTATCTATTTTCATTCCACATTCTTGTGTTACACATATCACCTCAAAAATAAATAAAAATGAAATTGCACTCATTTTTGGGTGAGTTTAGCCATTGCTGATTCTGAAATACAAGTTTGTTATCTTTAACGCTCAACAATTTTAGCCAAGGGTGCCTAAAATGTTTTAACTTTAAAGGACAATCTATATGCAAATGCTTTTAACATGTTTAAAAAACGGAAAATATCTCGTTCAACCTTAAATTAGTTGATGTTTATCAAAAGACTTTTGACGTCACACTTAAAGACTTAGAGGCAGCAAACATATTAAAAGAGTTTGAATTTATGAAGTCTTTATCTAAAAAGAACTAGATTTAACCAATTTCTACGAAAAATATAGATATGGTTTCTTCCCAAGATCTTTAATTCAAATAAACTGATTGCATCTCTCATTACCTATGACTTAATTCAGTGTAATCCGAAGACATAGCACCTTGAAGAAAATCCTTTTCATCCTTTACAGTTTTATTTTCTTTTTAAACCAATAACCTTGACGTTTTGTCATATGAATCACGAATTTTATGAAATTTTTATTGACTCTTATCTTTCTATGAGTGACGATTTAGCTAAAGTTATACGAATATAGAATAAAATTTTGGTAAGTTATTGCTTATTATAGGTCTAGTTATTCTTTATATAATTGACTTATATAGTTAGACCTATATAATTATCAACTATTTTCCTTTAAAAGTATATGCAATTAAAGGTTATTCGTTACATTTTGAGTGTTATTAAGTGTGATTTTTAAGATGAATTTTGAGAAAATGAATAGTGGTATCACTATTTCACAATTAAAAAAACTATTAATACAGTGAGATTTCGATATTTTAAAACAATTGAACCAATACTCCTTATTGACTGTTAGAAAGTTACGTAATCACTTAGACCTGTATGCACAACTCTATTTAAAACGGTTTTAAGTCGGTTTTAAGACTTAAAACCTGAAACGCGTTTTAAAACTCATTACACAACTAATGTTTAAAACAGTTTTAGTTAAGTCTCGACTTGTGCATATCGGCCTTAATGAATAATAGACTTAATTCGTTATACCAGTTACGGTGTAGTATACTATAAGTTATACTAAAATTTGCTTAAATTAAAAAATTCAAAATCAAATTTAACTGAATTGGAGACACTTTACAGCTTAATGCCTTCTATTTTTTAGTTATTGGTTGCACTTTAGATCAATGGTTCTGACTACCTGTATTATACAGTCCGTTTTTTAAAAATAGACTCACAAAAACTTGTCAGATTTTGCAGTTAATACTCTATCGCTTTTAGAAATGTGAGTCAAGAGTGAAATCGCTTACTCATTCACTCAAATTTGAATGTATGAAAATAAACCTTTAGTAATGAACTATAATCTTACAAAGTATTTCAGAACTGTAACCCTATAAAATAGTTTAGATATGTAAAAATAAATTTATAATTAATCACAACATATTCTTGAACACAAGTGACTCGATATGGAAATTCAAAACTTTCGCTCCTTCTCTGCAGGCAGATCTCGATATTTTCAGATCTGCTGACCTATCGGTGAGAGATTTTTGAGGGTTCTGTCCAAAACTTTCATTCAATTCTATCAACTTCGTTGGTGTCAAGACATGGCGTCGCCTATTATGCTTTTTATTCGCTACACTCCTAGTTTCATCAAACTTTGATTTAATTCTAAGAATAGTTGCATTGGTCGGCCCAGTTTTACAAAATTTTTCAAACAATTCAGCTCTAACCTTATCACAACATTTAGTTAATAAATGAGTTTTCAAAATAAAAATTCTTTTGTTGTGAACACCATTTTTGTGATTAATAGTGTTTTTAATTCAAAATCAATGACTAAGTGATCAAATTTTGTTTTATATGTTTTAAACTTACTCATTAGTAAGTTTTGATTCATGAGTAATAATAAAGAAAATTTGTTATAAAGATTTGAGTTTAGTTTTTAAAAAAAACGGACAGTATTTTCCTGAATACTTGAATCATTGAACTCGACAATATTTTGTGACTGTCTCAAAAGGTTTAGTATTAGTACAAACTTTTGTTTCATTCTTAATCATTCTTATCCACAGAACTCTGGACATTAATCCACCCGTCATCTACTACTTGAACTTTAATTTATGCCTCAAATAAAAATGAATTAAATAACCACAATCTGCATGTTTAAAAATGCTTTTCAAGTTTTCATATAAACGTACTATCGACCAAAAAAGTATGTCAAAATGTGTGCCCAAAAACCAGTAGAAACCAATCAGAATTGAATCAAATAAAGAAAGGGTTAAACAAATAATTTTGTCATATTATTTTGATAAGTGTTATTTCTAATACAATGAAATGCAAAGCTCGTCTTTATAATCTTTATAAGCTTTAATCTCTATAAGTGTTATAATGTGTATCGAACTTTAACCTAAGTAACTTAAATTCATCAAATAAATAATTGAGAAAAGTTGAATGCAAAGTAAATCATTTATGAACTCTTCATCAGTAAAATGGTTAATGTAAAAGTTCATTATTTTGTCTTGCCTTAAGTCATACCTAAACCAAAGTTTACAAAAGCTTTCAAAATGTTGATTACGTAAATATTAAAGTGTGATCCCTAACTATGTAAGGCGCGAAAAAGCTTTACTTAACATATACTCTTTTGGTCGATAATACATGAGAAATTTGGACCATTAATTTCTCGTAGTTCACAGGTTTACAAACTGTCAGCTCTTTCAATATAGAGGTCAATTCGAATAACTTTTTTCTAAACTTTCAAAACAAATTGCTTTCACTTACTCTTTATAGTAGTACAAATGAATTTCGATTATCTAGATGTTACTGTACTATAGCACTTAAAATGTTTAATATTTAGTTGAATTGTACAGGACGAACAAATCATTTTGTTTGAATTATACAATCTCAAGCAGTCAATTAGAATGAAATAAAACTCATTACAAATTAATTGGCGATAGACTTCATAAAATTTGAATTAAACCTTACTACCCAAAACAATTACAAGGTGAAAGCTGGAATCATGAAATGCTTTATAAAATAAGAACAAGTTATATCCATAAATTAGCCTAATCTAAATGCCAGGCGGATACCAAGATTTTTCTTAAATTCAGTTTTTCAACAAAAATATAAGTTAAAATTCAAAATCTAATTTAATTTCCATAAACTCATTTAGTAATTACTTGAAATCGTGTGCGATTTTTCCATCAAAACTCTTTTTACAATCTTTATTCACGTCTTTACGCCTTAACTGTACAATACCTTATCTCTCCATACTTATTCTAAATTTATTAGAAAACTATAAGCTTTATTCATTTAAATCTCTATCAACAATTGATAATTTGAGATAATCAAAGACTCTACTCTGCTTGAAGTCAATAAACATTTAATTCTACGACTATATAAAAAATATTCCCATTTCATCACTACTTGAAAATTAAATCGGAACTTTTCAACTTAATCATTCTGGAATGTTGTTCATTAATTTTCATAATTCCATATGTGTTAAAAATATAAAAATCTAATCTATACGAGACAGATATGATACTAGATTATATTATGTGCAAAAGTGGAATTTAACTTATTGGTAATCCAGCCCAGTTTACTAATACAGTTATAATTTGACCAGATAACAAAGGTGTACAATTTAACAATAAAATGATCATTATTTTAAAAATAATCTAATATTTTTCTCTATGGTAATAATCGAATGATAAATATTATTTATAAGCTATTCCTAAGTGCAGACACAAAAAATTGATCAGATCTATTTACGTTGATATAAATCAGAAACCACTTACAAGTTAACCTATATTTCACATATGTAAAGGTCTATTTACACGATTCAATTTATGTAGAATTCATGCGACTTGAAGACTTGAATCCAAGCGAATTGAATAATGTGTATATATAAATTGCTTCAACTGTTGTTGAATTTAAGGCATCAAAAAAGTTGAACGATGTTTAACTTTTAGTAATAACTTGAATTCATTAGCCAATTACAGTATGCATTGTTTTTAAAAATATACTACGCATTTTTGTTTACATTTTTAAAATAATTTGATTGGATTAAATTTATTCTCTAATTCAATGTTATTAATTTATGTGTATGTAGAAATTGAATTTATAACAATAGAATACAAGTATTGAATTTTACATAAATTGAATCGTGTAAATAGGCCTTAATATTGATTCAACATTATTGAGAAAATGCGCTATTGCTAAACGCCTTTCTCGCGATTCGATCCAACTAAACTTATAATTTTCAGAATTATGAGTAATTTCTTTTAACATTAAGTTGGGTTTTGACATTCCATAAATAAACAGTTTGATAATGAAATTTTGTTATTGTTTTTGATCAGTCAGATCTTGAATTACTTTTCTTATTGATTAACTAGTCTCGTGAAATTCAACAGAAATTTCTAAAATTAAATTAGGTGAAAGATATTGTAATTTTTTTTGCGTTGTCTGTTTTTATTTAAATAATTTTTTCATCAAAATAATTATTTTTGAGTCAATTTTATCGATATACGACTAATTAGATATTATGAATCTAATTTTAATAATAAATTCCAGTAACAGTAATTTAAATGGTTCGATCAGATGATCAACATTACCAATCATTTTGACATATAATGATTCGAATTAAATTTTTTCATTCAATTATCATAACTAAAGTTGTAAATATACAGTTCTATTCATATTACAATCGATAAGTGACAATCGATGGTATCAAGCTCCCTGTCTTTACTCAGAATTCGAGGATTCAATGCTTTGGGATTCCGGATTGACTATTAAAAAACAATTCGAAAAAGAGTTGGGGATGCAACAGTCTATGAGATCAGTTTAGTTCGAGTTGAGTAAAAGTCATTTTTAATTAACTCATAGTTAAGCTTAAAGATAGATAATTTGACTCAAATTTGATTCATTTGTTTAAGAGTAAATTTAAAGCGGAAGAAGATATTTTACTTGAAGAAAGCTATTCCAAAATTGAAAAATATAAAATAATTAAAGTTCTCAATCAGTACACTATTAACACCTATCCTGAATATCCGGTCAACCTTGTGAGTAATCTATATTTTAATCAGTATCTGCTTCATTTATATGGCTTGACATTAACTAAAATTGCTTTACACTCATTATATTGAGTTCTAAAAGCTACAATAACTGCGCAATTAGTTTATGTACTCATATATTTAAAAAAAAACAATTTATACGTGTAATGCATGCAACTTATTTTGTGAGGATTTTTTATCCGAGCATATTAAACCAGAATTGAATCAATATTTGAGTTATAAAAATATTGCTAATTTAGTATAATTGAGAACATTAATTCTGTTATAAGTTAAGTTAATTTCTTAAGAAAATATACCAATACTTTGATCAAAATCTTTTATGGGTGACATTACATAAATAATCGGTAATTTGAAGTTACACAATTTATTTTTTCAAATTTTAATATCTAAGCTCCTTTTCATATTGACTTAATTTAGATTCTGTCTTAAATTTGATCTAATTTTGTTAAAATCTATGATGGCGTGAGAGTTGGTCATGAATTCGTGTGACAAATAGGATTGCCGTATATTTGCCTTATCGAGTGTGTTCCAGAGAATCACAAGCAAATGTGCTACATCATCACAAGCTCTGATGAAAAATCTATTTGAAAACCACAAACTTTAAAATATCAGCAATAGCAATTTTTCAATGTAATCCAAAGATAGTAATTAGATAAACAATCGTTTCTAGAGCTATGATATCGGACCCACACATATATTCTACTAAACTGAGTTCCATTACTTCACACAATATAGAAACAAATTGAACACAGTATTGATGGCTTAAACCTTTGATGCCAATAAACCTGATAATCTTGCTCTCAGACATCTTAACGATGGGTCACAGACTCCTTTATGCACAGAATCATATCAAAGACTTAGTAATTAATTTGAGAATAAATATGCATTTTTATCATAAAATTGTTCTACTACCCCAAATAGCCTTAAGTAAGGATCTTCTAAGACATTGTAAAATTGCAGGTATAGGGTTAATATTCTGGTAAGAGCTTATATAACTGGAACACCATCTAGCTAAAATTTTTCAGCATTAGAGATGGTTCTTGTATGTTTAATGAGAGAATACTCTACTCGATGGGTTACTCAAATTTTCTATCCAGAACAATTGAACTACTTCTTAACTGAAAATCTACAAAAAGATTTACATAATCTTAAGAGTATATCATTTAAAATCATATCAGTATTATGATTGATCTAACTAACATCTGTAGCTACATTATTCAGATGAATCAAATAATTTATAAAAGATCTCTCTTAGCCCTTCATAACAACTTAACTTTCGAAAACGTAAAATTAACTGTGGGGTAAAATGTTACCCCACGCTTTCCACGCTTTATATCTGTTCTAGATTAGTCCGAATGCTTTCAAAATCAATGTTAGCTTTTGTTTTCGAAGTTTTAATTTACCAATTAATTAATTTATTATCTGCTACAGAGTCATCAGCGGTTCAAATTGCTAGTAGTGACATTACAGCGCTGAGACACATAGTAAATACGAAGCACTAGGATGTTAGAAGGAATTTCTGTCCTTAGAGAGACATGTTGCCAGAAAAATTTTTTTAAAAATAAAGTTATAAGTCTAAGTTAATCAGGATTTTTTTCATTCAAAGTCAGATATATGACTGAGGAATAGCTAAATTTTCAAGAAATGACGTTGATTTTAGCGAGATTTTTAAAGTCAAACTTGGGAACATTTTACCCCACAGTTATGACGATGGGTTAATAATGGAAAAATATCAATAGTAAAGTTTAACTAGTACTTTTGCAGAAAAATCTGATTACTTTTTTGAAAAGCAATTACTTGATTAATAAAGTTACAAAATCTGAAAATAATTTTAACTTATTTTTAATGTTTCTGAATGAGCATATATGAAAGATAACATCAAATTTAACACTTTATGATTAGAAGAAAATAGATAACAAGGTTTTATGCTAAAAAATTTCAAACTGATTATATTCTAATTGATTTCGAACAAAATAATTCTTTATTCAAATCACTCAAAAAATTTCTTTTATATTCAATCGGTTAGTACCAACCTGTTTACAAACTTAAGAATTGAAAATCAAAAATATGGAACGAAATCGGGGATTGGTTTCGAGCTATTCTGCAAATATTGCATTGATCTTGATATATGGGCACATGAACATAAATACGAGACTGGCTCACCTATAACAACAAAGTTTAAAATGAAAGTCTTCAAGAGTCTTATAAACCCCTAGAACTCTTATTTATATAATTACAGGATCTGCAATAAATATTATACAATTGAATGCTAAAGGGAGCGACTGCTATACGTTTTTGTGAGTAACTGCTTTAAAGTTTGTCTACTTTTGCCAATTGTTGAGGGTTTTCTCACCGATAATAGCTTTGTTGTAATTTTCGTATAGATTTCTCTAAATTTCAAATCATTATATCTTTTAATTAAAATGTTTAATTTAAACACCGACCGGATTTCATTGTATTTTTGAATTATTTCTTTTCCAAACGATAGGATGTGATCGACGTTCGAGTTCATTATTTCTTAAATTGTCTTCATTATTAATTATTTTTACGACTTTTCTTGTATTAATCAGTGTATTGGTTTTAATCAAAAGATTTTCATTAAACGATTGATTCATTTTAAAATCAAATTTAATTTGATAAACTTTGAAATACTTTTAAAGTTGGCTAAAGTTTTGTTTACTTTCTTTGATTCAATCCATTACTTAATGCTTAGCGTTTATTACGAAAGTCTACACTTAACACAATCTCTTTCGCAGAATATACTACATCAATCTAATTTAGTATTCATTTCAAAAAATTGAACTTTATTATTTGATTTGATTAAACATATTTTGTGCATTGAAACATATTGAAGTTATAATCATATGCAAAGCTAAGTTCAAACTTTCAATTTCTATCAAAAAGTCAAATTAAGAAATTAAGGTAACATAACACTTTTTGCAGAGAAGCATTCAATTGCTGATAAAACTGTTTTTCCCTCTAATTATCTCATCGTTTAGGGTTGTGGTCAGCGACACACAAAAGAACATCCGTCTCCTTTTTATAGTGCACTTAGAACCGAAGATCATGGATATACGCCTATGAATGTACATAATAAAACACATCTTCATTTAGAACAAGTTTCTCAGGATAAGATTCAACATTTTTTGAATTATTTATTTTCTATTGCATATATGAAAATGAATTTAATGTTTCTTCTTTTTGCAATAGCAAAAAGTTGTTCATAAGTTATCTTAAATTTAAAAAACATGCTCGTCAGGCATGATCTTAAATATCAACACTGTTTATAATCAAATTACAGATAGAAAATCTTTGATGAAATTTGGAGCTAGATTTAAGATTAACAATCATAAGTTTTATTCAAATTCATAATCATTTATCACTTAATACAATTTTATAATACTTTTTTGGAATATTTGCTTGCTAAGAATATTTGTCAAATTTCAACTTATCTATGTAGCCGAGCGTTCTTAATAGCTTTAATACATATCAAATCTCAGCCTAAATAATAATATTCATTATTCCGAATCTGATTGTTGTGAAGAATATCCTGGGTTGAAAAATAACAGTTTTTCCATATTGTGAACACGAATCTCAAAGTCAAACTCTTTTTTATTTTCAGAAAATATCATCATATAGTCAAATGTCTGAATGAAAAACAAAATATTCTACAACTCATTTGTTCTCAATCAATGTCGTTCTTCACTTACATGATTGACAATTGTTTCTAAATCGTGTTTATGTGCGAATTCTTCAATAGATCTGCTCAACGACAGTCCAGAATAACTTATTCCAAATATTGGGTCCCATTTGTCTTAGTTAGTCATTTATGAGACAAACATCAATAAAAGTTATAAATTGATAGTTTCAGAAAGATATCACTTACTTTCACTACAAATATAACACATAAAAGTATTTTTATTGGCATTTATCAACTCATCGTCTATTGAATCAAACTTTTGTATAGAATCGTTCCGAGCTTTTATAGTACTATCTCCAATGCAAAGATTTTTCAGCTTTAATCCAACACTTGATATACTGTTTATTTCTTGAAGATAAAAAAATGTTAAGCACATTTTCATAAGTAAGACTGTATCAGTATTATAACTCGTGCTCGATTCAAATCAGATTAATTATATAAATAGATAACCATTTGAGAGTCATAATAAGTCAATTACAGGCGAAAAAGTCATAACCTCACCTCGTAGCCATAACTATTAGTCACTGGTCTGTCCTCTCCATAGACTGACAAAAACTTATATTTATTTATTATATTCAGACTTTAATACAAAAGGAAAATTGTCCTATATTAGTGTTTGAATAAAAAAGGCCCGATCTATGTTTGTTTAAAGTTAACTTATATTAATGTTCTCTATTAATCACAAGCACTTGTAGCCGATTATACTTTTTAACTATTAATCAATATTTACATGACCTATACTTTTGTATGTAAAAATCATATATTAAAATATACTAAAGTTGAATAATACTGAGTAATTTTTATCTCAATCAAAATTGTAATCATCAAACACTTTTAACTTATAGAGTAGATAAAATTGTTTCAAGCCTTTCACTTCAACTTAAAATTAAAGAGAATTTTCCGAATGCATTATAGTCCTCATACACATTTCTGCTTAGCTCCTGTCCCTTTTATGTATCCCATTATAGAAATTGATAATTCTTTGCCCCTTTACACTTTTTTAAAGTGTTATAAATATAATTATAAATATATTGTTTTTAAAGCGTTTTGCCCTCTCTCTAAAAGCCTTTGTAGATACTAAGATAGACACACAGACAGATAGAAGTACAGATCTATAGTCGTTTTTCTTCGAACATGAGTCAAAATTTTTCAGAATAATATTACTTACTATCAGACACACAATTAATGAATAATAACTTTGGAATGTGTTTCAAATTCGGACAGTTTTTATCAGCAAATATTTCAAATATTTGGGAAATTTTAATCGAATTAATATTGTTTCTTTGATAAGAGTCTTCACAACCGGAAATATCTCCATCAGAACCCTGACATATAATCATAACAATCAAGGCCTGAGTTGAAGCAAGGCTTTCGTCTTTAGCTATGGATTCAAGTTCTGTAAGAATTTGACCAGTGCTTAAACAACTCATAAGTTTGACTTCAAAATAAAGTTCTTTGAAAACGTCTTCAAATCTCTCGGATTCTCCTACAAGTTGTTCGACATTATTGATAATAAAACACTTCCCCCTCGGGTAAGCATTCATTGGATAACAATTAAAACCTTCAATTTCTGTTTCCTGTTCAACGGGATTAACATAATCGAAATAAGAATATGCTGTTATCAAATATTTTCTCAATAGTTTATAAACATAAGAATATTCGTAATTTTCAGAATTCATAATTTTCTTGAACACATTCTTAGAGTCGAACTGTTCGGTGAATAATGCCCACAAATCTCGCATTCCAAATATTTCATCTGCAGTAGGAGTGTCACCGAATGTTTGTTTATTCATTTTACTAAGTAATTTAGTTAATTCACGATATTTCGAAACAATCATTTTATAATCAGCTCTGTTTTCAGACGAGTCCATTGTCAGTGCATTATCTGAATCTACACGAACGCGAAATAATGGCTGTAATATGACAAATAAGCCATATACCACCTCCATTTTTTCTTTTATTGTTTTTTGAAACAGTGAATTACTTGGAATATGTGTAAGTCAGAAGTCGATTTTTAATATTTTGTACATAAAAATTAACATAAAATACAATGAATTAATTTAAATTTTCGAAAATGGCAAATGACTATGGACCTATTATTGATTGCTTCGAGTAGTTGATTGTACCAATAAACTGTAATTCTATATTAAAATATTTTAGTGTTAATATAACTTACAAGTAGTTCACATACGTACGTGTGTCTGTCTGTTCGACTATCTATCTTTATCTCAATAGACTAGTGTTGGATCAGTTAATTGAAACTGAATAGAAGCTGAATAAAAAGAATTTTTTAAACCGAATAGAAACTAAAATTCAGAATATAAGTAAGATCGTTATAAAGTCAATGAAACTGTCATAAGGCACAACATTTATTGAAGCGACTCAACAATTCATTTTAAGTGTCAAATTACATAAACATTTGACGAATTCAAAGTCAACTATCGCAACACTTATTAGCAACGATTTAAATACTCAAAAAGGTTTTATTTAAACAATTTCTTCAACTATTATTTAGTGTTATTTGCAATTATTAAATAAAAAATTGAAAGGATAGAAGTGTTATTCATTAGATTCATTAGAATATTCATTAGTTTTTGAATACTCCTAGTCTTATTAAATAAATGAAAAGCTCTGAACTTTCTATCAATGCAAACAGTTTTTTATAGCTATCTTGTTCTTCAATAGTCTGTAATTAATATTCATTTACTTATCAGTGTAAAAAGTTTTTGCTTATTAAAAAAATATAGTTTTCCAGAAACTTTCTGAAAAATAACTGAATAGAAACTGAATAGAAATGAAAAACCCGAACTGACCCAACATTACTATAGACTCGAAAACTGCCCAATTTAGGCATAATCCAATTATATATTTATACTTTGAGTGATATGTCGGCTGAGCTTATTTGTCGAAAAAGTGGCACGGACCGAAAACGGGAAGGCACGACTACCACTACTTTAACATGTGTTTAAAAATTACGTTTAATATAGTTTTATAATTATTTGCCGTTTATTAGAACTATATAGTTAGCTTCTAAAAAGATCACTTCTGAATTGATGTCAAACATTTCTTCACAAAGTTTGCTGGGTTCTCGACGAAGTTACTAGTAGGCCCGAAGCCTTCGCCATTTGTGGAAATTGTAATTAATATATATTTTTATGTTAATTTTCGTGTACGAAATACTAAAAATATATTTCTTACCTCCATATGTTTCTTCGTCAGATGAACTTTTAGGCAGACGCTTTGCTAAATATTCTGAAATGTTCACATTTTTTCTGTTCAAGCTTAATCGTTGAGCATATTTATGAATCATTTTAATGCCCACATCACTCAATCTGACCAAATTAAATGAATTTTCATCAATTTTCAATAAAACATTTTTAGGACTGAATGTAAAGTAGGCGTTTAGTTTTTTAAAGCTAAGTAAATAAATAATATTCGTTATCAGATCCAGGGATATTTGACTCGCGAGAAAATAACCCATGGGTGTCAAGGATGTGTCCTCTAGTTCTGGATATTTCTCAAGTTCTTTGTTAAACTCAGACAAAGACATGTCGCATAACTCCATACGAATAAAGAGAGTGGTTGTATTCATGCAGTCGTTCTCAATCCAGAACTCTAAGTATTGTACAATCATATCGTTTTCGTACTCATTTGAAGTAATAAATTTGATGTCACGTTTTAGAGCTTCGATTGAGATCTCTTTGAGTAATTTGATTTTTTTAATAGCAAACAAATTGTTATTCCAAATGTTTCTCACTTTGAAAACTTGTCCAAACTTTCCTTCACCCAAATACTCCTGTTCTTCGTATTCAGTTTTATACCAATTATTTCTAATAAACTTGTCTTCAAAGCTATTCAAGAAGTATTTGCGACACATTTGATAAACATATGATTTATCGATCGGACCAGATTTCAACACTTCACTAAGTGCTTCGTTTATGTCAAATTCATCAGAATTTAAAGCCCATGAATCATGTTCATCAATAATCTGACTGAGATTATCTATTCTACGGTATGGATCTGTTTCCATCATTTTTCGCAAGATATTGATTAGTGACAAGTATTTAGCCTTCAATAATAAGTCGTCAAGTTTTTCAATTAGTTGATCACTTAAATAAATAAAATAGAATAAATATTGGCCGCTATATTTTACAGAGTATTGAATAATTGGGAACTTCATAGAAGTCTTGAACTCATTCTCCATCCTCTGTCTCTGTCTCTCTCTCTCTGTCTCTGTCTCTGTCTCTGTCTCTGTCTCTGTCTCTGTCTCTCTCTGTCTCTGTCTCTGTCTGTCTGTCTGTCTGTCTGTCTGTCTGTCTGTCTGTCTGTCTGTCTGTCTGTCTGTCTCTCTCTCTCTCTCTCTCTCTCTCTCTCTCTCTCTCTCTCTATTTTTGTTAAACTAACGTTTAATACTAAATAAGAGTTCAACGAACTATACTTTATAGCACTGATGAATAGTTTTGACTCGTATATGAAAACTATGTTTTGTTGATTATATTTTGATTAAGTTTAATGTTTATTGCTCTTGCTAAAGCTTACTCTCATTCAGACATAAAATCGTTTAACCTATTTTTGACCTAATATGAAATTACTTCTGACTCTTTATATTTTAAAGCTTTTTAACAATAAATTTTCAAATTAATTATTGTGGATCCACACAAAAAACACATTGTTTTCTTAGTAAATTTGATTAACAAACCTATCCAAAGATTTCTTGTCCAGTCTGAACAACTCCATCAAAACCCACCCCAATAAATAAATGTCAGCTCTTGTGTCATATACTGCTTTTGATTCATGATCGGTCAGGCCTTGGTACACTTCTGGTGCGGTGTAATTAGGAGGACCTCTTTGTGCAGAATGTGTTTGTCCAAAGTATTTATGTAAAGTTACTAAACCCAAGTCTCCTATTTTTACAACAACATCACTTTTATCATCCATTTTCACGAATATGTTCTCAGGCTTGAGATCTCTGTGAATAAATTGTGGATTGTTTGTGTGCAAAACACTGACACCTTTCAAAACATCAATAAATATCTGACTCGCGATATAATAGCCTAAAAGTGTCAGTTTTTTAGTCTCGGTATTTACAAGATTTAAGTCTTCATCCATTTCTCGGATGAGATCTCTCAAAGTTTTGTCGCATAATTCCATTCGAATGTGGAGTATGACATTCTTTTTGAACTCTTTTTCTCCTCTTTTATTGAATTTGTATTCATTTTCAAGCCATGCATCAAAATAGTGAACAATTCTATTGCTTTGAATGTTTTTAAGAGTAGTGAAGAGTTCCCATTCATTAAGAAAGTCTTTTTCGAAATTCTCCTCCATTGGGATCTTCTTAATCACAAAATAATCACTGATATTATCCCTATATCTGACTCTAAAGCATTTTCCATAACCACCTCCTCCGATATATTTTTCATCAATAAACCATTTCCTACAGAATCCATTCTGCATGAAATTATCTTCGAAATCGATCATCAATTTATTATTCATTTCAAAATCATACCCAAAATACTTATGGTAAATATCATTAAAGGACGTGAACTCAAACGACTCTCTCGGTTCTGTTATGATTCTTTCTAATTCTGTTCTTTGAAAATCACCCCAAAAATAAAACGTGTTTTCAACAGATTTTACCATCAGTACTAAATTATAATAACTTGTAGCAATGCTTTCGATTTTCTTAATGCCTATAATTTTTCTGGGTTCAAAGTGATGTCCACTAACACCTGTTCCAAGTTCTCCTTCATAATTACGACCAAAAACATAAATATCTCCTTCAGTTGATAACAGAAGACTTTGCTCTCGATTACATCTTATACTTTTGATTAATACTCTTTTGTTTTCTTCGATTATAATAACCTCTTGTGGAGAAGCATAAAATTGTTGACCTCTAAGTCCGCACTGACCAGTTATATTTGAGCCCCAACTAAATACTGTGCCACACTCTGTTAGCGTTAATGAATGACTTGCTCCACAAGATATAAGAATCACTTTTCTGAGCCCAAATGAATCAAAATGATGAGGCTCTGAGACTTTTACGTCCTTTGTGTTTGAAACGTCACCGATCTGAGCTATTTTTGTCTCTATTTTAAAGATTCGAATTGAAATTGAAGTTAAGAGGCGCAAAAAATATCGATTATTAAAATTTTAGTAGGAATGAAATTCATAAGAAATAATTTTGAAAATGAAACGAAATCGTAATAATAGCAAAACAGAAATTGAAATAAATATCGCAATTGAAAGGCATTCATCAGAAATCAGAGCCCTTAAAATTGTATTAAATAGATTCATTTTTAAACAACCAACTAAAAAATTACAACATTGAAAAGGTTTATTTCATTTATAGAATTTTCTTATCCCATTTTCTAAACTTTTTTTAGATAAAAACTTTTGCCTTCCACCAGAAATTAGAATTCAATAAAATTTCAAATCTAAATTAAATCGAGATGGATATCATGGAATCGAAATAACCTTGATCTTACCTCCATTAATGCTACCCCAGCCATAAACCAGGTTATCAGTGGTGAGCGCAAGTATGTGAGAAACTCCACAACATATATCCTTGACCTTTATGTCATTATCCTTGAAGTATTGGATTAGTTGCGGTTTATATTGTGTTTCCTCACTTATTTTCGAGTGGTAGAGCTGCCAATTCTTGCTCTGAACCCAACTATAGATATCTCCATCTTCTGTCAGTGCATACATTCGTTCAATAGTTATTTCAAACTTTTTAATACTTTTACCACAAAGCTCTTCCTTAATAAAGATCTCAATAAATTTCTCGATATCTGATTCTTCAACACTCAATGCTATCAATGAGTTCTTATGGTCTTCGGAGTATTGGTCAAATTCATAAACCTTATCATCTTTTGTAACAATCAGAGTGTTTTGGGGAGTCACTAATGAAAATTTGATTCTGTTTTCAAAATAACGATTCAATTTTTTGTTCATTAAATACTTATTCTTCATCATCTTTATAATCAATTGGTTGACAAATGAAACCACTAACAAAAGTAAAGAGTTACAGTTTGGATGAGATACCTGTAAATCGATAACGACAGCAAATAAATTGATTAATTTTGAATGTTTTGAAAAAATTAAATTCCATCACAAATATTTATTTCAACACTTTTTTGAGTAAAATAAAGTTTAACCTTCAATTTGCAGTTTTTAAAATTAAATACTATATGCTTTTTATTGATGCTTTTTATTGATGCTTTTGAAGTAAAGCTCAGTTAGAATTCAGGGGTACGTTTCTCAAAACAGTCATAAGACTAAGACTAGTCTTAATGCAAAATACAGTAAAAAATCTTTATAAGCAAGTTCTATATAAGCAAAATTTTGGTATTAGCAATGATTTTAAAATCAAATATAATTTTTAAAGGCCAAGTAGTTTTCCACGTAAGCAAATTTTCGTTTTAAGCAATTTATTTTTAAAAATTTTTAATTTGATTATAACGAGTTTTTGCTGCATTTAGTATTAAGACTAGTCTTAGCCTTATGACTGTTTTCAGAAACGCACCCCAGTTTAATATTCATTTTTACTTATGATAAGAATCTTCATTAAAAAAACATATTGAAGGTTAAGATAGGTGTAAAAATTACTGAATATTAACACGATAAACAGTTTGTTATATCACAATCTCAAGCAGTTGGAACAAAATATTTGTTGAACTCACTCTAACACAATTTTTTGAAGCAGAACTTATTAAAATTTATACAATTATTAGTAAAATCTATTTCCTTAACTTCTAGTTGTTTGTCTGCAACTAATAAATATTCACGAATTAAGTGTTGACATAAATTTTTTGTTATGATGTTACACAGATAATCATACTGTTGAATATAACGTTTAAATTATTTGCAGCGTGTTAGTGTATCGTTTTGTTGTCTTTTACCAAAGTCATAAAAGCTCAAAGTACAGTTTCTATAGTTATTATTTTATTATAAAATTTTCTCTTATGCTGAAATATTACAAACAAAATTGAAATCAAGACTATTTGACTGAATGAATATCGTTTAGGATAAATGTAAGAAAGTTATATTTTGATTTGAATTCTTTGTTTTATTTAATGAATAATTTGAATTTCGAATAAAATCCAGCATTTGACAAAATAAAATATGGATTTTAGAACTATATCTAAAGTATTAGAGCCTAAGGTAGTAATAGACAGAGTTGTGTTAGAACTGAATCGATTATTTGACGTTGAGAATTTTTACGAACGTTTGGAACAATTGGTAAGTTATAAAAAATTTCATAAGACAAACAATTATAGAAGTTAATTGAGAAGTTAATAGATATGTTTTACTGAAAATAATACGGATAATTTTGTCGCTTGTATTAATAATTAGTTTTTTACCTGAGCTTAAATTACTTTTACAAACCTTTGTTCCATTAATCTTTATCAGGAAAGCATCAGAAAGCCACAGTTCAATATTATCATCTTAGACACAAAAAAATACCAAAAGAACAATATAATGTATTAATCAATATTTTCGAAAAAGTGGTTCAGCCTGAGAACCACCTATGATCGATCTATAAAAAAGGTAACTCTTATTCATAGTGAAGATCACAAGCTAGCTTTGAACTGAGCTGAGCTCGAAGTTCCATCTAGCTGTCTTTGAGCTTATTACCTTAAGCCAGTGATGTTCAACGCTCAAGCTTATGACGCTCGGTGGCAAGCGTTAGCTTTTATCGTACAAAAATTAGTATCAAAATTATTTATTGATTGAATCCGACATTTTTAAAATGAATACAGAGGATTATTCTCCAAAAATTGAAAGCTAACAACTTTTTATACATAATACAAACTGTAACAAAACCTTTATCTACCTTTAAAGCATCTCCAACACTATAAAATCAAATAAGTTTGTGTACAATTAAAATGGCAAAAATGCCGTTATCATTACTATTGTGTGACACATTTGATTAGCACTACTTTGAATCAAAATTTAATTATGCTTTAATTGACATAAACTTTTGAATAATACATCAAATTTTATGTTAATAATGTAAATGTCCCCCATTGTTGGCCGCGACGTCCCTAATCCGGTCGGAAAAGGAACAGTACACTCGTTTGAATAATTCTTTATCTCTATTAATAGAATAGGGTTCCATTTTGTGAACAACTAGCCCTCGAACTTTAATCATCATTAACATTGACAATGTTATGTAAAAAATTATTTTTGACATTTTATGCAAAAATTCAACTCTTTATCTTTAATTTCATACTAATTTCAATTAATAATTATAATTAAAACATAATTTAACTTAATTCCAAAGTAGAGCTAAACTAATGTGCCACATAATAGAATTAGAAGGTTATGCGAAAGGACTTTCCAGAAATAGTTACAGCATTTAGTCGATTAAAAGATTGTGCAAGAAGAAAGCAAATATCATTTCAACCGGTAAAACATATAACATAAAAGATTTTAAATATAAAATTGCCAGAGAGATAATGGCCTCGATGTATCATCTAGGTTGCCAAATTTCCAGTTTATTTATTCATTATTTTTATTTTTATTGATTATAGTTTATTTAAGGAAATTTTTTATTAATTATATTTCTCTTAAATTTATAATATTTCGTTTTACGCTGGAGTCTCCAGGTTTGAGACAAAGTCTCCTGTCTCCAGCTCAAGCCAAAAGTTGGGCATTAAAACCTCCAGCCTCTAGAACATCCAAATTTTTAACTTTATTTAAGAAAATAATTCGTATTTGTTGTTTGCGAAACCCGTATCCCAAGTGCATTAATCGGTAGGCTTTCGGAATAGAAGGCAGTAGTAACACCCTAACTGAAAAATCTCATAACGGGGATTTTCCAAGCCTACTGTAGAGTCTTTGTTACAAATAAGTTTGAAAACTTATGCAAATAATTAAAGAAATATAAGTGAATTATATAAAGATACGTGCAGTTATTAAGTCAGAATAGATTTGAACAGAGCTTTATAGAGGCAGATGAAGAGTTTCAAAGTCTCCAGCTTTTTCTCGGAAGACTTGGCATCCCCAGTATCATCTAAAAACTGCTAGTAAGAGATCCGTCAGGTATTCCAAAACGACACATAAGTAAATGTTAACGAACTCTAAAAAATGTGCAGAGAAGAGTGATCACGAATCCCTATGAATCACAGAATCCTAAACACACTCAGCGTGGCACAAGTTATTAATCCTTTGAATTCATCTTAAAATATCATAGCATGAACCACATTCCTCAATTACAGTTGTCTTTATTGTAAGGCAGATTACATTTCTCTTATAGCGTTTGGTGTCTAAGATGCAGCTAAGTTAAATTATTTCTCCAATGTATGCATTGCTATTTCCATTCTTAAGTCTATTTGATTTCCTACTTTGACATGCATTATAAATATTTTGTATTTACTAAATACTCGATCATATTGTGTCGTATTTAATTCTATGATTAAAATGTAAGAAAGCTGAATTTATATATGATAATGCGAACACTATAAGATGGCAACGAGTCACAAATAACCAAAATCAGAAAATAGTCGTATACCAAATGAATAATGATTCAATTTTTCAAAAATATGAAAAAATACTTAAGACCATGTCTTACAAATGTGATAATAGATAATTAGCATAATCTTATTTAAATTAAACAAATAATTATTGTTTTACACTTAGTACTCTTTGAACGATCTTTTAGATGGAAATAGTTTTCTGATAGCACTAATTAATACTACCCACTGGAAATAGCAATGCATTCATTGGAAATATGACAAAATTTAGCTGCCGTAATATTGAACTGTCACTCTTAAACCTTTTTCAAGTTAGTTATTCAATACAACTAGTTTTTATGTATTTATAACTATCAAAACAATAAACAAAGTTGTTTAACCAAATCAACAGACAGAACCATCGGATAAATTACAATTAATTATGGAAACCATTTCTGAAACGGATTTTATTAATTTATTACTTATATGCGGACATGATGAGGCTGCTCAAGAGTTTGCATCCTATTTAACTCCACCGATAGATTTGACTGACGTGGTCGATGTTTCGCGCTGTGACCCCCAAAATGGACACAAACAAATTTTCAGCTTCGGTGGAAACAACATTGATGAAGAATTCGCAACTTGTATCAGAGACGGAAAAGAGATATCAACTGACTCTCTGAGTACTCCGTATGACCTGAGCGGAGACCAAAGAGGGTATTGCTATATATTAATCAACTTCTTCACAATTGGAACATTCAAAGAAATGCAAAGATTTAGGAACATTTTTCATAAATTAAAATTCAAAGTTATTTTTCGTAAGAATTTGAGTAAAGAAGAGATAATGGAAGAGTTAACGAACATATCTAAAGAAGAAGTGCTTAATGAACACAAAGCATTCATATTTATGTATTTGGGTCACGGCAATGAAAATAATGTTATTCATGGGTTTGATTCAAATCATAGCGATACTGATCTAGAGATTAACGGATTATTACGCTTATTCAATAGTGAAAATTGTCCACAACTTAGGAACAAGCCGAGAATTTTCTTTTTTAATTGTTGTCGAGGAGGTAAGACATTAAAATGAATAGACCCGTTGCTTCATGACTATACTTTGTTCTAAAAGTATAGATTTTTGAGCACTTTCATTAAGTCGTAAAATAGAGTCCAGAGCTCTCGGATTGCCTTCTCTTTTGTTTAATTTATCAACTATTTTAGTGTTGAGTTTATATGTAAATTAATTAATGTATCATGAAATATGTGTTCAAAATCCTTACATTCTTATAGCAAGTAAAATCTATTAGTTATGTAGCTTCTTATACGTTTGCCTAAGCAAGAATAACGAATATTAATTTTCAATTGGATGAGATGACTGACGAACCAAATTAATGTGTAATGCTGAATATGCTGAGAATGCTGAAAATCTTATATGAACATATAGGACAAACAGTAGCCTTTAGAACTTATTGAAAGTATTGAAATAGTAGAGTAACGGGTCGAGTCGATTATAATTTGTGTTAAATAACTGAGTTTTAAACGAATTTTCAAGTTAATCTGTTGGACAATAGTAAACCATTCATAGAAAGGGCAACTCAATACCAACAATTACATGTTCCAAAGATTAGAGATTTTATTATATGCTATTCAACACTCGATGGTATTAATGATAAAACTTAATTAAATTACCTTAAATTTAATTTATGATCAAATTTCTATGAAGGTTATGAAGCAAAGGTTAATTTGAATAATGGCACTGTTTATGGTCGTGTTCTGGCTGACACTATTATTCAAAATGTTAAATACAAAGATTTGAACACAATTCTGACAAAAGTAAATCATAATTATAATCATAATTAAAGTCTTTTTTAACTGATTCTAATTTCATTTTTGTTAAAAGACTAACGAAAAAGTAAGAGAAGACAAAAGTATCAGTGATGATGACGACCAGCCGTTTGACTGGAAACAAAGTTCCACCAGAAGAGTCTTCTTCTACTTGAATATAAGCTCTTAATGGGTGCGATTCAACGAGAGTTAATGAATGTTCAAATATCCCACAAAAATAATCATATTTTTGTATTAGCATTTAACACCTGTAAGAGAAAGTTTATACTCGAAAATGAGTAAAACATTCTCAGATCATTATTCAAATATACTTATGTGCTTTTAATCTAATTATGTGTTGACTTTAACATTTGCAATAACATCAGAGATGCGGATCAAAGATTTAGCGCTAACTCTAAACTTGGCTAATCAAAAGCATTTACAAATGACATTATAACCTAACTTTAGTTATGAACTTTCTAATTTTTACAATTTTTTATAATAAACTTTGGTATAGGTAATCCTAAATTTATAGAAGCATGTACGCAAAATGGAGCTATTTTGTGATCGGGAACTTAGAATAACTTCTCAAATTAATAATACAGTATGGTTAGACCTGATAAATAACTACTTCTACTGTACTTTCCTGTACTTGGACTTTCAAATTCCTTCTTGATATAACTCAGGCTAAACCTTTCTTGGAAAGGTAATTTATGATAGTCGTAGCTCCTGCTGGTTATTTCTTAGTCACAGTAGAAGATAATTGGCAGATTCTTGTGGAACACAAACTAGAGACTGTACTTTTACAAATGACGAAGTTATTTAAAATTTAGTCAAGCGCTTACTAGTGCGGTGATAATTTAAATTTCGGAAAATAGTAATTTATAACCCTGTACTTTCCTCAATATCTCTAAATTGGTCAAAATCTTACTAACTCTATGGTGGATCAACCCTTCAGCCAATTTAGGATATGAGACAACTTTGACATTGAATCACTTGTGGCAATAGACTCAATACAATTTGAGTAAATTCTGTAAAAACTGTTATCAAATTTACTAAAGACCAAAGCAATAATCTTAAACCATTCAAAAAACATTGTTATATGAATTTTTAAAATTTTGATCAAAGTTATTGTATTGAGTTCAGAGTTGATTAAAGTCTACTTTAGAGATCGCGATTCATTCTCCAAATATTTAATTAAATTGTCGATTTGTCTTTAGTCTCGTTCATCGAATTTGATAAAAGCGTAGTTCAATAAATCAAAATTTGTTTTTAATGCTTAAATCATTTTGAATCTTAATCAAAACTTTTCAATTACATTCTTAATCACTATACATCGGTGAAATGCGAAAGAAATTATTCACAGGTCCTAATCAGAATCGATGTCACTCGGGTGACAAACACATCACTGATATATCCATCGAATTCAGTCTATTATAGTTAAAATTGATTGTATCAAAACTTGTTTGAACTGAAATTTGAAAAGAAAATGAAAGTAATGCTTATGCGCCTACGATGGTTGTAGCGATAAAAGAGGATCAAAACAGAGAAGAAGCCTGGTAAATGATCATCACATCGGTGTAAGACAATAGGCACGCAAATTACCCAATCCTGGAATCGTCAGATAGTGACGAAAAGTAATAGTACTGGATTCTTATGAGATCCGTAATCGGAATCAGAATAACTTAAATGCATTGACGAGGATTTATTGGAGAACAAGTCAGGATAGTGAATGAAAATATGAGTGGAAAACATATCAGTTGAGGCACCGAGTGTCAATACTATTGTGTCTCTCTCTCTCTCTCTCTCTCTCTCTCTCTCTCTCTCTCTCTCTGTGTGTGTGTGTGTGTGTTTCCAAATTCAAGATGAATAAATAATCAAGGTGATAGAAATAGAGGATTGAGGATTGTAGTTGAAGACTTTGGGACCAATGGAAAGTCTGCGGAATTGTAATACTGTTCAAGTGGAAAGCTTTCAGGTTAAACACGTAGGCGCCACGTGTTAAATCTGATGTGCGGTTAGTTTGTTTATTGTTTCCAAATTTAAAGTGAAGAAGTAGCCTGTGTGAGGAATAGAGACCTGTAGCTAAAGAAGTACTGTGGAAGAGGTGGAAAGCATATTGGGTGGAATATGCAGGTGTCGCGTGTTCTGTGTTGGCGTTAAAAACAGACTCGACTCGAACTCTATTTGTGCGTAGCACTAGCTTAGAGACTTACCACTGCTTTTAGAAAATTCCTGAATCAAAACTAGACTGATTTTGTTCAGAATAGATTTAATCATAATTTGAAATAAGTTTAAGGTAAGTCTCATAACTTAATACAAAAAATAGTAATTATTAGCTTGTGAATGAAAATCGTTTTGAAAGAGCAGCTAAAATCTGTATCAAAATCCTTAACATTCAGAAATACAGTACACAAAACATCAGAATATAAATAAACGAATTCATATCTATTTCAGTAAAGTTTTGTTGATTTTTCCCAAAGGAGTTTTAGGCAAATCCTTAACAATAACCAGGCCTCCCCTCAGTCTTTTATGCATAGCCACGAGTTGCTCAATATATTTAATAAGTTCCTCTTCACTAACATTTCTATTATCTTTAAGAACCACGAAAGCTTTTGGAACTTCTCCATAATAATCATGTTTGGCACCAATAACGGCTGCTTCTGACACGTCCTCGTGATTCAAAAGCAAAGATTCTAACTCTGATGGCAAGACTACGACACCCTCAACTTTGATAATTTGTTTATACCTGTCCACAATATAAAGTAAGTTTTCCTCATCATAATAACCCGCGTCTCCACTTTTTAGAAAACCTTCGCTGTCATACAATTCTGCTGTGATTTCAGGTCGGTTCAGATAGCCGTCAGTCATTTGCAAACTCTTGATCAGTACTTCGCCGATTTGATGCGGACCTAGAGTTTGACCAGTCTTTGGATCAACAATTTTGACCTGAGAGTCAGGCACACACCAACCGACGGAATGCAAATGTTGGAAAGTTTTGCTTCGCCAAACTTGAGTACAAAATCCTACCTCAGTCATGCCATAACCTAATAGAAACAAATTTGAATATTGACTTGTGCAATTATATAATAAAATTAATTCACATTTAATATTGCATCTAAACTGTATTATTTTAAATTGAGCTCAAAGATTGCACGACTCACGACAATACTTAAGGACTGAACAGAAAAATAATTGATACCTTGTCGGAAATAATTAAGATTTAGATTTTTGATAACTTTTTCAGCTATTCCTGCAGGCAATGGTGAACCGGCACATACGATATCCTTAAAGCTCGAAACGTCTCTATTTGAAACATCAGAATTGGCCAAATATATGACATACGATGGAACCAAAAACGCACTCGTTATCTGAAAATTTAGATGAGTTTCAAAGTATTAAATCTTAATATTGAAGTAATCAAATCTGTTTTGACGTAACACCAAAACCTTGTATTTTTCGATGTAATCGATGAACTTTTGTCCCTCAAATGTGGGCATAATTGCAGCAATAGCTCCAGACGCTAACGAATGAATGAAAAAGGTGAAACCTCCGGAATGACAAAATGTGTTTTGACACGAGTGTACACTATTTTCAGTCAATCCCCAAATTTCTTGGTGTTGGAATTGAATCGTTAGATTCAGAGCATTTTTATGTGTTCTCATGATCGGTTTAGGACGTCCAGTACTTCCACTCGACAGGAGAAGTGCCGCCAAATCTTTGTCACAATCGACTCTAATGGGCAACTCGTATTCACATTTCGATTTATTGTAATTATATAACTGACTGAATGATATGGTATTGTTTTCCACCACAATCTCCTCAGAAATGATTAGTATTTTCTACAGTTAGGTTTGAAAATAAAATACATGATTAGAAGTAAGTAGTCTTTTGTTTGAATTATATCTCACTCTTATTTGCGGTAACCGATTAGCAACATCTCGAGCCACTTCTAAGCTGTTAAGATTCGTCACCAGATATTTGGCAGCCGTATCTTCACAAGCATTTAAGACTTCCCCTTCAAGTTAAATCAAATGAGTTGAATTTGATTTGACTTTGCGACTAAATACGTTAACTCACTATATGGACAATTATCACTGCAAGCCGTGAAGACACCACCGGCTGCTATGACTCCGAGTAAACCAATTGCATAATAGTCACTGTTAGGACAGATGAAACAAACAACTTCTCCTTTATTGAGACCCAACTCAATAAAAGCTGCCGCAACATTTAGGACATGATCATAAACTTGTTTAGCTGTATGTCTTCTGCCAGTGGGACAATCGATCTGTTGATGAAACACATACATACTAGTTAGAAATACGGGTAGAACCCGTTATTAAGTTCATAAAAAATTAAAGAATTCTGAAAGATTGTAAAATAGAATTGCGAAATTTATTCAACGAATATTTCTTTAAATGGAGATTTCTCAGTTTTAATCTCTCTCTCTCTCTCTCTCTCTCAATATCTCAATTTTAAAAAGCTTAACTTTATTTTACTTATTGTTGTTTTTGCTCTGTGTGAGAGTTTCTCACATAAATTCAATTCCTTTTCTAGATCAGTGCTTTATTTATCTAAACTATATTATATTTCAATTAAGTGGCATATCCTCGAAATTGAAAAATAGAATAGTAGCTAGTTTTTAGTTTAAAAAACACATTAATAAACTCTATGTATCAGACCGAAAACATAAAAATCAGTCTGGTTCCTCTGTAGTGACCACAAAGAAAGTTCTTGACTGGTTACACAGAAAGAGCATTTAAGCATTTTACTATATAGATAACAAAAAAGCCTAACAGAAGGCATTTGTTTGAACACTAATTCTTACCATAACAACTTTGTTGTCATCTAATTGCTGAAGTTTGTCCAACAGATATTTCGCTAATGAGAACTTTGGGTAAGGAATAGTTGGTATAGGGGATTTCAAAACTTTGCTCTCCATTTGAATCAAGTTAATGAATTTGAACAAATTTTGTTGATGAATTCTACTGAATTCAAACGCACTTTAAACTAATGATAAGACTGTTATGTCTGTTAACTGTCAACGAGGCAAAATAGTTAATCACGTTTTCATCAGCACATAATTATTTAAAACTTAAACTAAAATCAATTAAATTGGTATATTCTTTAAAAGAACCAGAAATAGTTCAAAATTTCGGATATTTTAATGTTTCTGATTGACTATTACTTTGAAGACTAAACAAATTTTCTCAGTTTATATACTTTGTTGAACAAGACAACAGCCCTTGACGAGTTCATTGACTTTTTCATTTAGATAATGAGATAAAGCCCCAATAATATCTATCAAACAGCTTATTGGTTAATAGAATTTATATTAAGATAGAAAATGGAATTTGGATGACACTTAAATTTTTGCAATTAGCTTCGAAAACAACTCATTTAAATTAATATTTGATATTTATTGAGATAAATAAATAATGTATACAATACATCTTTTTGACATATAATAAAACTTAATCCAAATTTATATATAATCGACTGATAAAATAAGAAAGTAAATTTCACCAAATATATCATTGAGACATATTCTGATCTGAGGTGGCTTTATTCAGTGCAACCCTTTGAATGCCTTTTCTTCTATAAAAGCCCTGTTCCTCGCTCTTCTGATTATGGTTATCAATAATCTTGGAGTGATAAGTTGGCGTATCGTTACTTATTTGAGAACTAGAATGAGCCACATGCTCGTTAGTAGAAGAAGAGGCATAAGTTCTTTCATCTCTTGAATTATCGTTGACCCCATTGTGACCCGAACCAACTACTGAATTACCGTTCACTCCATTATAATTGTTATAACTGTTTAAGCCATTATAGCTATTATAACCATTATAACCATTATAACCATTGTAACTATTATAACCATATTGTCCATTAATTAACGGCTGATTCTGGTAGGGATAGCCACCAATATGTGCACCAAGAGTTCTGCTCACATGACCATATGGTTGATTTGCATAACCGAGCGTTAAGTAATTAGAAACTTGACTCAATTGTGGTGAATATAGTGGCGAATGTGCATAACCTTGAGCCCCATATGCTGCCAATGGACTTAAATAACTTTGTTGCGCATAAGCCAGTGATTGACGATTCAAACCATTGCCGCCATTCAAGCCGTAATAAGGGTTCGTCAGATAATTGCCGAGACCTTGTCCTGCACTGGCTACTGTTTCGCCGATTCCAATGCGTGGTACACCTCCGTATCCATAGGGAGACAATGCGCTATTATATCCTATTATTTGAACCATTTTAAGTTAGTTTGAGACTTAAGAATCAACACAACTATGTAATTACAAAAATTTTTAATTTCTAGATTAGATTTTAGGCATCAAAAATTCGACTTGACCTGTATATTGACTTTCAAGTGGAGACGCGATGCCATAACCTAAATAACCAGAATTATAGGGATTACACTGTCTAATAATCGGTATATACTCATTACCAGGACTCTGAAGAAATGGTGCACTACTCAGTTGATAGGGCATAAGACCAGCAGCACCAGGAATCGAGACTTGATACTGTCGTGGTTGAGCTAGCAACGGATTCAGATATGGTGATGACACAGGTCCAGCCGCAAACACATTGGGGGGTCTGAACTCTCTTCCACTCAGGTCATTATTCAATCTGTTTTGATTTATTTGGTCGTAAACAGTTCTCGGAAAATATCCGCCCGATGTCCCATAGCTTGAACTGTCGCCAGGTTTGTATCGGTTTAGATTATCATAATTGTCGTTACCACTACTCTGTCTGTCGATTTCAGAATTAGCTGAACTCAAATGCAGAGCTGAGACGAATACTATGAATAAGAGAACCTAAAAAGGGAGTAATAAAACAAATCAGACATAACCCAATACGTAAATAAAAACAAACTAATCCATGAATGAGTTTTGATAGAAAACTAGTGAGAAGTGAAAGACAAACCATTTCTGATGAATTGTTCAGCACTACTTGAATACAATCTGTGATTTGTCACACTTTCTCTTGAAGAGGTGGTATATATACAACTTTTGCAGATTTAATTAAGTATAATTTGCTTATTCATATACTGTTCATTTATGTACCAATGACTGGATAAATATATTTTATCGGAAATGTATTGTTTGCTTTGCAGCACATTTGATGTAATAATAATTGAGTGGCTGTTAATTATTATTCATAAGCTTTATTTCCTAATGCAAGTGAAAATCACTACATAATAAATCTGAATAATTTCTAACTTTTGGTGTTAGTTTCTTCCAGCTAATAAGATTTATAACCTATTTTATACGTTATTTTATTTTATTTTTATCTCAAAATTACAACTCAGTCTATGAATATTTGCCATTCTTCTGATTCAGTTTAAGCTTTTATGAATGAATGCCTAATTGATGAATGAACTAAAAACTGAAAGTAATACAGATACATGTGTTTAACTCTGTTTAATTTATGTTTAGAGGCCTGTGCACTTTAGAGTCCATAGTATTTTTCTGCTTTGATTTCTCAAATGTAATATCAAGTGAGCATTTTCCTAAATCAAGCTTATATCTGAATACTAATTTGAGAACATTTTTACCCTTATAAAAGCTTGAGGTTACAGCTCAAACATAATAATCCATGATAGAAGCAAAGAAGGACACTGTTATATCAATATTTCTGTGATACACATCAATTTGTTGCTGGATTTGATTGTAATTTTCTTAGATTACTTTAATGAATAATCTATAAGTTTGTTAGTAACTGATACATTATAGTCTAACGGAAAGTATGCTATCACAACACATGACTTCTGTTTCCTATCAACTACTATTAATCTTCTAAATATATAGAATATTGCATTGTGAATGTGATTTCATCAATATACGGATGAATACTACAAAGTCTATCATTGAAAAAGACAAGAAGAGATTTGAAAATCTTCAGATGCTCCTGAATCCTATAAATTATGAAAAACATTTTGATTCAAAAAATACTCGATTGATATTAAGTCCAAATTGTTTGGAACCGTCAAATAATTTGAGCACTTGGCTCGTGATATCATTTACTCAATTTACTCGAAAGTTTTGTTCATCAAAATAATCACAAATTTTTTGAACACTTTGTCAGAGGTTTATATCAATAAAATAATTAAAATTTTATTTAAGCGACAATTGATTAAACCGAAAAATATTTCAATTATGAAGACCATGAGTGACAATGAAAGAAATTTAAACAATCATAGTTCAAAAATTTATGCAATTATTTACATAAAAGCAATAAGTTATTTGTTATGTTAAGAAACCTTCTAAGCAAAAGTCAACATAGAATTCGGTTAAATCAATCTTTCCTTCTTTCCCAGTACATTAATTAAAACAAGAGACTCACTTTTTTTACAAATCACTGCTTTCCATATCTTTTTCACAATTATGCAAAACTTTCTGATACTTTCTAAAAAATTATCAAGTTTTTGATCATTCTTAAAATTACTAAAAGTCAACATCCCGTAAGTTGAGTGCTATAAGGTCCTATCTCTAGTGTTAGTTCAATGAGAGATTGGACTTTATAGCACTCATCCAACTATATGTGAAAATATTTATGAACTAATTTCCTATTCATACCAATTACTATAAAAATGTCAATAAAACATAATAATGATGATTTCACTACGTAAGTGACTGAGAACATTTTATATATCTTACACTTTGATTGGGGGAAAAGAGAATGAAAAATGATGTGATGTAGAAGTGAGTGCAACAACAACGAGAAGAGAGAGAGAGAGAGAGAGAGAAGAAGCCCTCCCTCAGAATACATGCTCGAAAGCGGCAATGAATAGTATTGGCCGACTTGCTTAGAGGGCCGGTGAAAGAATGGCAAACTAAAGCACAACAGGGTGTCTATTATGTAGGTTCATATGGGGTTTATCTCATTACAATATGTTTTGGGACACGCGTACCTTCAATTATTTTGAAGCCTGATTGATTCTAACATTCAAATAACTATTGTTATACTAATCAGCCAATTGGTTAATATACCATCAAACGCATCATCACATCACTGAAACACAGCCCACACTCTTCTCTAACGTCTCCTTTTCATCTCTGCAGTCAATTAAAAGCGTTTCTTCACTTGTCTCTTCTCCTACTACTAATTCTATGTGAATAAAAGTTTTTTAAAGCTCAAAAGTTGGGTGTTTTCTCACGCTTTCCAATTTTCGTCTGACATGATGTGATTCTTTCATGTATTTCAGTCCCGAACGTGTGCGTCAATCAATGTGTTGCTACTTATTAATGGCTAATTTGTTAATTCGCTATCAAATCACATTCTGAGTCGTGTTTTTTCTAAAATATTTGTTGAAAACTAGTCTCTCGAGTAAATAAAAAGGTAAGTCTTTTGTTTACTTATTTAAATAGTTTTCTTTTGACACTTAAGAAACACAACTTGAGTTCAGTTTTAGGCTAAACGACTATGTTTTAAGCCTCAGAATTCAAGGCTTGAACGCCGCTCATTGAATCACTTTTGGAAATTTCGCTCATTTAGCATAAGCTTTGCAAATGCATTAACATTTGCTTCAGTAAACTTGAGTATCAGACAAGAATATTAGATAAGAATATTCTTCAACATTATCTACGAAGTTTTGACAATGATTTTTAAATGGAACCTGAGTTCAATTCTTATGAAGCCTTACAATAAATACACTCTTCAAACCTTATGTTCAGTCCAGTTTTTATAGAAATTTCATTGTTATAACTTTAAGGCCGTTCAGACACATTGATAGGAAATATTTTCAATCTGAAATTTTGAATGAATCGAGATTTCCTTGTATGAAATATTCAGCTTTACAGCTATCTTGAATGCTATTATTTGAATCACTCTTTCTAATAACACTTTACTACTTGAACGCTATTTAAAGCTCCAAAGTTAAAATATTGAACCAAACTATAATCAAGCCTAATTCATAAACAAACTAAAATAAAACTTGAGTGAGATTTGCAATATTAATATGGAAAGTTCCGCCAAAAGTTGCTACAGACATAATGCAAGATGAAATGATATTTTCTAATTAATATGACAACACTATCCAACATTAAATAGTTTGTGCACAAATAAGTTTAGTTGATTCAGTTGGTGTTCGGTCGACAATGATTTTAGAGAATCCATAATCCAAAACATTGTTTATTTTTTGTTGAGCTATTTGTTTATATCGGACTGAACTTGAGGTGTATATAAAGCAATGTTTAACTAAGTGATGGACATTCCCAAAGTCTGTGTTAATAGTTAGTTGTGAAAAATCCAGGTCTGAAAATCTGAATTTTAGTGCAAAAGCTTAACTCAGTCTTATGCCTAACTTCTACATTGGGAGGAGAACTAATGTAAACGGTTTTTGTATTCAAATCCCTTACTCGACAAATATTGCAATGGATTTGTGAGAGAGATAATCAAATAAAAATGACCTCTATTTCGCCAAAGACTTGTTGGCTAAAGAATTGCAGAACCACTAAAAATGTTATACACTTTTCAATGCAATATCGGTTGTTCATTTGTATTGCTTTTTTATGGCCTTTTGCGACATCAATATAGGATTTAAATTTGTATTCAATCCTAAGATCTATTTCTTACCTTTAAAGGAATTTATGCTATTTTTTGATTGATTAGCTTTGCTCTGTGTTCGAAATTTTTCTGCATATTGTCTCATTTCAGGTTATATTTTCTATAAAATCAAAATTGTCTTATTATATGTTTACAAAAATAAACAGTCACTAAAATTTAGCCTCAAAACTGCGAAAGCTTTGTCTAATAGTCAAAAAAACTTAAGGCTTACGAGCCTTTGAAGTATCGAGTATCTCCGATAACTTATTATACAATATTTAAGAGTTGAAAAAGTCAACGCCAAACCGAATACTAACTATAGCCAATATTTTCATATATGGTTAAACATATGCTGGTCGTTTCAAATAACACATAAGGTGTTAATCCCATTCTCTCTCTCTCTCTCTCTCTGAAAGTCTCATATAAACAGTTACTTATAAGACATTGGGAAAACGAATAAATAGGTAGTGAACCTGAAATGGACTGCTGTTCTGTAGAGTCAAATTATGCGTAACCAACTTTATAACTGCAGCAGCGGATATGCAGATTTGAAAGGCTGGTGTCTGAGTGTTTTTTAGTATAAGATGCTTGAAGTTAATATGAAGGTTCTAAGGTAGTTAAGCTTTATTTATTATTGTTTTGCTATGGACTCAATATGAGTGCTTGGAACAGTGGCTGAATTAGTGCCTGAAATAGTGTCTGAATTAGTGCCTGAATCCAGAACTTTCATATATTGTAGTAATTCCACAGGAAGCTACTATCCGGGAAGGTCAGAGTTATACACCTTATAACGAGGTGTACATATGCGGGTTTCGCTTCAACATTACAAATTATTCCTACCTTAAGCCTATTTTTTATGCTTCCATCTCTCTGTTTAATCTTTCCCATTCGAGTAAGTCTTTTATGACCTAATGACAAGATGCTATTCAATTAATCCTATTGAATGAGCTTTTGTTATTTCCTTATGTTATTGATTATTCGAACGTCTTTTATAGGTTTTGGTATTTCATTAGTTATTTTAGTATAAAATTGGGTTTTAGTGCCGTTAAGATCAAATTCAATGAAATACTAAATCTTATAAGAATGAAACAAACAAATTAATAATAGTTTTATATTTAAAAATTAGGAGAACCAAAGGCCTGTTTGATGACATTTATAGATATACGATGAAAGAAAAGTCAAAGAATGCTGCTCGATCTCGCAGAGAGAAAGAAAACGCCGAGTTTCTGGAATTGGCCAAACTGCTGCCACTGCCGGCCGCGATCACGAGTCAATTAGATAAGGCATCAATAATTCGTCTGACAACTTCGTACCTTAAAATGAGAGCTGTATTCCCAGATGGTAAGTTATACACTATTTAAAACTTATTATTCCAATCTATTTTTAGCTTATTTTACTTTTACTTCTTCTCAATCATTAGTTCACCTTATATTCAAATTTACTAATCGTTTATTTTTATCTCTAAAACCAGAAGCACTTCAGTCTTTTCTTTCTGTTTGTGCTATGCTTTTTCGATGAATTTGTAGATTCGATCAGAACGTGTCTTATCAATGAACTATATTCAGAATATTCTAGTTATGAATGGGATGAAAATGTGTTGAATTAGTTAAAAAGTGGTTCACACTCAGTCTGTTGATCTGATCTTTATTCTGATTTATGGAACCCTAAATATTTTATATTGGCTAAAAACTACTTAGCAATCAATTGATTAAATTTGTCTTCAGTTCTTTCAAAAGTGTCTGCGAAACAAATTTCTTATTTAAAGCTTTGCAAATGTGAAAAGTCTCAATAAATTCTGAATTAGGATAAAAAACACCTATTATTTGGTGAGCAAATTAAAGCTAAGAATATCTTTGTTTGTGGCAACTACTGAATTACGACTAAGGGTATGGCAGATGCAAAGTAACAAAAATAAATTTGCATTTCGTTCAGTTCATAAGTGGACTATTGGTCTAATGCAAGAGCGGCTCTATTGCTATAATACTGAGCAAGTAGAGAGTCGTTTTCACGCCTAATTGAAAGTTGCCTTTTGCTCAAAATGAATTCATTATGGGGTTAAAGGGAATGCACTCTTCTCATAAGGATTGAATTTATGAATGTTTTCTCTCATACTTTTTCATTGTGTCCGATGGTTATGAGCCTCGAACTTTTCTTTCTTTCCTAATAATACCACATATATTAATAGTACCATTAATTTAATTTGAATCTGAATCCTTTCCAGTTTATGACTGCTATCTCTGTTAATGTACTGAACATGTTGTCTACAAATTAGTAGTTATTTTTCAAGCCATGAATGAATCCATGAAAACATATAAAATACTAGACTTTTGTTATATTTATCGTATGAAAGTGTCACTACTTCAGTGATATGTAAAATTATTTGTATTAATATCTTAAGTATTTATTTTTATTACTGTTACTGTTATTATTATTAAGCAATTATGAGATTTTTATTGCTTAGAATTGAAGTAAAAGCCGTTAAAATGGATTATTGTATTTTGAATGAGTCTCTTGATTGTAACACAAAACCGGAAATATGCCTCTTAAAACCTTTTTTCATACCAATAAGTTCTAGCATTATAGAGCAGACACATTTGCATTTTGCTTAACACCACTAAATTTCAAACTTACCATACACCTAGTCTTCATTCATTTTCTTTCTATATCACTCATTTTTAATCTAATTAACTCCCATTCTCTAATTCTCTTCTGTTTTCCCCGATAAGTCGCTCAATTAATTATTAATTTTCAATTTTTGCCAGTTGCATATTGACTCTCTTTGGACATTTTGTTTTGAAAATTACTAGAAACAGATTTTATGTACTGTTCATTGCTGTTCAAACGACTTATTTCTTTATTTATTTTGCCTAAAGTTTATGATATCTTCAAAATTGATTCAACGATTTTTTATTTGAATTGAAAGTACAACTTTCTGTCTGCTTAGGCGTAACTTAACTTTAAAAACATAAAACGATAAACAAGATGATAAGAGGCTGTTTGCTTGTGATCCACAAGTTGCGAACACCATATCAATTAACACTTTTTATGTCCAAGTTTGAAAGATCATTTTATACTACTGGTTCACTTTACAACAAGTATTATTTTCATTCATTTATCAACTATCTCAATACTGAAGTTGTTTTCTTTTCAAAAGTGTCCATTTTCTAACTTACATCAGTTAGTATTAGATTTGAATTCGATCTCAAGTTATATCAAATTTAGATAATATATCGTAAACTTCAGATTATTGTACGCCAAAGCTAAGCAGAGCTGATCTTAAGTATTGCGGGAAACAATAATACTTAGCATCATCTGTAACAACTAAGACTTGATAAACATATTAGTTAACAACTACTACTCCCTATAGATTTTATATAGAGTCTAATACTGAAGAGCACTTGTCGCACAAAAATGATCATTATTTATACGCATAATTGTAAGCGTTAGTACACGTTATATAACTATGGCTTCTGTATTATTTCGGACTCTTTTTTCAACCAGAGCCTTCAATATCAATTAGTATAACAGGGGATACTATGCATATAGTGTATTCCGTTTTCGTTTTTAAAGATTTTTGTTTGAAACTTAACTTACTTTCAGTACTTTTATTGTAAACTCGACTCTATAAATTAGTATAAAATGATTGGAAAATGATCAAAATTTGATCTACCCTTTCAAGAACTAATGACTGAGACTAGAATTTCATTACTAAAGTTGCCTGTAAAATTAATTCAGTTTAGCCGAAAACAGTAGCTTTTTATTATTGGTGTTCAAAATTCCTCTTTAAAGGGAGTGCGGGATATGTTAGTAATGTTAGCACAAGTGGCCCTTTGATCCTATTGTGTGAATCTATGAAAAGCCCATGTTTTTCTTTATATTAGAAGTAACCTCTCGGGAGGGTTTATAATGTGAGCTCAATTATGCGAATTCTATACAATCGGTTTTCAAAAAATAACATTAACTATACATTGACGCAAACTTTTCGGGCAATCTTATGCTGCTTTTACGATGGGCGACAGCTAGCCATAGAGTGCATTAATTCATAGCATATTGTTATAATTTTCATTTCAATAGCAGATCTATATTTTCTACTCGAATGGCATGTTTCAGCATCCTAATTATCAGCAATCAGTTCATCAGGCAATTATTCGAGCTACTATTCGAACAAAAGTAAATCTGAATCCAAAGGCATGTTGTGAAATCGCGTGAAAAGTATGCTGTATAGTGGATAGGGTAGGTTAGCTTACACTACTAAAGGATAGGCTATACTCACAAAGAACACATGCGTCAATAGTGAAGTGCATTTCATAGAGCCTATATCATGGTCTGTACCCTATGCTACACATAATGATGAGTAATGCCTTAGAGGCGATCCAATGACTTTCTATAAACATTTGTCTTAATACAGGCTATAAAACTTTTTTCAAAGTCATACAATCAGAAATTCAATTTTATCAAAAGGGTTGTTTATATATGAAACCATTTTATCGCGGTTTTCAGCCTCTAACAAATCTGAGTCGCGTTAATCTTTAGCAGTTAGTAGAGTAGAAGTGAAGCAATTTAGTTAGACTGCAAACTGCACTGAACGGCAAGTTTTCCTAAAACAAACAATATATGTCAGGATAAGTGTCAGCCTAAACGCATCACTGCTCTGGTATATAAAAATTCAGTTGCTATAATCAACTCTACTTCTACATATTGCTTGATAAGTCGACATATTACCCACTTTTGTTTTCTATACTTTGGCTTAATTTGATTTTATTTAGCTGTTTTGAATTTGTTTTTCATCTTTTGATTTGTAGCCAGTTTTCTGTTTACCAAACATTTCTATTAAATGTATTGTTATTGCAACACTGGTATAACATTCAAAAGTCTAACTTTTTCACATATTTTCGTGCAATTTATTCAGAATAACAATTAGAAAGTCTATTAAATGACTTAATTTTCAATTGTAACTAAATATGAGCAGTTTTGAAGCTTAATTTGACTTATAAAATAATAATTGATGCGTCCATTTGAGCTAAGGTGCAACTAATCGGATGAATTGATGGTTTCAAATAACAGAAACAAATAGAGCTGCACCTGACTTTTGAGTTAAGTTACAGCTCCACAACACTATATTCATTAAGCTATTATATTACAGGACTCGGTGATGGTTGGGGAACAATACCTCCTCCTCCTAACCCCCATGAACTAGCCATCAAAGAACTTGGTTCACACTTACTTCAGGTAAGTGACTACCTCTCAAATCAATCAGTTTGAAATGTCAAACACACCAAACCTAAATTATAACTCAGACGTGCAATGAATATAATATAATCCCATAATCTCATACATTATTGATAAATATACTTCAGGACTTATTTTTAAAATTGTTTGTTTTCCCTAAAAATATCTATTCATTAAAATAAATTATATCCAGTTATGATTTGAGTAAAATTTATTGCACTAAACAAATAATGGGAAGCGAAATGAGTGATATTTTTCTGTCTATAGACACTCGACGGGTTTGTATTCGTTGTAGCACCAGATGGAAAGATAATGTATATTTCGGAGACAGCATCAGTACATCTCGGATTATCACAAGTAGTGTATTATCCCAAGTTGTGTTACGAGACTAACAAACGAAACAATTAAATACTTTTAGGTCGAATTAACAGGCAATAGCATTTATGAATATATACATCCTGCTGATCACGACGAAATGACTACTGTCCTCACTCTCTTACATCCCTTCACTCCACAAACACACTCTTCTAATATCGCTCAAACTGATTTTGAAATTGAAAAATCATTCTTTCTTAGAATGAAGTGTGTCTTAGCTAAACGAAATGCTGGATTAACGTCTGGCGGATATAAGGTATTCAATTGTACATTTAAAATAATACATTTTAAATTATCCATTAAATACTTGAGAAACTTTTTTAATTGTTTGCTTTTGTGCAGTAATCTTTTAAGTAGTACAGAAAACTTTCGAATTAGAGACTATTATTTCATTTATTTGTGAGAATGCACCAAAAGATAGAATAACTAAGCCTCAGATTCTATCACTAACTGACTGTTAGTGTATTCTGATGTTGAGGCACATTTGAAATCGAATCTAAGTTTAATGAATGAACAAAATTTGATTTTAAACACCTAAAAATATAGAATTAACTGAATCGAACTTTAGCTTTGCTTATCTAAATGGTTCAAATTGACAATGTTTAGAAAGTCACACTCAATAAACTAATAATACGTGATAGCAAGTAGGAAAGATGGGTTATAATGGCATTCTTTCCATCGGACCATAATATGTTCAGATATTAACAAACTTATATAGTATTCAATATAGTAATCAAAGCAAATCTAAAGCTAAATCTGGCAACAAGTAAATGCACATTACAGGCAGGTTGATGTAACAATAGCTTTTTCTCGTTGCTATCACAGATTTTCAATTTATCGAGTCTGCATAATCTTTCATCCATTCCATAATTGTTTTGATAAGGTTTTCAAAAAATGTTACATATGTTTGAAATGATTCTACACTAATTTCAGGTGATTCATTGTAGCGGTTATTTGAAAGTGAAGCACTATAGTATGGATCAATCACCTTATGATGTCTGCTATCAAAATTTAGGACTAGTAGCCGTTGGACATTCTCTACCCCCGAGTGCAATCACTGAAATTAAAATGTATAGCAATATGTTTATGTTTAGGGCAAGTCTGGATCTCAAGTTAATTTTTCTCGATGCCAGGTATTCCTCATTAAAATGTTTATATTTCTGTAATATCTCGATATAGTGAACCTCCTGATAGTGAATCCTTGATATAGTGAATATAATAGTCTGTTGTCGACACGTCAAATAATACTAAGTAACCTGTCTATAGTGAAACTTTGTTATAGTCAATTTTATTATCAGCCCAATCATTCACCCTATCGAGGCATTACTGTAGTTGCATCAAATCACTTTATTTTGTCCTTTAATATAAAGAGTCGCACAATTAACTGGTTATGAACCACAAGATTTAATCGAAAAAACGCTTTATCATTACATTCACGGCAATGATATACAAAACATGAGATTTTCACATCAAACTTGTGAGTACATTATCAAATTTAGTCATATAGGATACATCAAAATATAGATTCTCTTAACAATGAGCAACTTTTTCAATAGTGTTAACTAAAGGTCAAGTCACTACTAAATATTATCGATTTTTGGCTAAACCTTATGGTTGGGTTTGGATGCAATCATACGCTACAATAGTCCATAACAGCAGATCTTCAAGACCTCACTGTATAGTTAGTGTAAATTATGTTTTAAGGTAAATAAAAGTACAATTTTTGCATTGTTTTGATAGTTCATTTGAAAGAATTGTTGCAAATCACGCTCTCTCTAAGATTTGTTTACTTCATATAAAAATACCTCACGAAGTATTGTTAAAGAGGCTGATTTTGTTGGTCATAAGGAAACTTTGCTCTGTTAAAAAAATATAGGATAAAAAAGCGACAATAGTTTCGTAGTATTGACAGCGCGTGCCTTACTAAGACTTTAGTTGAAATGCAGGCTAGAGACCAACACATCCGAGTTATGTCATTTAAGCTTATATTCAAAATCCAAATGTCTCTAACTTGCACTTCGAGTAAAGCGCACCAACAATATCGCAAAACCTTATGTATGGACTATTGAAAAACCCTATAATTTACAAAAGCTTAATAATGGCAAGTAATAAGAATTTCTTTTCAAATAGTGAACCAGAAGTCAAGGAATATCAGTTACAATTGGATCAAATAGAGAACACTTATAATCGCGAGTCGTTAACATATAGCTCATCGAGTTCTGTAATAAGTAACGAAAATGGTAGTTCTGATAATAATTGCACGCCAAATAATAATAACAATAGCAATACAACTAACAATAACAGTAATAATAATACGCCGACTACTAGTAGAACCAGTGAGTAATGTATTTCTAGCCTATATTCACGCCTTATTATTAAGAGATTATCTATTTGAGCAAATAATACATTCATTCATTAATCAAACCTTTTGTCATAAACTCAAATTTCTCAAAGTACAATATTTCATTTGTCCTCAACAGACAAATCGAAGCCTTCGCGAAACAGATCTCATCGAAGATCTCCCTATTCAACGGCATCGAATGCCTCGACCGACACCTTCACACCTGAAGGCCAAATATCGTCAATCGATGGAATAGCCTCAAATTTCAGTGAAATAAATAGTAATCAATACTTAGGACTTTATGATGATAGAGGGACTCAATGGAGTGTTAATCGATCGATATCTTACCCATTTAATTATGAGAATAGTTTATACAATTCATATTTCGGCGAACAAGAAGAAAGCAATAGATATAGAACAGCTCCGGCTTTGGTCACGCATGATCTACCCTATCAGCCCTACTGCCAATTAGACACTTTTCATGACTCGACCACATCTCCGGAAAACGGACAGATATCTGCAAACGACGAAACAGCGCGTACTTATCCCCAAAATCATTCCTCTGCGTTGACTACTCACAGGAATACCAGTTCTGACGAAGAGTTGCAACGAATCAACGCTTCGCTACCTTCGATGAGAAACGGGAGGAATATATTTGCAGAAGTCTTGATGAGAAATGTATATTCCGAAAACGATAATAACGTAAGCACTGATCTCATAGCAAGCAATACTAGTAACAATTTCCTACAAAACCCTAAAACTGTATCAAACGCGAGCGATATATCATCAAACTCTTCATGCTCTTCGTCTCCGGCAGATTTGAGTGGAATGAATGGGGACCCAAACGGCAAATCAACAGTTATTAGATATCTAAATGATGGTTGTTTTAGTACAGCTAGTCAAATGAAATATTTTAGCGATAACACCCAACCAGGATCTAATTCTTTCTTACAAACTCATGTCTCTAATAATACCAATAATTTGACTACTGATCATAACACACCTTTCACTGCTTCTCCCTATACTTCTGTCATTGTTGACGCTCAACAATACCAACACTTCGCTTCCAGTAGTTATGTTCAATAAATCTCTTCTAAACACTTCAGTTTTTAGTCAATCTCTTTTTCCAAGATATCGCCAGATTCAGTACAATATAACCGAATTTCGATTACAGGGATTTGACTGTAAATATTTTTTGTATGAATAAGTCATTTAATGTTTTACAACATAAACAGTTACTTATAGTGAATGATTTTTACTATTAAAACAATAAACATTTTGCCGTATGTAATGAGTGAAACCATGTTATTTATAGAAATTATTTAGAATTATTGACAATTTGTTTCCTATTCTAGTTACTAGTCTATCAAATTATTACAATAAATCAAATTTTCAACTTAATCTTTCGTAACATTTCATAAACTCCTGATTTGAACTAAATTTCAAATCATGCATCTAATGCTTAAAGCTGATCCAAATATGAAGCACCCATTACTTTGCTTCAGTCATTTGACGAAAATATCCTTCAAACTAGTGCCAAACAGACAAGATTTATCATATCACTATAGTTTAGTTCTGCACATATATAACGCATATAAGTCTGGTATGTGTATAAGTATTTGCAACAATGCGAATCGATCAACTCTTAGTTTTGATTCAAATTAGATTATATTCAAATTTCTATAAAAGCCAACTGATGACTATTTGAATGAATTTCTTCATAGTTATTATTCATTATTTTGCAGGTATAGCAACTCATACGAACTATATTACCATTTGAAAAATAATTGGTAGAAGTCGTAAACTGTACCTGACGTAACCTTAGTTACACAATCATTTGAAGACAGAAAAAATATTTTCTGCTTACTTTAACATTCATTCAATCATAGAGTTCCTGATTCTATAGCGTAGTTTAAACTAAATAATCCGTGATAGCAACAAGAAAAGGCTGTTACTATGTCAACCTACTTGTCATGAGCATCAATTTGTTGCCTGATTTGATTTCTAGTTTGCTTTGATCACTATAATGAACATGAAATGAGTGTATTCATATTCTCTATATCATGGATAGATTGAAAGAGTCTCATATCAACACACCACTTCTGTTGCTATCAAAGATTACTGAATTTTTAAGTGTACAACACTATAGAAGTATGAATTTAAACTAGAGATGCAGTTGTTTACTGAAGCTTTACTTAAGGCATCAATTATTAACGTGCAAGTTATTTATGTAAAGTTTTGAATTAAGAGTTCTGAAAAAAGTTATTCAGCAAAGATTTTTATAACTAATTCAAAATATCAATAATATTTTAGTGCTAGCATTAATCTAAATATGTTTTATTATATAACTGACACTGAGTTGTTTGTAGGCCTTATGTTCTGTTACAGAATTCTGTGACACTATAACGTGACTATGAATAAAGATATGAGATTTGATTCGCTTCCTTTTTCAAAAATCCTAAAAAATTGCCTTCACTACATCGAAGGGAAAAAAGTCGGATCTCATTGACTCACGACTCCTCCTAAGGGTGACCACAAGTTTGTGTTGACAAATATGATAAATCTCTGAATTTTGTGACATAATTTTTCTTTTGATTTGTTTCTATCTACTCCAAGGATAGCTGGCTTTGCGTTCAATTTCTATCTTAATCATATTAATCTGATTTTTTATTTTTTCGAAACATTGTTTGTAATTCATAATTCATATAAATATTCACAGCTCTTAAGCTTAATTCTTAACAACTTGCACAGGGTCCAATTTTAGTGTAATTTATCACCAAATAATGGATTTCGGATATAGTTAAGACTCAAAATCTTCATGTCTCTCCAATGAAACTTTAAAGCTAGTGTTAATGATACTAAATGACATGTGAAAACCCATGCTTTCAATTGTTATTTTTTACTTCAAATGTAATACTGCTAAAAGATAGTCAGTTATGTGAGTGTTTTTCTATTGAAAAAACAACTCAACGATATCTCTTACTGATTGCAAAAGGATGTGTCATCTTATTCAATACTAATTTGAATAGGGAGTGGAGTTTCGGCTAATTTTCCATAAATTAGTTTCACTAATAAGTAGTGACGAAGCCAGAAAATTTCAAGTGAGAGTGCACACACCATATTGATTAAGATTAAATATATACTTATTACGATTAAACCCTATTGTGTAATATTTTAAACTTATAATCTGTTTTTGTTTTATTTTGTAACAGTTATTGTGGTAAACTAACAAAGGTTTCACATTGAAAAATATACAACTATTTAGGTGAAATTAGCTTCAAATTTGAATTGGGGTGCCCAAGTACCAGAAGGTTCCTACTAGCTCGCTACTGCTAATAAGCTTGGAGATTAACATTAAAACCTTAAATTGAACTTCAAGAGTGCAGCATCTGATATGCATTAGTTAACAAAGGATGAGATATCAGAATAAACAAAAGATTCATTATTATTATCTTGAGGGTCTTCTTGATTAAATTAAATAAATAATAGAAGAACTTATCAGAACTCTATTAATATTAATCCTTCGTTCAATATCTACGAGTGGTAAAAATAGTTCAGTTTGTAGTTGATGTAGGATTTGGGTATAACAGAGTCGTGTCAATACCAAAACATTGCTCTTCTATGTATAACATTACCCTTACCTAACTTAACATAAGTTAGTTGTATTGGCAGTATATTTAGTTAAGTTAGGTTAGGTGAGGACAACGGCGCGAGTAACGCGCTAGGCATGCCAAAACATTGTTCTGGTAATCTTATCATTCTCTTTTACCCAAACTAAACTTTAACCAAAAAATGAGATATTTGAACGCACGAGATTTAGGAAAGATGATATAGAGTCATATTTAAACAAAACATAATTCAAAATAATAACAAAAGTGAAAATTGTAAAGTATTTATAGTCGCAATATCTTAAGATACTTTTCTCAAATAAATTGACTGATATTTAGTTTTTGTTTTGCTTAAGTATTGCTTTTTTAGAGACTTTTATGAATAAAAAGTTTGCAGATGTCATGTCCTTCGAGTGAGTAATACTATATTGTTGTTGTCATTGTTGACACAGTTGTGGGATCATAAGGCAGGCCTTCACTTGGATTAGCGCTTATATCCATTTAAGACTTGATTCATGATCAATAAGTTGATACCTCGCGGATATGTGGAATGAAGAAATGTTTGTTAGCAAAACACAGCTGCAGACTAAACTTAATACTTTCTTATGATATCTTAAAAATCTTTGACTCAAATAAACTTCTATTTAAAGATTTATTAACTAGTTATGCAATTGTCAAATGGAACCTTAATTCATACAAAGTAATAATCATAATTGTTCTAATCATAAAATCACCAAAATTCTTAATTTTTTATTTTTCATAAACTTTCAACTCATTTATAAAGTCAAAACTTTTTAATTCCTACTAATAAGTAGTTTCGTAGTACTGAAAGTTTAGTATCAATAGAAAAATAGTTGAATGCTAGTACTTGAATAAATCAATCAGTTCAGTCCATAAAATGTGCTATATTTTTGCAACAATGTCAATTTAGTTCCTTGTTCTTCTACCTACATTTTGCTACTCTCTTTCAGTTTTATTTTACATTCAATAATATTTTTCTTTATTTCCCTTGCAATTCATCAATGTATTAAAAGATTATCTATTGTTATTCTTCAATACTTATCTTAATACGACATCTTATCCAATATATCCGTCAATTGCTTACTCGGATTTAATCTAGCTTTATTGCTAAAACTCCAGTAGTAGATATGTGCTTCTGGACCGGAGCGCTCTAGACCTGAGAGGGATTCTAGACCTGAGAGGGATTCTAGACCGGAGCGCTCTAGACCTGAGAGGGATTCTAGACCTGAATACTCTATACTTGAGAGAGATGCCTAAAGCTTCTTCAAGGCTATAATTGAGTTGACAATACTGTCTATTCATAAAATTGATATAAAATTAGCTCAATTGTTAATCATTTTATTTTCCCCGAAATCAATGCATTTACAAGATTTTTATTAACAATTCATTATTATTTTTATCAAATGAGAATAGAGATAGAAAATCGCAGTAAGAATAACCCAATAGCCTTAGTTTTACATAAAGAACACAATAGTGACCACAAGTTATGCATGTCAAACACTGTAAAGTCATTCTATTAAACCCCCAACCAAGTGGACAATTATCTTCCATATAAATAATGAATTCTTCATGAAGTGGTGGCAATCCGTATGAATCAAAGTATTCTCCAGTACCATCCTCCTCAAAAATCATTGCAACCCAATGCTCTCCACCCTTATCTGAGGTATCAGTGTTAACAATTAGGGCTGATTTTTTTCCTCGTCTCACCGGCGGTAATAAATCTCTTGCAAAAGTACCCACAAATGATGCCTCATTGGATAAGAGACTATTGATTAAAGTTGTATCCATTTAATGGAAATCTAGAATAGCATTTCTATCTTCTGGTATCGTAATTAAATTATCAAATTCTGAATAAATGAGAACATTTATTGTTTCCGGGAGTGGTCTCTTAAAATGAACTTCGATACGCATTGTGCCGTGATTAATAGGACTTATATGACTATCAATACCACACCCATCAGATTGATCTGGGGAGAAATTGAAACCAAAAATAGTTCTTCCTTTAGCCCATTCATCTAGAGATATGGTCGTGTGACAATCGGTTGATATCTGATTAAGAGCTCTGTAAAACTCCAAATACTCTCTAGAATATATTCCGTTGTCAAAGTCTGGTTGGAAGCCTCTTCTTGGATACTGAATACTATTTTGGAAGCAAGCTATGAAATTCAAGTCATAATGATGAAAATAATAGGGATTCTTTTTAAAAGAACCATTCAAACTCTCATTGGAGACAAAGAATATCAAGCATCTTCTTGGTAGCTGTCCATTAATAACATTTTCAAGTGAAGTATTCAGAGTACCAGCATTAATTGTCGTTGTAGTCACTGGAGATCTTGTTATAGGATATCTAGCAGGAGTTATTTCCAGAGCTTTATGATGTGCAAACACAATATCTTGACTCACTCTAGCTCTGGAGAGATTGAGTGAGACTTCAATAAATTCGGTCCTCGGAACAATTTTATCATCAGAGCACATCATGTAAAATTCGACAGGATTTGCACCAATTTAATTCTTATTTTGCAGCCACCAAGTATAGCCCGTCCTTGGAATGCTATATCTAAGTTCAGTTTGCCATAAAGGTCATAAATTCTTCCTGTTGAAATTTCTCCGTCTTTATCGGGCAATACGCCGCTAGGGCTAACATGCTTTATATATTTCGTTCTCATCGTATTAGGCTTGTGTGGAGTATCCCACAATTCATCACTAAACCATCCTGCACCGGATAGGAAAGACTTTTTAGAATCGTTGCTGAATCCAATCATTGTTTCAATATAAGATTTTATAGAATAAGTTTGTAAAGATGTTGTAATCTGTGTATCTCCAATGAAACAGTCGACTTGTTGCCACAGGGAATTCATAAAATTATTTACAATAGAAACATTGTTCCAATCGTTTGCCACTACTTCCGACTTATCTGTCTTTGAAAGGATTATTCTCAGTTGAACGTTTAAAAGTATTTCCTTCGGGATGATATATTCATTAGCAGACGTTGGAACCACAAATTCAATATGTCCACCAGAATTTAATGCACTTATCGGTCTGTGATCAGTTTGAATTGTAGACTCTACTGATGTTTGTACAGCAGGCAATGCATACAAATCAAGTTCTGGTAATGTAACAACAGGCGAGGCTTCACTTACAATAGACATTATTCAAATAAAGACAATTTCGATTTCTTATTTCTTTTGATAATTCTTCTTTTTTCAAGAGCTTTGCGACCTTCTGCCAACGCTCGCAGTTGTAACAATGAAGGCTTTCTTCTTTTGACGTTCTTTATATTTGATATCCGTTTCCGAGCACTTTTCTCTTTCTGCCAGACCCGCTTTGTCTAAAGTTCCGCACTTTTTCTAATGCATCTTCTGCGATATCTAGACCTGTGTTTTTAAGTCTCTTCTTCATTGCTGTCTTGAAATTGTCTCCTTGAAGTAAGTCTGTACCAATATTTATACCTGTATTTAAAGCTTTTTACCAAGATATTTGAGGATAGGCATAACAGCTCCAGAAAGGAGGCGACCGAAAAACCATGCCCTTTTTGGTATCTTACGCCAGAATATCCTGCAATGCCAGATCCTGCTTGGTTAACGTAATAGGTTGTGAAGGGATTTGAGCCCATCTTTTGGTCTTTACGGAAATGGAGTGTCACAGTTGAACGGCCAAAATCAAATGGAATAGTTTCCCCGATGTCGTCTTTTATATCGATTTCAATGGTATCAAATTCATGACTAACAATTGAATGAAAAGGTTCCAAGAAACGCAAAAGACACTGTTCACCAAATTTAATCTTCCGAGGGATTTCCACCTGACGTAATAAATTAGTCTGCATATTCCCGGTCAAAACAGGTTTGACTATAGAGCAGTAAACCAATATATGAAGCTCACTAACATTGAATTGAACTGGAAACGGAGCCTCGAATTCTACCGGGTAAACGTTATCACCCGATGGATTATCATATGAAATATTACGATTCAATTTGACTTCATTATCTGCTAAAAGTTTTCCACTTTCTTCATCATGAAAATAGGAAATAAGCCCTCCAGTGGTTTCATTTCTTAATCCTAGCATGAGCTCCAGTTCTTCAGGGAGTGCTGGATAGAAAAAGAGTCGTTCTTGACAGATATTCCATTTATTATGAATAATCGGTTATAAATAGGATCGTATCTCAACGATGGTGCTCTTTTCATCACATCTTTGAAAATGATTTTTCCGAAATTTCTAAGCTTTTTGTTTATTTCTGAAATCAATAGGTCAATAGAAGGATAATATCCTTTTCGAAGTATTGCTTCATCTGTATGGAAATATTCTCCTTTATTCGAAAATATACTTAAATTATAATCAGACCTTATGTTGAACCATGATTTAGTGTAACTCATTTCCGCTAATCCAACTTCCCATTCAGAATTCAATTTTATTTTCTCGGGAAGTTTAGTTACAAAATTTGCAACTGTATTATTCCTATGACTTTGAGGACTTTCAACATTGCTGAATAGATGAATATAAAACGAATCATTTGCAGTATCCATTGTGAAGTCCGAGTAATTTTCTACACCACAAAATCTTTTCAAATTTCTTTTATTATTATAACTTATATTGAATTTTACAATAAGAAAAACCAATACAATAGACAAAGCAAAAATTTCAAATATTAGAAAGCCAACCTTCATGCATGGTTTCATGACGGAGAATGATTATCACTATGGTTGGAATGATTTCTTTTTATTTTTGGGTTCGGTAACATATAGCCTAGACAACTCGTTAGCAAGGCGGTCCATAAACTTTCGTCACCTTTTTCATGCTTAGATTATACAAAGAAGTTACCATTACCACAAGTATGACAATAACTTGAGATAAATATATTACTTCGTTCGCAGTGGGAGTGGAACAATCAGTGAACCAGCCAATATTATTCTTTTGCCTGAAACCCTCAGAATTCTCAGTTTTCATGACGTCTTCTCGTGCAATTTGAAGAGATCTTTTGCTGGAATCCATGAATTCTCGCTCTGAGGATAATTCATCCATTTTACAAAATATTCGAGAATATTGTTTCTTACTCGTTTTCGGATTACTTTTTCAACACGATAAGCAATTCCAGCACTCACAGGTTGTAATTCTTCTCGATAATAGCGTCTATCTGATTCAGAACCTTTGAAATCTTTTATTGTATATTGCGCTTTTCCAAGTTTTCTCAAGTTTTCAGCTACTGTAAAAGTTTGATCTGTCCAATTGGGATAATATCCTCTATCGAATTTCGATAAATCATACTTCTTTCTTACTGTAGTTCCAATGTTCAACTGATTTTTTTCACGTTGTTTCTTAAAATAAATTTCTTTCAAACTTTTCACACCATATAAGTTTTGGAATACCAGCCTTTCATTCGATTCATCTACATCTATCGGCCTCATTTTTATAGATCTGTGCCATCTCTTATTATAAGAATCAACCAAGTCTTCGAGTATATCTATATAGTTTCTTGTTCCTTGTGCTGTGAAGTAGCGAAACATTTTATCTTTCAAAGTTCTATTAACTCGTTCAATCACGCTACATTTGATTTTAACGTCTTGAGAGGTAAAATATTTTACCTTCATAGATTGACAGAACGATTTGAATTCAGCATTATTGAATTCTTTTCCTCTATCCGTTTGAATTTTCATTGGCTTTCTTTCACGGAAAATCTTTTGAAACACTCAATTATACTAGTCGAAGACTTTGATTTCAATGGGAAAACCCATAAATATTTGCTTAGACAATCAATTACTGTTAAAAGATATTTGTATCCTCTATTTTGTCTAGAAAATTCTTGCATATCGACTAAATCCGCTTGAAACTGCTCATCAATATGACTCACATAAATCTTATTTCGTACAAAGTTTTTCTTGCTGGACGATGCAAAGTATAAGAAATTTGACCCGATAGCCACTTGCTCACGTCACTTAATTTTAATGTTGGAAATTTAATTTTAGCAAACTTGAACAAAGTCTCTGCACTTCCGTACGAAGCAGGATGTTTCAAGTCATAATATAATTTATCAAGATATTCAGTAAAGTCGTCCATATTTTATTCGTGAGGTTCTGATTCCCAATTTACTGGTAAATCGAAATTTCTCTTATTCAAATTTTCGTTGTCGTCACTGTTAACATCAAATGTTTCCCAAGTTTTTCTTCTTCTTTGACCGGACTATCTTCTTCTTCTGAACTTTTTACATCAGTTTCACGCATGCGCCTTCGTTTCAAGATTGTTCTTCGTCTTTATTCGTCGTCCCTTCTCTATTCTGTATCTTAGGTCGAATTATAGGTTTTGTAACATCTGATAAATTTATATAATCGTCATCCGCATTATTACTTATATTATTATAAATATTCAATAATTTCATTTTAATGTTCTCATTGATAATGAGTTCTGGTTCAACTTTGGCTTCGTGCAACAATGATACAAATTCATTTTGTCCCGCAAGAAATTTTCCATCAGTCATTGCATGACTGATTAAAGCTACTAAATCACTGTCTTTAACGAAATCTCCGCTCTTGTTTCTCACTCTACCAACAATATCGTACGCATTGATTTTCGCCAGTTTGAGTAGAATCTTCATAATATTAATAATTTTATTAGTCTGAGTTATAATTTTCTTTGGTCGTTTTGTATTGCTACTACTGGCAATACGAGCATTCTGTTCACTTGTAGGTAAACTAATTCCAGCCCCTGATTCATTGGCTTTTACAGAATCACTCTCAACGATATTTACACTCTCCAATTCAGCAGGCATCGCAACCATTTTTCTAACACTCATTTTACTTCATAACTTTTCTAATAATTGCTCCGGAAAGATGGCCTAATGCAGCAGCAGCAGCCGGTATTAGAATTGGTAATATACCACCAGTTTGCTCAATAACTTTTTTCCTCTTGGAAGCACACTTTGCCGTTTTAGGGCAATCCAAAGCTTTAAGTACTCTTGCGTGACGTTTCAATTTTCTCTTTTGAGTAGATTTGACCGGAATATTCCCTTTAATATAATTGTGAGCCAATTCTGAAAGAGAATTGAACAAAACTTTATCACTACTTATCTCTTTTATCAAATTTCTCTTCTTAGGGTCTTTGATTTTTGCTAATAAAGTCAAAAAGTCTATAGTCCTTTTCACCGATTTGGACATTTTCTACGAAGTTGACTGTTCAATGATTACCTTTTAAATAAGCAAATATTTAACTTCTTCGTGAATTTATATCTTGAAAAACGAATCACTCTTTCCTAACATAGTAATAACGCGTCCTGATCTTAAGTTCCGGCGGTAGTTCCTCCTCTGTGATTCTTGTACGAAAGCGAAACTCGTCTGGTGTGTCAGGTTTCAAATCAATTAACAAGTAGCTGAAAGGCTTCGAGGCTGTACTATTCAGCAAAATTCTCTGATATTTCTCATCCTTGATAAATAGATCACTCATTTCTTGGAACTTTTTCGTCATTTCAGTCATCATATCATCAATCACAATTATGTGAGGTTTCAGAAGCAAAACTTCTTCGGGCTTTATCAAATAATCAAAATACTTCACGTCAACATCATCACTAATTGATTCTTTGTATAAATTTTGATACTGTCCATAGCACCATATCACTTTTAATTTATCTTTGACATCAATTTCGAAAGAATCCTTATAATTCTTGAGTATTCTTCTTACAAGAATAGTCTTTCCGCTAAAGCTTGGTCCTGAAACAATACACGTGAAAGGATGTCTAAATTTAAGAAACTTTGAGTTGATGTTTTCGTTCATCTTCAGATAATGAATAAGACCGTTTGTAAAATTCTAAATAAGTTTTATTAGCTCAAAAATTTTAGCTCAAAATTACATCGTAACGCCTCTTTATGAGAGAGCGACAAATAGGACAATGAATAAGTCTAACAGAGCAGTCTTTGCATGTCACAACATGTTTACAGTTGAATCTCACAGAAACTTCGTTATCGAAACAGATTTTACACACCAGGCTACTTTCCAAAGTAATTGAATTTCGGGATTCGTGGCGTTTGTTTTCAAATTCCGCAATTATTTGAACATCACTGGATAGAATTTGTTGAATGTATTGGCACTGTGGAAATATTTCTCGATGAACTTCAAATGGATCCGATTCTCTATTCCATCCACCAATGACACATCGACAAAAAGCACATTGAACGTGATCATTGAGTAGACAATAGAAAAATCCTGCTTCTGCCATAATTTCAGGGTGTGGAGCTGTGAGAGGCCATTCATTAACACGAAAGGATTCCAATCTTCTGTTTCTATTTTTCATCATTTGAAAGAAACTTTCAATAGAAATGATTGAATTAGGCCTATCAGTAGCTGGAATCTTAATTGGCGACTTGTAATAGGCTTCAATTTCTTGCAAACTTCCGTTTCCCGAAAAATGAGGTCTTCTAATTTCTCTAGTCGGAGGTCTTTCTAAATCGCATGAAACAACGGAATCAAAATTTTCTTCAAGATTTCTGATTTCTCTCGAAGGAGCAAGTGAAACTGCCAACGGAGTTGGTGAACTTCCAAGAGCCAAACGATTGATGGAAAGATCAATTCCTTTGAGAAATGGACAATTTGGTGATTGTGATCGATGCATCAAAAACGGATGTGTTGATGAAACCGAACCGGGGATCCTGATGTTGCAGCTGAAGCAAATGATTTCATCCCTGTGAGATTCGTAATAAAATCCAGCAGACACCAATCTGTGATAGTCAATATTGCCATGATTCCAACTCTGAAAAGTACTAGCTCTGACAGAATGATGTCGTAGTAACTCGTGTCTGATGTATTCAGCTGACATGCTCGTTCTCGTACACGATAGTGAGAACTAAATGATACAAGTCGATTGAACGCCGAACGTCCAAGCATTTTCCAATTTTTTTTGCGCAAAATCTATACAAAAGTAATATCTGTTGACATCTATGAGAATATATTGAAACAACAAAAAATCATACGGCGTAGCCGTATATTATGGCTACGCCATACACTATGGCTTCGCCATATACTATGCCGAAGGCATATGCCGGGCCGACTATCTATAACCAAAAGGAATTGTTGTATAATCATGCGGTTTTATTATTCTTTATCGTAAACGAATCGATATTTTTTCCTAATTTCCTTTGTCATCAGCTCGAGAAACGGTGAAACAGTTATAGTTTTCTGTGGTACGTCCAGTACGATTGGTGACGGTGGTGGAGGTGGTGGTGGTGGTGGTGGTGGTGGTGGTGGTGCTCCTCCTGCTACTACTTTACTTTGATCATCGTTATTTTCACGGATACTCCTTTGATGTCTTATCGCATCATCTATCAGACGCTTCATGGCTTCGAAATTGACAATATTGGAAGCTATAAAATTCAGTGATAAGCCTTTCACTTTGCAAAAGTATTTCCTTATGCCTGAATTTGGATAATAAGCTTCGTAGGCGTAATTTTTACTTCCGCACGAGGCAAATTTTGTTATATAAGCATCCGGTTCTTCCGGTGTTGTTATTTCATTAGTCAAGTCACCTATGAATTCCCCCGTTTCGGGAATATAATCACCTGGTCGAGCGTAGAATATTATAGAGTCTGTATCAAAGTACAAAATCCTTTCTTTCAACTTATCAAGCAATTCAAACAATTCAAGTCTTGCATATGAAGTGACCCAAGATGCAATAAAAATACTAGAATGAGACGGAGATTCAATGTAATTTTCTTCCTTCTCGAAAGTAACTTGTAGTGTCTCATCAGAAATCAGTAGAGCATCGGTTACGGAAACAGTATTATCTGATAGTAGTTTAAAAATTCTTGTGGTTCTGTAATGTATTGAGTTTTATTCAGGTTATAACTCTGTCCGAATTTACCCCAAAAGCTGACGACAACTAGTTTTCCTAGAGCTCTCATTCCCGGGTTATATTTGATACAATCTTTATCTAATTTGATATTTTCTTTTCTTCATACAGTTTGATATAGTCGTCTTTTTCTGTGTCAGTCATGTCATTCCTTGGCCAGCCGCTAGCTTCAACTTTTAACTTTATATACGCATTTATGAAGTCTGTGAATAGGCCAGTATCATTTAGATTCTGAGGCTTTAGCTCAGGAAAATGCCAGACTTCATAGACTTCTATAATTTTATAATTTTTCTCCAAAGATTTCTTTATTTCCATTGTAGTCCATGTGCCTACTATACTTCTTTCATCATCGCTATGATCGCACTTGTCCAATTTTTCTGTCTGAGCACATTTGTAGCACAAGGGAAACATTAATCTATTTCTCAATCGGACCGGTAAAACAGCGAAATATAGATTGGTTGGCGGTAAAATTTTGCAGAATATAAAACCATCATAATGGGAAATATTCGTATCGAAATCTTTGACTATTCTAATTGGATGACCAATAGGATACTTTTTTCTCTTTACAACGTATGGGTAAAGAGAAGTAAAATCCATATAAAATATTTTTTCATCTCCATCGCAACAATGATATAATTTTGATGCGTTACATCGACCTCCGAAAAAGCTATCTCGAGGATCTAATGGTGGTCTCTGCTTTTTATCCTTCAAATGATTGACATGATCAATGAAAAAATTATCCAAAGCCTTATCTTTCTTTCTCATTGATTTCAATTTGCATTCCCACATAGTTATCAGTTGATAGCCTCGGGTCTTCAAGTACTCTTCTTTCTGCTCGAGCTGTTGGTATAAATATTCCATTGAAAGACCATTGAAAGGGTTGTGTATAGTTGATCGCTTCGTTGGATAACATTCTCTACATCCATGCCACAAATCTCCGTAAAATTCAAATATCTTCTTCTGATCTTCAATTAATCCGTCGACGTAATATCTGCCAATTTTTATTTCTCGTCTGATAAAAACCTTCTCAGTTTGTTCTACATAATCGAGCCATGCACTTCCTACATATGACGACTTTCTTCTAGGTTCATATCCATTAGAGGATAAATAGCTATCTGATTTGGTTTGAGATAATTAGTCTTGAATACTTCCATACAGCTCTGAGCAATCGTTATTGAACGACAAAGTGGATCGATTTCTGACACACTTTGGAATATCTGTCTAAATGTCATCATACATCTCATTAATATATCAACATCGGATTTGCAATATTTTAATATTTCCGAATCGAATTTGAATTCTTTATGTTTTTGCTCATCGTACCATTCAAGAAATTTTTCTCTTTCTTTTTCGATCATGTAATCAGCATCATAATACTCGATTGCCGGCCATTCACCAACATAATTTTCGTTACCAGGCTTATTGAAGTAAAACGGAAAAACACCTTTTTCTACTTGAGATTCCAAACCAAAAGTCTGAGGAAGTTTCCTGAGAGGCATCGGTAGAAATGAGAGCGAATCTATAAACTTTATGTTTTTAATTCTCATTGAGAGAATTTTAGTTCCTTTCCTTATTACACTAGGAGTCATTCTATTGTTCACACAATATTTTAGTATAAATTGAGAATCGTATCCTCTACTGTTATGAGCAATTACATATATTTTAATGTCTGATTTCAGTTTCATGTACATCTTTTTTCTTTGACAAAATTAGCATAAGTTTCAAAAATGAATATGTTGAAATCTCTCACAGTATTCGATCCTTTGAACACATATTCCTTTTTGCCACAGAATTGACACCAAATATTCTTTCTATCTCTCGATTCTGGGTCCCAACACTCGTCACAGGTAACGTTGACGACACATAAATTTGGTTTGTGTATATACTCATTCATTTTCTGTGGTATTTGTTGGCTCTCGAAATCGTAAAATATAAAAATCTTGGGTAACTGATCTTCTTTCATTATTTTGATCTTGTCGTTCGACATAATGAAACAATGATGTCCAGAAAAGGAACCAGAACTTTACAAATCCGGCACTTGTACTTCCCACAGTGATGAACTTTTGTTTTTAAAGTTTTTGAACAATGACTGCACTTCCATATTTTAGGACAAATTTTCGTTTTATCCTTATGCTTTTTGAAGCAGACTTCATTTGCGAATTCTCGGTTGCATTCATTGCACCTAACTAGTGTCACTCCAGTTCTACATTGATTTGTATCATAACAGTATTTGCATATTCCGTCGCAACAGTGACTCGTTCTACCAGTGAAACCCTTCAAACACTTTTTGCAGAAATGATCGCAACCAAGAAAAGCCCTAATGCTCAATAGTGCATCACAATGATTTTCCGACATGAACAGATAAAGTTGCTTTTCTGCTTGAGGTCCAACATAATAATAAGATTTTGATGCTGTCACAACTACAAGTTGGTATTCGGGCGATAAAACATTTTGAAACTTACTGAAATCTTCAAACTTTACGCCAGTATCTGTGACAGTCACCTCAGCTTTTTACACAATTCTACAGCTCTTTATACTGAATTTGTCTCAAATCAGCTCTAATTCTTCTCCATTCTAAACCTTTGATACCGTCTTCATATGCTTTAGCAACAACAATTGAGCGCGCAACACAATAACCATCACTAACTGTTTGAACAAGTTTTTAGAATTTTGTCTCCACTTCCCAATATTGATCAAATTATATCTATTTCTTGATCCGCCAACTCCGTTTTGTCGAACATGTATTATGTCAACTTCTATCAAACCGTTCATCAGAAAATCTCTTTTGACTGACTGACTTTTATGATTTCATTCAAAAGAGTTTCACTTGTAAAATCTTGTATCCTTCTGAAAGGTGTGAAGATATCGTAGTCGAGAGACTGATTGCGAAGCGCAATTCGAACATAGTCGTCGTCTTTGCCGCTCTCAGTAGTCGATGTATAATAGAATTCAAAGTAATTTCCAATTGAATTATAACACTTTCAATGTTTATTTCATTATTTCCAGTATTGTAAGTACATTTAACTTTAGCATTATAAGTTTTCATTCCGAATCTACGACTGAAACCTTCATATCTATCAATTATTTCCCAGTCTATACGAAATTCACCCGGCAAAGACATTTTTCAAAATGACTTACAATTCTAACCGACAATACGGTGAACCGAGTGGTAGACCACACATGCGCATTCAAGTTATATTTAAAGGCGTACATGAAGCAATGTTTAATATATTTTTATTTAATCATTAAAAATGCTTTCTAATCTAATCGAATATACTAATAAAATTATAATTGATAAGGAATAGAAAATCAATTGATATAATGTTCTGAATATAAAAAATTATGAACTAATCATAAGAGATAAAATTAAATTTTCAAAATGCTTCTCCAATGAATTCATTCAACTTAAATGCGAGGACGCTTCTCATTCGGTTCTTCTTTTTCTTCTTCTACACATCTGGAAAGTGCCTCAAATTCATCCAATTCTCGTTTCCTTTGATTCAGGCATCCAATGACCTTAGATTTCCAAGTTGGATCTTTAAATCCATAGCTTTGTTTCACGGCATCGAGTAGTTGTTCAGGCTTTTCGATCATAGTCGGAAGTAGCTTATATTTTGCCTCCTGACCAAGAACTTCATTAAGGTTTAGTAGTTTAGAGTAATACTCAAACAATTCGTTAAAACATTTTTTCGCTTCGCTGTTGTTCAGATTTTGCATCAACAGATCAAGCAACTCCTCCTCCACAAGTTCTTTCTTGCAATCATGCTCGTCATAAACAAGACTTTCTTCTTTACATCCGTTACATCTTTGCTTAATAATCATTCTGACTTTTTCTGCCACGACTGAAGAGTAGATTAACTTCACCAATTCTTGCATTTTCTCATCTTTAGCTGATTGGTATTCCATTACGAATATAAGAATTTTGGCAAAATGCTGAAGCATGCCTTGTTCTTGTTCATCGATCAAGATACCAAATTTAGCATTTCGATCAATTATGCTTACGACAATGCTTTGATAGATATTACTGGGTCGTTCGAAGCAGATGTATTTGCCTTCTTTTTCACCTGGAATTTCCTGAGAAATTGAACGTTTCTCAATTTGATGCATTATCCACTGAAATTGAGTTGGAGTAAGAGAAACAGTAATTGATTTGCATTTTCGCCGCGATTAAGTCTGAATTCCATCCTTATGAAATTGTAAATACTGCCTTCCGGAGTCTTCCATGGATTTCTGACAACAGCCGCGTGCAGTGATCTATTCGCATCTCTCAAAATGTAGCTCAATTGAAACGAGATGATTGTTTCACTCTAATCATCATCATAATCGAAATTAATCGTATTGCAATAGAAAGTTTAAAGATTATGATTAGTTTTGGAATAATAGTGTTAAACTAAACTAAGATTTACTAATACTGAAACATTGAAACTAAAATCTATATATTTTCAGAACATTTAAAGAAATATGACTCGTAATAAGAAAATATTTGAATACATACAATTAAACAGATTTCGATTAATGATTTTTATCAAGTGAAACTTGTTAAAATGAAATAAAAAAAGTATACAGAAAATTAATGCATAATTCAAATGTTATATAGCGTCATATTTTATATGAATGAAACAAAACTGAAGATTTGAAGATTCAACTTAAATATGAAAAAGACGTCACGTCTTATATGAATAAAACATTTAAAAAGTAATAGAATAGAATAGAATAGAATTCTTTAAAATAAAATGTATATAAGAAAAATCATACCTCAAAAGGTTTAGAAGATTTCGAGTTTGCCATCGAGTAAAGACTTTAGAAGAAGAAGAACCAGTCTCGGCAAGTCAAATGTATTATATGAATACAAATAATTTACAAAATTGCAACTTCAATCTAGAATCTAAACCAGATTCTAAGATCTGCGCAAAATCTAGGACGAATACATTTTTAAGGGGTATACTAAAAACTTTATTGAAATTGTTATTATAATATTAGATAAATTGATTAAATTAATATAAAATTATTAATATAATGAATAAAAATTAATATAAAATTGAATATTGTATAAAAATATTATAAAATTATTTTTAAAAACGATATTTTTTATAAAATTGATTAATATAATTTTTTCTCTTTTGTAGTTTTTAAAAATTTTTTGGTTTTTTTCTTTTATCATTTTAGATTTTTTTGCTTTTTATACTTTTATCATTTTTTTCTTATTTTAAAAATTTTTAATAGATATGCAAAATAAAAAAACTTTCTGGTATAAAATAAAAAATTATTCGTCATCGACCACATCTTCACGATTGACCAAAGAACTGATGTCGAGATTTCCGGTCGCAAAAGTTGTTGCATTAGAAGTAATGAAATCGGATTGATGCTTAAAGTTAAGTTCTGGCGATCGCTTGTAATAATTTGCTTCTGTTTGCCCTTAAACTTTTGATGATTCTTGGTTCTGGCAAGAGAAGAGAACTTGGCGATCTTTTATTCCCGGAAACTTTAACCAAGGAATTGATTGGTTTAATTGAAGAATTAGTGGGATCTATACAAAAAAACAAAAGAATTAGTGTTATAAATAGTTTAAACAAGAATTGAAGAGTTGCTTTACCATTTGAAGCGAGTTCGTCACTTCCGTCTCCGCCGAGACTAGAATGGCCAGCTGTTCCGCGCTGATTGGCCAAACCTACTAAAGAAGTAGAAGAATTAGTATTTTGAATAGTCAAAACAAGAAATGAAGTGTTGTTTTACCATTTGAAGCGAGTTCGTCGTTTCCGTCTCCGCCGAGACTAGAATGGCCAGCTGTTCCGCGCTGATTGGCCAAACCTGCTAAAGAAGTAGAAGAATTAGTATTTTGAATAGTCAAAACAAGAAATGAAGTATTTTTTACTTGTTGACGCGAGTTCGCCGTTTCCGTCTCCGCCGAGACTAGAATGGCCAGCTGTTCCGCGCTGATTGGCCAAACCTGCTAAAGAAGTAGAATTAGTAGAAGAATTAGTATTTTGAATAGTCAAAACAAGAAATGAAGTATTTTTTACCTGTTGACGCGAGTTCGCGTTTCCGTCTCCGCCGAGACTAGAATGGCCAGCTGTTCCGCGCTGATTGGCCAAACCTGCTAAAGAAGTAGAAGAATTAGTATTTTGAATAGTTAAAACAAGAAATGAAGTGTTGTTTTACCTGTTGACGCGAGTTCGTCGTTTCCGTCTCCGCCGAGACTAGAATGGCCAGCTGTTCTGCGCTGATTGGCCAAACCTGCTAAAGAAGTAGAAGAATTAGTATTTTAAATAGTTAAAACAAGAAATGAAGTGTTGCTTTACCTGTTGACGCGAGTTCGTCGTTTCCGTCTCCGCCGAGACTAGAATGGCCAGCTGTTCTGCGCTGATTGGCCAAACCTGCTAAAGAAGTAGAAGAATTAGTATTTTAAATAGTTAAAACAAGAAATGAAGTGTTGCTTTACCTGTCGACGAGAGTTCGTCGTTTCCGTCTCCGCCGAGACTCAAATGGCCAGCTGTTCCATCAGTTGAAACAGATTCTCTGTTTCCCGAGCTTGTTGTTGTTTTTTTATTTTCTCTTAGAGGAAGTTGTTTCTTTTTATTCTTCCTTCTTCGGAGCTCTGAAGTTTCCGCTTCCCTGAGCTCCCTTTCAATAGTTTGTTTTTCCTATAAAATTACATAAACAAAAATTAATTTGAAAAGTTTTGAGAAAAATAAGAAAAAACTTGAACTTACCGTCAAATCCTCAGTTGCAGCTCCATGTGGTTCCGGGAGAGCCGTCATGAAAAGACATTTTCTCAGCCTCTCCTCGTCTGGCATCCAACCATCCAGTCCTTCAGGCCACAGGCTTTCCATTTCTTCGTACATGATTTCTGAAAAGAAGAAAAAAAGGGTTAGAAAGATTTTCTTTAAAAAAGCATTAAATAATGTACTTACTCCAGTTCTTACGTATTGACTTGATGCGGTCCGCCATCATGTCCATTTTTCCCTTGGATGCAGCAAATGCGTCGTGCAGCTTCTTGATGTAACTTTTCTTCAGATCCACCTGTCTTGCAGCCATCTTAAAAACAAAGTGGCTAAACAGAGTTGAGATTCAGTTGTACTCCAAAAAGATTTGTTTATTTACATTATTGCGCAAAGTTTCACTTTTTAGCATTACTGTAATAAGGACTCGGGGACACCACTCTTTTATGTTTTGGTATCATGTTACATAGGAATGTACTACTTATTGCACGTTATACGCACAGAATTATATAGTAATACAAAATACAACATTATATAGCACACTATATAGCAATATAGAACACGATACTATATAAAAATACATAACACGCATTATATAACGTGCAAACACTATTATGAATGAGTAAAACTGTGTTAGTGTTCTTTATGTAAAACTAAGACTATTGGGTTATTCTTACTGCGATTTTCTATCTCTATTCTCATTTGATAAAAATAATAATGAATTGTTAATAAAAAATCTTGTAAATGCATTGATTTCGGGGAAAATAAAATGATTAACAATTGAGCTAATTTTATATCAATTTTATGAATAGACAGTATTGTCAACTCAATTATAGCCTTGAAGAAGCTTTAGGCATCTCTCTCAAGTATAGAGTATTCAGGTCTAGAATCCCTCTCAGGTCTAGAATCCCTCTCAGGTCTAGAGCGCTCCGGTCCAGAAGCACATATCTACTACTAACTCCTTTATCGCTTTAACTGTTGTATAAGTGTTATGTTCTGATCTCTTAAGTTGGATGGATATTCATTGCCGTATCCGTAAGTTATAGAGAATTAAACTTAAAGCTCAAATATCTACTGTAAACGCAATTTGACCAAATCCTTGAAAATTTTCTGAAGTTCTACAAGAATCTGTTCCTCAAATTGTTGTCTCTTAAAAACAGTTATTGATTTTGTACGATGTGCAATGCGAATTTAAAGCAAAATTAAAGATCAATACTTTATTTTTCTTTATTTAGATACTTAGAAGTGTATTCAATAGCTTTAAGTTTCTGTGAGCTACATGATTCATGTGCATATGAGCGACACTACTCACTATCTGTGAGAACAATATTCTGCCAAGTCTTCTCTAAAGGTTAGGTTAGGTTGAGACCAGATCTGGAATCAAGTATTAACACTTTACCACTGAACGCGAATTGTATGAACATATAGAGATTATTTTTCATTATAAAGTGTTCAAACATTTTGATGATGTACGGATCTGTCTTTTCCAGAATGAAGAACTCATTCTTCAAGTCAAGCTTACGCTTCGCTTTTCTTTTATCCTTAGCCGAATTGACTATTTTACAAACCATTGTTTGTCTAGATTTCAAAAACTTAACTTTAAAAAGATCATCTATCTCCTTAATAATCATGTATCATATCATATTTTAAGATATCGTTCGATGCTTTGAATATAGTTGTCGGTAGCTTATAAACTATCGCTATTTCATCTGTCTCTAGCGATGAAAGGCTTGAGATAATCTTTGCTTATACTAATTTGGGGGTAACTTTGTTTCTAAACATTAAGCATTTGACTTCTTGAGACTGATCTTTTACACTATGGCAACAGGAAAAACAATTTCCTATTTGTTTAATTACAACTTATTGATAATCACTCTTCTAGTAATCAAAAGTATTGGTGAGATCTTATTTGATTTAAAAATTCAAATTTAACAATAAGCTGAATTTTAAGTTTTTATCTTCAAATGCAACAATTAATTATATTTCTATGGATTTCTATATATGTTTCATGAAAAGTTTGTAAAGATTTGTGTAATCTAATAGCTATCTCTCAATCATTCATAACTTTATAAAAACCTTTTTTTGTATAAAACGTTTATTTTTCAAATTAATCATCAAATAAAGAAAACATTTGGTAAAAGTTTAGGTATAAGTTTGACTAATATTTTTTTCCATAATGTTCCGATTTAAATGACTTATAACTGGTGAATGGAGCATTAGGCGTGAAGAGAGGCTCGAATTCGGTTGCGAGAATCGGTGTAATCCTTAACCGAGCAATATTTTAGGTGTTAAGCGGTGACGTTCGGTCTGGAAAAATCGATTTGAATAACCATGAAATTTTTGTTGAAAAATCAAGCATTAGATTGATTTTTGCTTACAACTCAACTAAATGGACATCCAATAGATCTTTAAAGCTTCAAAGTGCATAAGTTCCACACTTATTTGATTAAAATATTCAATCTGATAAGATTTCCACTCAATCCGCTTTCTGTCCACAAATTAGTTGTGAATTTTCCAACCGGATATATGAGTAATTCCAAGTTTAGCGTTCGGAATTTTTTCACTGTTATTATCAGGTTTTGAAGGATACGTGAAAAAGTACAAAAATCATTCTTAATTTCGACCGGATCAAGCTGTCTTTCGACCTAACTCCGCAACTTTTCGGTTTATTCGGCTACTTTACAGCTGCTTTTAAATGAGGTTGAACCTATTTTTTCGAGTTGGGCGGTGAAATTGGGTTAAAAATGTAAAATCGGGCGTCACACCGAAAACTTCATTCACTATTTGACAATTTTTATCTAATCTAGGTTTCTATAGTAATACTAAAGTATCGTAATTGTTAACCTGAAAGAATAATATTTCAATTTTCGCAGTTAAAATAAATAATATAAACATCAGTAATTTCTGAGTTGAAATATAATGGGAATAGAATTGGAAAGATTTGTTAATACAATTGATGATGAATTGAAATGTACGATTTGTTGTGGCGTTCTTGAGAATCCAGTCCAAATATCAGAATGTGAGCACACTTTCTGTTCTAATTGTATTGAGGAATGGATTAGCAGGTATTCGGGCCAGTCTTAGATAACAACTAATAAAATACTTTCTCATTGAGTCATAAAACTATTCATATGAAGAACGAACTTTTAAATTTGATTTACTATTTATTAATTAAGCAATTTTTTCATGCTTGAAGGCAATCAACTTGTCCTATCGATAGACGCGAACTAACCAGTGATGACATAAAGCCTGCCTCAAGACTTTTAAATAGTTTCCTGAGTCGTTTGAGTGTGAGATGTAACTTCAACGAAATGGGCTGTAATTCAATTGTCACTTTAGAATCGTTGGCATCACATGTCAATCAATGCAATTTCAATCCTGATAAAGCCTTTCCTTGTGAGAAGGGATGTGGAGTATTGCTTACTATCAAACAGAAAAGTGATCACAACTGTGTCTTAGAAGATATTTTAGTTACTATTGAGAGTCAAAATGAAAGGATTAGAAAACTGGAAAAGTTGTTGGAAAAAAATCATACGATAACTAATAAAAGGATAGAAACCTTAGAAAAAATGTGAATCAATGGAAGAAATAGCGAATAAGTGCCGGACACTTGAGAACAAATACGAACAATTGATTTCTAATATGTCTAATCAGTCGTCAAGCAATTTGTGTCGAAGTAATCTTGCAATAGGAGAAAGTATAAATAGGAGTTCGAACTCACTCAATGGTATTGTTCATTATGATTATTGTATGACAATAAGAATTTTTATTGAGTAAGAGTCTGTTATTCCAGCTGAGAATACGCCAAATCAAGAAACTGTACCACAAGCTGTAACTGGAGAAGAAAAATCCTCTATATTTAGGACAATCAACGTTGAAGTGGACCATAAGCTGAAAACAATACAACTGTGGGCTAATATTTATGAACCGATCCGTAATATAAAGCGTAGAATTAGCGAAAAGGAGAGTATGACAGTTCAATCCCAGTGCCTTTTCTATGGCGACCAACTTTTAAGTGATGATAAATCACTTAGTGAATATTCAATAGCATCTACAAATTTTGTTTTAGTCAAACGTCCCATTAAAATAGATATCATTATTTTTACCGAGAATATTAGCCTTTCATTTGAACCATATGAAACTATTAGTAATATTAAAGAGAGATTACGTACTTTGAGAGGACTAAATGTCTCGTTGAGTTATTTTGGACAGATATTAGATGATAATAGAACTATTTATAGCTATAAAATTAGAGATAGGGCTAAACTTAAAGTTACTGCTATTGATTGTGGTAAAGATAAAGGAAGAAGTTTGCCAAGACTCACTATGTGAATTGAATTAAGCTTTGATTGTTAGTATTTATTTACACTCATCTTCCTGAGTATAATTAGTTTGAATATTGTTTTGTTGCCTTCACGTTTAGACTTTTAGGTGAATACATTTTTAGAGTAAACATAATTATAGCCTGACTATCGCGCACAACAATACCTACAAATATAATAAGCACAAGAGAAAAGCATTTTTCAAGTCATTTGAAATTCAAGTTTGCTCAAATACTGCGAACAGATCAACGCATCATTACTTATAATCAAAAGTAAAAATAATTCTCAGAATAAGGAACAAAAGTTACTCCAATTTTTAAAAATGACAAATGAAAACAAATCATTTCGTTCAAACGTTAAACAAATGCGTCCTAAATGGGGTTCAGATACTGGGGTTGTTGGCCAAGAGGATACAAGACAAGTTTTGCTCAACGAACTCAACAATTACCGGAGAATAACACACATGGGATTCAACTTCTATTTGGCAATCATTGACACAGAACATCCTAAGTTTGTTCGACACACAAACAGTGGTGTCGAGAGATGGAGAATGAGGTTCAATGTGTTCGCAAGCGGTTTCTTTTCTGAATGGAAGCCGAACACAGTCTTGCATATAGGAGAACTTCACGTATATTATGATTTAAATCGTTCACGATCGAGGCCGTGGTGTTCGGACTTCACCTTCTACTATGACGATCGAGAAATTGGATCACAGATCATATCCAACCGATACGAATTAATGGTTCAGTCATTCAGAGACTCGTTGACGGGAAAAAATCAAGTCTTGAAATATTTGTTGTTTCTGCCTATCAATCGGAGTGAATTCGTTTCTCCGAACGAGTCTTTGGATAAGTTTATGGACTGTCAGAATAAGATTATGGAAAGGCTCGAGTTTGTCAAAAAAGGTGATCAGTTTGACAATGATTATGGACGCGATGAAGATTGCGGCAGAAATCAAGAGAGAATTATCAAGACAAGGAGGTGTCAAAGTCTGAAAGGCATTTCGAAGTGACGAATGGCATACTTCTAGGAGTAGACGCAAAAGAAATATAGAAAGGTTTAATTAATTTTCAGTTAACTTGAGTTTCAAATTAAATTAAAATTAAGTTAAAATTAAATATTTTATTTTCAATAAATTATTAGTTTTCAAAACTCAAGAAGTTTTCAATCATTTCAAACTTAACAAGCAAGTTTTTGAAAAATTCTACAAGTTATACGCCGATTTAACTTTGAGTGTACTAACGAAACGTTCCCTTACTTCTAAGGCCATGCTGAGGAAAGTCCCTTTATAGCAATAAATGAATGACTCAGACATGGGTTAAATACGTATTAATAGTGAAGTTGGGGATAATTTCTGACCTCATATGAATCAAAATTTGATTAGTTTTCCTCTTATATCAAAATCAGTATTGGTATTAAATAAATCAAAATAATGGGCAAAAAAAGTTCACAATCTCACTCAAATCTACTGAAGTTCAGTCGACAGTCATCTCAACAAACAACAAATAATAAGGAAAGCAAAGACTCAAATCAGTACAAATTTATAGAGACTTCGACTTCTTTTGGGCACGTCTTCACTATGATATTAATGGGTATGAAATCTTAAAACCAATTGATCCTATATTGAATAGACTAATAAAGAAATTATTATCTGAATTTTTTGCTTAGGCGTATGTCGTCGGATAACAAGCAATAAATTAATTGAGAAACGATTAATAATCTACCTATGTTTTATAGTAGTTGCTGGACTCGTCAATGATTTCGCACCTTTTATTAACAGATCATTTATGTTTAAGATTAATAAAAGCAATTTATTGAACCAATGGTTCGTCAAAATTGGTTGGTTTTGGACAACTTTATTAACTTTTCCGCTAATGGCCTTAACTTCTTATATACTGACGAGTGAGAGGAAAAATGTTAATATAAGTGCTTATTTAAATAATAATTATAACGAAAAACTGGTTAAATTCAAACAATTGCTCTCTTTTTTACGGACTCGACAATTATTACGTTTGTTGATCAATACCATTGTCTGGTTTTTCTCAGTTAATGCATTTTTGATGATTGAAGACATGACTGGTTCATGTAGTATCAGTGAGCCAGGTATTTGTCTATTTATTAACTTCTTATTTGTGTCTTTCAGCTCAAATCTTAACTTTCCTCTGATTCTCCTTTTCATAGACTTTTTGTAACTTAATCTTAACTATGGTTGTAATCAAATAATTAGTCTTTTCCTCATTTCTAATTTTTAGTTCACTAAAACAGTTGTTCTCAAGTGTTGAATTTCTACAACATTGTTGCTATTCGTGCTGACTTGACTATCTTTAGTCGTTATGTCATCCATTGTTGCAGAACGAGCTCATTTTAGGCACAATTTTTAGATTGAGTTAAGCTTGAGTATTTTGAAGCTTAAGATAAGTGGTGTTCGATGAGCTTTAGGGCAAATGTTCAACTCGATTTATAAGTACTATCGGGTGAACTCGTACTGCAACAATGAAGAAGTAAAGTCACAACTTTCACAAAAATTTAGTGAAATAAGTCTTACCAGGCTTAATAAGCTATAAGTTTTAAAAACATTATTTTAATTCCTTTCCAGTATGAAAATAATAGTTTTTCTTATTGTTCAAAATTATAATTTACAGGTAATGAAATTAAAGAAAAATGCCTAAGTAATGGTCATAAATGGTTGCCTGGATTCGATGTCAGTGGACATACATTTTTGCTCATATTTTCTAACCTAATATTGATCGAGGAGTGCACTGTTATGATCGGTTGGGAACCATTTGGTCATCAACTATTCGAAGAAAAGCAAAGATTTCGACGACTGCAACAAAATCATAATCAATACGAACTTTACAGCAAATATTCTTTAGTATTGAGAGTGATATTCATTGCAATCACTATTTTATCTGTAATCTGGGATTTTATGTTATTGCAAACATCAATGTTTTATCACACAATGTTTCAAAAACTTGTGGCGGCTATTTGGGCATTCATTGCATGGTTTGTTACTTATCGGTATACTTATAAACTGATTGCAATCGATGTCAAATCACCCAAAATTATTAAAAATACGTGATTTATTTTCAGTTTTTGTTAATTTTAATCTGAAAAGGTTTCGAAATCAAAAGTTGTAATCTTCAAGAATCTGATTTAAGAGTAATTGAGAGTTTATTTATATTTTAATAGAATTTACTTCTAGAGTTTATCAATGGCTAGTATTTATAATTGCAATTTTACTTGAGCCTACACTCGAAGTAATTTGTGTTAATCGATAGTAGTCATTTTTTCATCATTAAAGAATTTTCCCTAAATATTTGTCCTAAAAGTTACGTAAATCCAACTAATGTTCACGTTTGGCGACAGACTTTCTATGCCTTGAAGTTTTAGTTACTTTTGTAATTATAAATTTTAAAATTTGGGCAAAAGTTTATATTTATACTGAAGCAAACAAGTAACCTTGTTGAATTTTGTAATACCAACACATCGATTGGTTTTTAAAAATAGATCAAATATGATCTGATTAAATTTCTCAAGTTTGATATGTGAGATATGGCTTATAATAAAAGACTAAGATTTTTATATCTAGTCATGAAGTGAAAATCGAAACTGATCGCAAATTTTATTCTTTTACCAAGACATTTATCAAGTTTTCATTAATGAATTTTTATTGAAAGTGACTCAAGTCGAAAGACAGTCCATAAAACCTGAAGTTATTGACAGAATTAAATCAAACATAGTTACAGGGTTATGTTTGGGATGTGTTTGGGTTGTATAAGGGTTCTATTTGTTTCGTAGTAAGAGTTTATTGTTGTAATGAGCAACAATCAAACTACTCTTGAAGCCGAATGTCTTATTTGCGTGAAGACTTGATTAAATTGATATATTTTTAGAATATAATGCGTTGAACTGAAGCTCATTCTTTTGAATTGATGTCAAAGTTGTTGAACATGAACACAATCATTGGTTAAACAGATGATTAACATTTAATTTTAAATAGAATAATCTATCAGATTGTGTAAACAAATCCACTCATTTAATGTCTAATTACTTTTAGTTTAATTATCGATTGGTTTTTAAAGCTATGTTTTGAACACTTGGCAAATGTCAGGTTTTTACTCAAATTTTATGTTTAAAGTACATGAAATTAATTGTTAAGTCTTAAAATGGATTTTTTGTGCAAATTTATTCAATAGGCTATAATTTTCATCCATTAAATCAAAAGCTTGAGTTTAAACTTAACCGAAAGAACGAAAAGAAATTTTATTAAAAATCTAATGAAACTACTTACAATTACGTGACTGCCCACAAAAGTTTGCCAGAGGATCTGAAACTTGAGTTTGTATAAAAAATTGAAATATTATAATACGGCTAGTTGTGTTTGCTTTTTAGACGGCTACAGTTTAGTTTAGCACCCCACGATAATTGATTTGAAAAGTAGTTATTTTACTTAATTTTAGGGTGAGAAACACGAATTTGATAATAATTTTTTCCGGAAATTCTTAGTTTCTTAGATATTCGCCTTCAAAATAATTTTGACGCGGAGACACCTTCGTAATACACCCCTTTACCTTTCCGCCACCCCGGCAAGATATACATCGTTAAATTCAGCTCGACGAGCTGAAAAGATCGATATCAAGTTTGATCTGATTACTTGACCTTTGACCAAGTAAATTGACCTTTCGCCTTTGACCCTGTAACTTATGACCCCGTTGTCGTAGCTTCATGAAATTGATAACATTTTACTCCTCTCGTCATCCTGAGTTTAGCGATATATAACATGACCTCATTCGGTTGCCGTAGACCCGGAAATCTCCCGATAAGTGCCCATAGCAGCACAAAATCAATAGTTAAAATCTGTATCAGATTTTTAATTTAAGATTTTTTATGCAATATATTGATAGGAGTTGAACTTATTAGTAATTGATGACTCAGGGGTGAAAAATAACTACTATTGCACTAAATTTTAGATGTTTTGTGAAATATTTGTTCTAATGTGCGTTATTCTCTCAAACCTGTATTCTATTTTTTTTATAAATTGTGTATTAATTATTAGCAAATATCAACTACGGAAATACAACTTTCAAAGTAAGGTTTATCAATTTTTTTCAATTTGAACAAGATTAACAATATTTTTATTATTCATAATTAATATTTGTTATTAATATTATTATTATTTAGAATTGAAAATAATGATTTGTCAAAGATATAGACATTTTAATTTATTTATAATATTAGCTGTATTTATTATAATATAAACATAAACGAGTAAAATTTGAATATTTCTCATTTATGTACTATTTGTTCTGTATCATTTCTGTATTATTTGTTTGATTTCTTCTTTATGATATTCACACAATTTCATTTAACATTATTGTTGTTCACTTCTTTATAATATCTGTGACTTGTTTCTTTTTTATTAAAATGCATGATTATCAACTCTACCCACCGAATTTATATTCATCTTTGTTTGGTTTAGTACCTCGTAATGGTTAAACTTGGCTTGGTAAAGCTAAGTTTAACCATTTTCGAGAAGGTTAGGTCTGGGTGGCACCTTTGGGCGATGCTTTGAAGCTATGATAGCGGAGTCACAAGTTGTAGGGTTAAAGGCGAAAAGTCAATTTACTTGGTCAAAGGTCAAGTATCCAGATCAAACTTGATATCGATCTTTTCAGCTCGTCGAGCTGAATCTAACGATGTATATCTTGCCGGGGTGGCGGAAAGGTAAGGGGGTGTATTACGAAGGTTTTTCCCCATCAAATTTTTTTGAAGGCGAATATCTAAGAAACTAAGAATTTCCGGAAAAAATGATTATCAAATTCGTGTTCCTCACCCTAAAATTAGGTAAAATAACTACTTTTCAAATCAATTATCGTGGGGTGCTAAACTAAACTCCATCCAAAGAGGGGTCTTAATTAGAGCTAAACCTGATATGACACAGATTTTGATGGAAGGACAGTAGCCTCCAAGTGACACCTCATAGGGCTAAGTGAAAGAAATCACTCAATTCAACTCGGGGATACGAAGACCAGTAGAAAATCGAGTTTCGACTTAACTGTCAAATTCAAGTCCCTTTCGGTAAAGAGCCATTCGGCGAAAATGCCAGAAATAACTTATTTAGTGGATATCCACGGACAGTCATTGAAAATGTAACTAATCAACTTATACCTTGGGAAATAACAAGGTTCAAAATTTGAAATTAATCTCTTTCTTGTTGGTCACTTTATTTTAACAATTATATGTCAATTTTTATCCTGTTTATTCTCATTTTAAAAAATCAGTTTGGAAACCAAGTGCGAGCTCATGTTCCAGCAACTTGTGCATTAAGACCAATTCCACGTTATATAAATTACTGAATACCAGTTTCTGAATATATACAGTATAATTTATAATAAAAGTGACGTCTAAGTGATAAAAATTAGACAAATTAGTAGTTTAATCGGTTCTTATTTAGAATAGCTTAAATTGAACTACAATACTATTGTAACATACAATAACAGAAAATTTCATTTTTCCAATTCGACTTTATTCGGCCATAAAACATGATATTGTCAAAAAAAACAAAAATAAAATAAAAACAAACATACAATCAAACACACACACACACACACACACACACACACGGAGAGAGAGAGAGAGAGAGCAGATAGCATTGACACTCGGTGCCTTAAGTACCTCAACTGACTGAAAATTTTTAAAAGGGAATTATATAATCTTTTTATTTAGTTTTATTAATGATTTATTGTTTATTTTTTGTTAATTCTGCTCAATCTCGTGAAAAATAGTTTTGTAACTAATCGAGAAAGAGTTTAAAAATAAATTCAATACAATCAGCGATATCTGATAAATTTTTTTAAGTTTTTTTTAAGAATATAACATATTTTTTTACTATCTTATAAAATATATTTAATCTTTATTAAAGCTATGAATAATACACTGCAAAATTTTTGAAGCTATCCAGATTTAGCTTAGATGAACCAAATAAATAGGGAGTATGTTCAACAGCAAATAGGACTTCATTAATCTAATCCTAGAGCAGATAAACGTATTCGAAACAGCCAAAATAATACTAAAATGCTGAGGCTAAAACATTTTACTGTTTAAGGGTTAACGAAAGATTCAAACTGTAGATTATGAAAATTCATAGCTTTAAAAACGTAATTATTTACTATAAACAATGTAACTGAGTGTTTTATCAATTTAATGAAATTCGCTGATCAGGAGCTCAGCTCTCGCCGGGGAGATTTTGTCAAAAAATAAAATAAAATAAAAAATAAACATACAATCAAACACACACACACACACACACACACACACACACATACACATACATACATACATACATACATACATACATACATACACGCACGTGAGCACACAAATTAAATTATAACCTTTAGTTTAACAAATAGACATAAACAAATAAAAACTAGATTCTTTGACCATTAAATGGTCAAAGTAACAGAACTATAATGCATAAACAAATAGAAACTTTGAATACTTTGACCATTGGATGGTCAAAGTAACAGAAATAATAGACATAAACAAATAAAAAAATTTTAAATGCTTTGACCATTGGATGGTCAAAGTAACAAAACTGTTTGCGAATACTTTGAACTGTTTTTGAACAAATTATGGAAGATTTTTCGGTGGGAAAAAGCTAGACACCAGGGTATATAAAGTCGACTGAAACAACCTAAGGATCATTCTTTCTTTTGCAGTGGCAAAGTAAAGTTGTGCTCCTGATCGCGAAAACTTTAAAAGAAAGTGTTGTTAAATATATGTATGTTTTTGTGAATTTTAAATAAAAATTTGTATGACAAAAACTCTATTGTGTATTTGATTTAATTATATTCTTTTCAAAAAACGTCCCAACACAGTCTGCGTGGTACCAGGAACATCGAATCAAGACAAGCAGTAAGTGGCGTTATTTTTTTTAAACTTTAACACGCATATGTACTGTAAATTGATATCCTCAGACTGGAATTTAATCGAGTCTTAGACTCAACACTTAATTTCCAGTGTCTGAGGATTAAAAACGATCCCAAAAAAATGTCTCACGTAAAGAATAAACGTGACAACATGTGTCTATGAATGTTTTTTGTATTCAGTGGCGAAGCCAGTAGGGATGGAAGGGCCTAGGCCCCTCAACCCAAATCTAAAAAATCTTTAACTAGTTATTAAATGAAAACAAAAATTTATTTTAATAGAATTGAAATGTAGTCAAGTTTCAGTAACTGTATCAGAGTGTTACTGATTCAGAATTGTATTGATGTAGCATTGAAATTCATACTTTTTATAACTATTGATTCAAACTTTAAAACGAATATTTTAGATAATTTAAAAAGTATAAAATATAAACTAAAATCTTTGAAACATTGAATATGAGTCAATTTGTTTCAACTTGAAGAAGAAATTGTCAAATTCAGCTACTTTCGTTCCATAAAAATAAAATCCAAATCTAATCGAAAGATTGATTGCGTTGAAGAAAGCGTTGATTTTGGTCCAAATAAACTTTTAGACTCAATCAAGGGCTTTTCTTGTAGGAAGTCATCTATATGAAATAGAACTACTTTCATATACATATAAGCATAAGAAATCGAAAAGAATAGTTTTCATTAAATTTTTAGTACATGTCAAAAAGAAATTATGTTATTTTTTCGTATTTTTTCATAAATTAGAGTCATCAGAACTTTTGGGCTTGTTGAGTTCAATTGAATTCTCATTAACATCTTTGCCCTCATGCGAATGTTTAATTAGTAAATGACTTGAATATTTAATTTGCAAATGTCCACATAAGGAGCTTCAAAAGTGAAATATAACAGGTAAGGTAGAAATATCGATTGGACGGCATCAGCACATGCTATAAAAACCTAAAATAAACAAAGAAAAAATTCAAATAATCAACTTTTTAAAATTAAATTGTATTTATTGATTCGATAATACTCACAAGATTTTCTTGACTTAAGGATATTTAACTTCTTATTCTAAAATAATTGTGCCAAATAAGAACAATATGTATGCATAACCTAGAATGAGACTAATCTAATCTAACCTAAAACTAAAACTAAACGTTTATTAAAAATTTATTGAATTGAAATTAATAATTGATTAAATGCATGTATTTGATATAAATATTGATCTTTAGTCCTTTTATTAGTACTCAAAGGAATGCTCACAGTGTTTGTAAGAAAGTGCTATTTTTGGCGTATGATCGATTTATTATTTGCAATACCGTACTATAATATAGTATACTATTAAGAGTTTCCAACATTTAAGTCAATGTTTATGTACCATCGACAGATAAAAGTTATGTACTTATCATCACTAAAAAGATGCAGAAGACTTGGTAAACCTAAGGGCTCAACAACTCATTTAGATCTGTATTACGTTTAGTGATATTAATCTATAATTGAAAACTTAAAAAATTAGTTTGAAACTCTGATAAAATAGACTTTGACTCATCTTTGTAGTTGAGTCAATGCCATATCTGCTACAAGAAGTGATAGCTCAAGAGAGCGGTCCGACTCATTATTAAAATTATTTAAATTAAATCACAGTTAACTGTTGAACTATTTTGATTGAAATAGTTTGATATATCTTATCAGTAACTTTTATTCTATAACTTATGAATATCAAATAAACTGACTTCAGCTACGAATAGCATTACTCATATTATGTTTTTTAATTACTGGGTAATGCTATAATTTGACGCTATAAACTTATGGTTTCAATTTCTGTCTCGTCCCTCTTATCTTATCTAAACGCATCAGAGATTAATCCGTGATCTATGCATAACTTTTTTCGATCGACTGTACTTATAAGTTATTACTAAACCTTTTAGTGCTCTCAAATACGAACTTGATGTATTGTAATCTGTCTGTCTGTCTATCTGTGTCATTATCTTGCGATGATTGCATATTTATAACAATGTCTAGAGAGTTGTTATAAATTATAAAGAATAGTATAGCTAATTGTTGATAATCCTGTGTATATATAAACGATTTCATATCATTTCTTGTACAACGTTATGGTTTAAATTTAAGATAATTTTATATTTATAATTCGATCGCTTATATATCAGGGAGAAAACTTTTTGAATCACTCACGTATAAATATAAAGTATGAAATCATTTCGCATTTTTCTCTACACAAGCTATGAATTATTAAAATAAATAGTCGGAAAAATATAATGTATGCAAATATATGTGAATACTTTTTCAATTATTGTTATAGCCTTCAAAACATTTAAACAAATTATTTAATTATTTCGGTTAAACATTCAGTTTGATATGCAGCGTAGGATTGAATATTAGCTTTCTTTTTTCATGGGACATTTAAACGGAATGCGGAAAAGTTTGATTCCAGATATAATTTTGACGATGACATCTACTTCTTTAATAATTCTCATGACGAGAAACTTTCAAAGTCATATGATAGGTTAGGAGATACGTGATAATCAACTATCTCCAGTTAGCGCACAGGCACTTATTAAAAATCTGACGGTAGATAAAATCAAAACTTAATTGAAATAAAGGCCATCGCGACGGTTGTTATTGGGTTCGTGGTTGTGATCGCGACTGTTATATCCTAAAGGATTACTCGATATGTATAACTTTGAGATGAAAAACTTGTAGTCAAGAGCTGTAACTTAGAATAAATTCAATTATACAACTGATGAGTGAGAAAATGGTTTAAGATTTTGCCATTCAGGTTAGGGCTTTGACTAAAATTTTTACCGAATTTTTATGTCTAAAATTCAAATTTTTGGTCTTAACCCTAGAACGGTATTTCATGGGTCAAAATGATCCAAAGGTCTATAAAAATTGTTATAATTATTTAATGCAATTTCCAATGTTAATAAAACTGATAGTATTTTCAAATGAGTATGTTTAGATCGTATTAAGCAATAAATTAATTATTTAAAAATTTTATATTTAAATTGAATAGTTTTTAAAGTTAGTTCTATTTGAGTTTAGGCGATAAAGACAAAGGCGGCATATGAAAATTATGTTAGACAATTTAATTATAAACATTCCCATACTAATACAGGATGTTATTGATGCATAAATATGTATATATTGTAATATAAGCTATTACAGGATACTAGAGGTAGATCATTTTTTGAGTCAAATTTCAAACTAATATTACAGGATAACGAAATGAGATATTTTAATTCTATCTTCACCAAATTATAACTATAATTAACAGCTATTAAGAACACATTAAAATGTTTATATAAATAATTTTTTAGTAACGGAAAATTGTGTTTGTAAATTTCAAATGACTATTGTCATATGATACCAATAAAAACCCAAACGTTTCTTGGTGTTAAATTAAAGCACTAATAGTCTAGTTTTAATTTTTGAAGAGTCTGCTTTGGGTTTCTTTTGGTAACAAGTACAACTTATAAAAATAGAAATGTCCGAACAAATGTCACATTTACCTAATTTAAGATATAAATATTGTGCTTGTTGCACTGTCCGGTTGGATAGTATTATAAGACGTGATGTAAGACGCGTCAACGAAAATGATTTAGTGACTAAATTAAATACTGTGAAGCCGATAATATTAACAAATAAAAGAAAATCAATGGATTCAACACTGATTAACAAAGGTGATTTAATTTGTGGAAATTGTAGAAACTTTGCTAAAAGTTCAAAGGTGATAATACTTCAAATGTGAACGTGTCACTACCTATTACAACTAATTTGTATCCATCATTATTAAGTTTAAATTCCCCGGATAACTCTAGCACATCCCATAGTACACTACCTATTGCCAGCACTTCTACTGCCACCACATCCACTGCCAGCACATCCCTTCCCAGCTCATCACACGCTAGCTCTGCTAATACAAGTTCACGTTTGTATCCATTATTACCAGACTCATCAAGCGATGAAAGTGATAGCGGTGAGGTAACGTTAAAAATTCCTAGATCAATGAGAGCTAACAAAAACTGTATAATATGTAATAAGTCAAAAATCTTATAAATGTTCCTGAACTATATAATGACAATTCTAATGTACTTGGTAATGATACTACTTTGATACGTGCGAGAATTCAATCGCGACATAAAAGTAGCAAAAATATTTTACTTATATAACTTATTACAAGTCAATAAATAATCATACGGCAATTAAAGACACAATATGCACCTGTCATAGTGGCAAAGGACCATGGGATGTTGTGCACACGCTACCAGTGTTATTTACTATTTAAGTAATCAACGCTATGCCCCAACAAAAAACCAACAATTACAGTTGATACAATTTATCCACAATTTGTTCCCAATGAAAGTAGCGCCAGCAGTGATAGTGATAATTGTCGTATGAATGCCAACTATGACAGTTCTGATACTATTATTGATAGTGACCATTATGATAGTGACCATCGTGATATTGACCATCATGATAATGAAAAGCTTGACAGTGACCAGCGTGACCAAGATCACATTGAAAATCGTGTTGAGCACCTTACAATTTACCCTGATATCTCTACAATGTTACCAACAATAGATTAAAACTCATACTTTTGTTGTATATATGTCTTATAGTATGTATATATTGTCAAACTGTAAGAATTTCCATAATATTTTATTTGTCCATAACTTTTTAAATAATGCGCCGATTTTTAAAATTTTTGCTTAATTATATATCATTTTATATGCTTTATATCTGGGCAAATTAAAATTAAAATTGCTACATGTTTTTTCATCTACCGCCTTTGTCTTTGTATAAGAAATGGGTGAATCTTAGCAATCCCTGCTCGGGGTGTTCCTATTGACCTATATCAACGAATCATATGTCGTTAGAAAGGTCTCGTCAAGCTGAGTTCAACGATGCCATACATGATGACCTGTGACCTCGGCTTCGCCGACGGGTGACCTTTAATCTCTGACTAATTATCACAATATTTAACCCCTACAACATACATATCGTTGGAAAGGTCTCGACATACAGAGCTCAACGATGCCAGACATGGTAACCTGTGACCTCGAGTTTACCGACGGGTGACCTCTGACTTCTGACGTCTGACAAAAATAGTTAACCCTTACAGCATATATATCGCTGGAACGGTCTCGATAAACTGAATACAATGATAACACTCATGTGATCTTGAGACCTATTCAACATAATAGTTTCAATTTTCAAATTATATCATCTTTCTATAAGATCTAATGATGTTTGTATAAGTTACCCTTCTGAGAAAGTATAGACACTCATAATTTTCTTTATCTACTTTCCACAGCGTAAGGAATGCGGTTTTCAACTTACTTACTTTACTGGACGTAAAATCGGAGGTCTATATGAAGAGGGTGGCAAAGTATTCAATCATTTTGTCTAAATTGACGAAACTCATATGTTCATCGTAAATACAAGCGAAGCGAATGTTAGAAGGAGAAAAACATTTGGGTCCTAGGTAGGACATGCAGATTAACGAAAGAGGCATTCATGTTTAGAGTCCCAAATAGAACAGTATCGGTTATTGACTGTTTATTTAGGAATTACGTTTAGTCAGGTTTAATCTTAGATACCGATTCAGCTGCAGTTTATAAGTACATTTCACTTAGGTATCATCATTTGTTTGACCATTATAGTGTCAGTCATAGCTTTCATTTTGTCTGTCCAGATGAATTTTAAAAATATTCAATCTTATCGCTCAAACAAATACATTGACCAATTCATTTCTCAATATTTATACAAATTTGCTCATTTTAAGAGTAGAAAAGTACCGTTATGGTCAAAAATTTAAACATTTTCTGAAAGATGCCGTTAAATTTTATCATGGATCTGCTGTTTATTTAGATAGACACACTCGTCATCGTCCACCATTTTATCACGACGCATTTCACGATTCGAATTCTGATTAACTGAAAAACAAGGTGTATTGAACTCCTCGCCCCGTTCTAATGTCAAAGGGAGGCCACAGGCAGTGCCCAGCGGGCAGTTCCCCAGGGCGCTCAACAGTGAAAAACTTTTTTTTTTTAATTTCTCAAGATCATATGAGTGTTATCATTGTATTCAGTTTATCGAGACCGTTCCAACGATATATATGTTGTAGAGGTTAAGTATTTTTGTCAGAGGTCAGAAGTCAGAGGTCACCCTTCGGTAAACTCGAGGTCACAGGTTACCATGTCTGGCATCATTGAGCTCTGTATGTCGAGACCTTTCCAACGATATGTATGTTGTAGGGGTTAAATATTGTGATAATTAGTCAGAGATTAAAGGTCACCCGTCGGCGAAGCCGAGGTCACAGGTCATCATGTATGGCATCGTTGAACTCAGCTTGACGAGACCTTTCTAACGACATATGATTCGTTGATATAGGTCAATAGGAACACCCCGAGCAGGGATTGCTAAGATTCACCCTAAGAAATTTGTTTTCACTCAAATCTTAAACTGATTACGTCAGCGATGACGACACTAACAAAGTACAAGACACGCTAACTGTTATATACTCTAACCCTTACGATAACATACTTTTCCAAATTAATCTGTGGGTCAAAAAGACCCTATTTTACTGAAATCGTTAATCAAAATCGTTTTACTGTTTATGGATTAATGGTTGAACGAGTATTGAATCTTGAATCTTAATCGTTAAATGTTTAGATGAATGTTATCTTTTTTCGAATTTTTTGTGATAAAGAGCATAATTGACTGAAAATCTGAATTTTGAGCGATAAATCGTATGCAATATATGAAGCTAATACTCGAAAATTCAATAGGTTGAAGGTTAAATTAACAGTTAGTTTAGGTTAAGAGTAGATATAACCTTAAGGCATAACAGTACGAAATAAAGATTGTTAACCGCACATTCAATTATCCATTACATGAATGTGTCACTACTTCCAAATCCTATTGTGTGTCTGAATATTTCATAATTACTACTTGATTGTAATAATAATGAAGTCTTTCTAACAATGACCAATTCACTCATAATTGATGAATAATTTCTAACATTAATAATCAGAGTATCCCGCAAAATCCAACCCTGTTTATCTACCAAATATTTTTAAGTCCTCGACAAACTGTAGATATAAATTTGACGACTCCTCCTATTAAGCATATATTGAGTCTAACACATTTGAGGCTTTTCAAATCATCTATATTTTGATGAAATCTTACTAACTTTCATTCCACTTCCACTAGAAAGTTCGAAACTTTGCAAACTTGTAACAAAAGTATATATTTTCAAAGAACTTTCAACTAATTAAAAGAAGAAATAGAGAGAACATCATTAGTGTCAAACGCATCAATTTTGGCAAAATATTTGTCACTATCACAACCAAAAAATAAAGTTCAAGTTTTGTATGTTTGGATCGATGGAACTGGTGAACACTTGAGAGCCAAGACCAAGACTGTATCATTCGTGCCTAAGGTTGCATCCGAGTTACCGATTTGGAACTTTGATGGTTCATGCACAGGTCAGGCTGAGGGCAGTAGTACTGATGTCTATCTACTGCCTGTTCAGTTATATAACGATCCATTTCGTGGTGGAGATAATAAGCTAGTTATGTGTGAAACTATCGGACATAATAAAAATCTGACTGAATCTAATCACAGAGATAGCTGTAACCTCCCAATAAAGTATATGAATCTCATATAGGAATATATGAACCATTCATAAAACATATGACTTACACATGCAAATATTAATCTTTAACCCTACACTACATAGTGTAGCAGATCTGCTACACTACGATCTTAGCCCATTATCTCAATATGACAACATTTATTAGGAATAATGCATATCGTAGCCGATGTGCAACAAAGCTTTTGAGATTATATAGTTTCGTTATTTATATAGATATAATGGTTTTCAAGAAAAATAGACATTTATCATTTCTTATTGTGTAAATCAACAAGGTACTATATATCAACAATTAAAAAGTTTTCTAAATTAGGCATATTTTTCATATTTCTTCCAAAAATTAATAATTTTTGAGTTAAAGGTATGTAGAACAATCAATAATATCATAGAAAAGCCCCTTTCCTCAAAATGATGGTAAATTATAAGAACTCATAAGTTGCAGTCAGCCACATTTCAAACAAGTTTTTTCACATAATCCTATCATTATAGCTTTTTCAATGATTTTTCCAAAATATATGCTCCCGAAAGTGTCTGATGCTAAATTTTCATTAAAAAATAAAAAATCATGCAGTGTAGGGTTAAGCTTAAACAAATTAATTTAATTTCGAACTTAATTTTTAATACATTTAAGTGTTATTTATTCTTAAATTCCTTAAAATGGCTGCAAATACATGTTAGTCCGTTTGATGAATTTGAGTTTCATTATATTTCAATAGGACGTTCATATATTTCTATGGGAGGATCATTAAAAGCAAATTTCTTGGCCATAGAAACATTTCCAGAAATATTTTTACAAACTTTCTAGAAATCTTCCAACACTACTTATAACCCTCTGTCTCAACTTAACTTTCAAATGTGTAAAATTAACTGTTGAGTAAGTGTTTTCAGCAACACTCACTTAGTGTTCCTACAATGTCTTATCTCCCAATACACTTCGGTTATAGATGAAAATAAAAGCAGGTTCGTCAAGTAAAATGATAAAGACCCACGAAAGAGACCTATCCGAGCTAATGGATCTAAGTGGGTTGCCAACCGTTAACACTAAGTGTGATACATCATTAGATTCAGTTCATCGAGATGAATATTTCGATACCACACATGACCACTTCTGGCCAACTCCTTACAAGAGTGGCTGATCCCGTCAAGTAGACTTACCACCTATGCTTTGTCTGAATCCGGTACGAAATATATTATAAGGGGTACCCTTAAATACTCTTTTTAGAATTTATCATTCTTTAGTTGATGTTTACTAGTAATCAATTACATCATTTAATCGACCAATATTTTTGTTAAATCTACTATACACCAATATTTTTGCCTAGTTTAAAACTTTCAAGACAGAATAAAATAGAATTGTAGTTCTAATAAGGCGTTTTTTGTTATAAAAAATATTAATAAAAATTACTTAAATGCTTGTTCTTTATATGTTGTTAATGTCGTACGTGCCCTATCTAATAACCTAGAACTTATTACACAATTACAATACCTATAAATTAAGATAGAAATGACTCCAAGATGATTGCATTTATATAATTCATAGGTTATTTTTTGTATTCATAGATCGATACGTGTGGAGATGTGAGCATTGGTGTGACCAGGTGTGACTTGTGGATGGCTCGATTCCTTTTGCATCGAGTAGCTGAAGATTTCCACATTGCAGTCACATTTGATCCGAAGCCAATCCTTGGCGTCTGGGACGAGGCTGGTGCTTACATCAACTTTAGTACTAAAGCCATGGGAGAAAAAGGAGTTCTCTCAAAGATCGAGAAAGTAAATCGAGATTTCGGAGGAGGTTCACTCTTAGGACGGAATTACATAGCTGAACATTATGAAGTTTCTACAAATCCACTAACCATACGAGATGCATTTGAAAATCGTCACTTAAAATCATCTAGTGCAGAAAGGGGAATAAAGTTTCTAGAACAACATTTCAGTTTGTTAAATGGATTTCAATCAAAAATTGGGACAGAACGAACTCTGTTAAAGAGAACATCTCCATATCCAGAAAACTTTTCCAATTTCCTAGTTTATGAAATGCTCAATGATAATCTCAAACCATTGATTCTCTCATCATTGGAGAAACAAACCTTACAAGCATATGGTGTCACATTCAACTTTTTTAAAGAACGAATACTTATACCAGACGATGTAGATGCTACATCCATGGGTTTAATTTCACTTCTAAAAAATGGTGTAGTATCACTCGCTCAATGCCGTGAAGCCTGTGAGTTGTGCTTGAAAAACACGAATGAAAATGGAATTATTCTTACATACTTTCCACCAAGAGGACATCGAAATGAGATTGTTGATCCAGTAGTACTCGCAAATGTTTTGAATCTAGCCTACAAGTTGGGATTAGAAGCTCAAGCAAAACCAAGTGAAGACTATCTATTAAAGCTTCTAAAAGACAGTTCATATCTTGATGGTGGATGGTACTATTTTTCACCTGACGCTATACTCTACTTCGTACATATGATGAACAAGAAATGTTTCAACGACTTGGTGGAGAAGAGGGTAAAGGAACGGATAGGATCAACTGAATACCCTTTGGATCTAGCTATGCGCATCATCATCTGTAATAAGTTTGGCATCAAAAATGAATGCGAGATTGCTAAACTAAAGAATCTACAACAGGAACATGGTTCCTGGGTAGCTGATTCACTGTATAAATCACACTCTGGAATGTACTTCGGAGGAGAGGAAATCAGTACTTTGTTTGCAGTAAAGGCTCTTCTTGAGTGATCAATAACTATCCCTGATTCATTTTATTGCCATAACTCTCTTACATCTCACAAATTTTATAGAATAGATTATCCGTAATTAAACTCTTATTTTTAAGAAGTTAAATGTTTTTAAGATTAAGTTTGTTAGTGTTTGTTATTACTCTATTACATAATCTGCATTCATATGTCTCCATTTAGTGTGACAGCTATTTTATATAAGAAGATTCTAGGAAAAAGCGTGATGGTTTTATGATAAATTATTATGTTTGAGAGGTTTGGGATACTAGATTTATTTTATTTTATTCTTTTTGCTTATAAAATTTATTTTTAATTGTTTCTTAAGCCAAAATAAAACTTCTCTCCTATCAATGATTAAGCTCTATTTGATTGCAAAAAATGTTTACAAATAGCTGATTTTCAAATGATAAAATGCTTTTTTGTTAGTCATTTTTTAAATATTAGTCACTATTAAAGCCATGAATTTGACATATTTACATATATTATCCAGTATATTACATCTTTTAAAAAAGTTTGACGGCGGACGAATCGCATTATAAGGGTTCTCTTAATGAACTTTTATTGTACATATAAATGCATATCTGAAGGTTAATACATAAAAAATGACATACATATCTAGAGTGTTGCTTAAAATTTACTTTTCTCAGGCTAGCCCTACAATGCATTGTTTAATAGCTGAAAATTTCACAATTATTTGTGAACGGAGTGATTATTCCCTGTGGGATATAAGATACGCCAATGGATTGACTATAGCATACGTTTAAGCAAAGGACATTAGTAAGTTTATGATCGGTATCGTTGGAAAGGTCTTGACGTATAGTATTAATATTGTGAGATATAAAAATATTATTTACAGTTTTTATGTTTATTTAGTTTGTTTTCTTCATTTTAAGAGCAAAATATTAATCTATTTTTTATATGATAATAATAAAGTTAATGTACCTTAAAGTAGAAATTGTAGTTACATCTTTTAGGTGTCCTAAGTTTTTTAGTTATAGTACAAGTAAATTTCCAATTGACTATGTATTATTTGCCTAAATTACAAGTATTTTGATGTAAACATAATTTTTTCCACTGAGCTAAATATAGTAAGTTTAAGATATCAAAAAGAGTATAAAAGCAGAAGTGATTTCTTATTAAGAACAATCTTATTTCTTACTTCGTACTGTAAAGTATGTAAGAATACTCTCTTACTTTGTACTGTATGGTATGTAAGAAAAGTAATAGTGAATAACTACTATTGTATCATTATATATTTGTATTAATAAAAGAAAGTTGTATATTAAAAGTAAGTTATAATATAATTCCCTACTAAAGTACATTCTATCGAGCCTGCCAGACTCTCTGATAGAATTATAGGTAACAACGGATTGGGATCTTACATTGAGGCCCCTCGATTCCAATTCTTTCAACTTGAACACACACACGAAAGACTTTACACAAAACATTTAGATCGGGTCTTTCGTATGTAGATGGTCCCTCGTCACAAAAATAAATGTGACAATATATTTAGTCGTTATTCACATCGGTTTAACCAATAAAAAACTATAAGATAAAAACTCATTTTCCCATAGACTTCCATTATTAAAAATGGCCTTCAAAAGCATACTTCCGCCCTTTTTTCAAAATTTTTTTACCTAAATTCATTATAACCTTCCCTCTTTTAAAACATATCAGTCGCGTGACTCAACTCCTTTGGGCCATTCCCTATGAAAACTTACTAACGTCCTTTTGTTATTAAAGTTTGTTATAAATGAAAGTTTTATTTCAATGAAACATATTGAAGTTTTTCAACATTAAAAATAATTAGATCTGTTTTTACATTTATCTAAATTACATGCACATAAAGTATTACATTTGAGTTCAGATTGCCTACAGACACATTTACTTATACATAGACTATTACAATTACATAATTGGTTTGAATTAGTTGATGAATTTTCACTATTTGTAGTCTCAAAATCTTTTTTATTTTCAATAGACTTCAAACTATCATAAAAAGTTGTGTCTTTATGTTTTGAAACATAAGTTAATAACTTATTGATGTTATTCAATTTTTCCTTTCTGATTGGAGGAAAATCACTGTAAGCTAGCTTAATATCATCAAAAAATTTGTTGACATTTAAAGAATTTTCAGAAGTTTTTAAAAATTTCAATTCTATATCAGGTACTAATCTGAGATCTAGAGATATTTTGACTTCTGATTTGGAAAATTTTATTCGTCTGACTTGAGTTAAATGATCTAAAGTTTACTTCAAATGACCTTCCATAAGTGATTTGAAGTTCAAAACTTCAACTATTGGTGATCCACCGCTTATTAGGTTATCTGTTAGTGAATAATTGACATGCACAATATCGTATGGATTACCAAAGTTTACTTTTATATGATCTTTATCCAATCTGATGGAACACTTATTTTTCAATTTTGATTTTTAAATTAAACCGAAATCCCGGTCACAGTCCAAATACGAGTGCCCGGGAGTCAGGTATATAAGTTCTACATTCTAATCTATTGCTTAATGCCAAAGTGTAGTAGAAGAGACAAATAAATCTACTTTTATTTTGTGCGAATTGATTATCACTGAAAACGTAAAGTTTTTTAACAGAAGTTGGAATTTTGTTTTTAAGATAATAATATACAAAAGAAATCGTCTCATTTAGTCTTTTAGCTGCAAAGTTTTCACTGTAGATTAACATTGTGGCTTTTTTATTAATCATGTCATGTATATGTTACAGTCAAAGTATGAAATTCAGTTATTCTATAAAATGACCAAAATATCCAGTCAAAGTATTAAATAATTCTTTCTAAATAAGTTTTCACACTTTGACTGGTCATTATGTATGACGACTAGTGGTTATATGAAATGACTATTGACAGTAAGTCAAAGTATATAAAGTATTCAATTCAGCTTATTTAAAACTATTGAAGATAATTTTTTTTGCTTACAATGAATTAGCAGAAAGAACTATAAGAAATTAATTTTTTGAAATTATTATAGTTTATTGTTATTAAAAATTGTAAAATCCCCGAAATATAAAAATCAAATTATGTGAGTGTCAATGAAAACTCATAAAGAAGTCTTTCATTTGTTGCAACAGGAAGTACTTGAATGGCATTTAGAATTACAAAAGACTTTCTTTCTCATGCACACACACTTTCCGCTTTTGCACTTGGATTTACATGAGCACTTTACAAATTCTTGTCCTGAACCAGTTGACTGGGCTGATGCCACAGATCGTAGTGAAACGTCGTCTTGTGGAACTTCGTTAATTTTTATTAATCTTTGTCTACAAGTACTGAATTGAGAACGTGAATACATTTGTTTAATGATACCATTTCTGGTTCCAAGTCTATAATAACCATTATTAACTTCCATGACGACTGCTAATATAGAACGTGCATCACCGCGACCACGATCTACATCTGGTACTGGGATGCGTACAGTTGATCCTACTGCAGCCGGAGGATAATTTGCGTCTGATATCGTCTTCATTCTTTTGGCCTGTTGCTTTAGGCCATCATGTGCTTCCTTTCTATTCTCATTGATCTTATTCTTCCTGTGACAGATCAAACACATCAATTGTTTACCATATCCTTCCGAATCGTCATCTTCCAGACTTTTACCACAAATGACATGAACATGATTGTGGCACATTGTGCACATGTGTGCCCCATCACACTCTTTTTGACATACATTGTAAAATTTCCACAGCTAATGATTCTGCAGAATTTTCATAATTTGACAGCTCTTCAGCATTACCTTCAATTATATTTGTTGGTACTTTCATTGATTTTAATATGGCCTCTAACTGTTCATCATTTATAATTGGCAAAATACCACTTGGAAAACAGGATGTAGCAAGACCAACTTTGACACTTGAACCAAACATTGCTTGATATGGTGATCGTTTAATTTCCGAATGGTAAGCTCTGTTTTTCATGAGCTGTACGAAACGTAGGCCTTCGCTCCATTTACCAGTTTTTTTCTTGCATCCACGTAGTGAGCATGTTCTCAATGTCTTGATTTGCACGCTCAACACTACCTTGACTTTGACTGTGGCGCGGTTTTCCGTGAACTATCTTAAGATCAGGCCACATTTTAGTTAAACTTTCCACGATTTTGTTGGAAAATTCTCTTCCATTATCAGACTGAAGAACATTCGGTGCACCAATTAGAGTGAAAATGTCTATTAAGTTGTAAGCAACTTCTTCGGCACGCTTTGTTTCAAGTGGTCGAATCACAACAAACTTTGTCAGGTGATCTTGATAGACCATGATAAACTTATACTTTCCATCAGGATGAGACTGAAAGTCAATGAGATCAACTTGACAACGAGAATTGAGTTTAGAAAACACCATAGTTCTGACAACAATTCCTTTTTTTTGAACTTTTTTGTTTCTGAAGACATGGTTCACAGAGTTCTAAGAAAGTTTTAATATCAGATCTCGTAATGTTCTTGTATTTTCTGCGTAATTCCTTTACCATCCGATCCCTCCCTCCATGACCAATTGAAACATGTGTACGATGCAGCACATCAAAGAGCTCTTCATCAGTTACATAATAAATAATATCATTTGCGTCTTCTTTTAGTGGAAAGATTAGTTTCTGGTTATTTTGCACCATTATTACATCGTAATGTTTTAGGAGCCAGTAATCGCGAGGCTTTTTGTTTGATTCACTTTTTACCTTTAATACATCTCGAATGAGTTTCTGATATTTATCATTGCCCAATGCGCTACTATTTATTGACATCGTTTTCCTATTTTCTATTAATTTATCCTTAAATCGCTCTTTCATTACGGTTGATTGAGAAATAACACTAGTGTTTTCTTCACTAGTTTTCATTTTGATAAGCTATAATTTAGAAAGGTAGACTCCAATTTTATAAGTTTAAATTTTGTTTACAGTATTACCCTTATTAACACAAATTATAAACAATAATAACCATTAAATTCATCACAATAATATTTGTTAAGTAATTCAGTTTCAAGAACAAACTCAATAATATAGAGAGATAAATTGCAAAACAACACATTAGTTTGAAAGCATGTAAGTTCAGCTTAAAAAAGATAAATGGATTAAATAGAATTTGTCATATTCCGAGGTTATACTTAACTAAATATGAGCTATGATAGTTACAAAGGGACTCACGAACTTAAATAAACCTTAATTGTTATTTACTCAATACTGCTTAAGCATATTTATAAATTTTATTCTTATTTACTTAAGCATTTCACACATTGGCTGCCTTTCGTTAGTCATTATACATAATGACTAGTTAAAGTGTGAAAACTTATTTGAAATGAATTATTTAATACTTTGACTGGATATTTTGGTCATTTTATAAAATGACTAGTCATTCTATAGAATGACTGATTATACACTTTGACTGTAACATATACAAAAGTAGTGTAATGATAATTGTCTGCAATAATATTTCATAGAGACTTTTGTAATTGGAAGGTAAAAGTCTTTTCTGATAATCCACACTAAGTACTGAAATATCGCTGTTGTTTTCATACAATCCTTTAATTTTATTTTATAATCTGTAAAAATAGTTCGCTTGGTTGTAATGTTCTACCAAAGTATTTTTAAAAAATTCTAATTCTATCAAATTTTCAGAAAGTTTTTCTGATTTAACTTTGACGTCTAATTCTGCACAAAAGCCACAAATATCTGCTCGTGTATAACCAAAGCCTACATCACAATCTCTAAAAAGATTTCGAAAAAATCCATACTTTACATAACTTATATATTCAACGTATTATTGAATGAATGAATAAATAAAATACGGATATTTTTATCTGAGCCCAAGTACTTTCTGCCTGTTTCAACATTATTACTGTAACAGCTCTCTCTTGATGGATAATTTTCTATAAATCCTCTTATATTCATTTCGACTTCTAAACGAATTTTATTAGAGAGAAAGTCATGTTTTCTTGTTTTAATCTCATTTTCATTTCTATTAGTTTTAATTTTTCGGCGAAGTCTAGAGTCTTTAATTTGGTGAAGTTTAAGGAAAGCTACTTTACAAACTACTGTAATACTGTAATTGCAATGAGGGGGTGAATCCGGGCTAATGGGTCTAAAGGGGTTCTCGACCTCCCACCCCCAAGTGTGATATATCATCGGATTCAGTTCGTCAAGCTGAACATTTTGATACTACACTTGACCACTTTTGATCCGAACCTGACCACTTCTAGCCACCGGGACCTAACCCCCTCGAAAATGGGTAAACCTGGCTTTACCAAGTTGTAACCCAAGCCAAACCTGATTTAAACTAAGGTATAATAGGTTAGGTTGCTTCGCGACCTAACTTATTCTCCCTTAGTCTATATCAGGCTTGTTTGGGGTTACGACTCGAGAATCCAGGTTTATCCATTACGAGGCACTAAACCAAACAATGATGGATATCTCGAGAACTACTTGAGATAATTGACCAAGTGAGGTATCAAAATGTTCAGTTTGATGTCCTGAGTTCAATGATATATCACTTGGCGGAGTCGGTCACTCCCGTCGGGAGTTGCCCAGAAATGGTCAGGTTCGGATCAAAAGTGGTCAAGTGTAGTATCAAAATGTTCAGCTTGACGAACTGAATCCAATGATATATCACACTTGGGGGTTGGAGGTCGAGAACCCCTTTAGACCTATTAGCCCGGATTCACCCGCAATGAGTTCACTTCCTAGTTGCAATTCTTGCATGGTACGTGGAGATGAACTTTAGTGAAATGCACTCACTCACACTCACTATATCAGAACCTCGCACACAGTAACACAAGTGAAACAGTAACTTAAGTCTTATTGAAACAAAATCTTTATTTAAGATAAAAGTTGTAAAAAAAGATTGAAATAGATATACATATTATTATTATAAGGAAAACATCTGCGAGTCCCGAGTTTGACCTCGAACATTATCTAAAAACATGCAAAGGTTAAGGCAATGGCTTAAAGTCCATGCCTGATTGCCAGATTTCTATGAGAAATAGGCCAAAAAGGTGTTGACCGGTCAGAACTCGATGGAGCATTTGAATAAATGTTGAATATTACCCAAAATATTTCAGTAATTTTGTTTCATTTATTGAAGAACTAAATTTTGAAGAATCTGCTCATATTTCAGAAGTACAATCACTGGTCCAGAATTCCAGTCTTGAATGTGGTTTAGCCTTTATTAACGCAAACTTTAATTGCTTGGCTGACAAGGAAGTTGAAATGCAATGATATGTTGCTAATCAATAGTTTGGATTTAGTGAACACTGTTTTACAGAGCTCAAAAATTCAAAAGGCAATTCATCTCAAATGGCATTCGAAAGCTTGAAGTATAATTTGAATAAGAATTCAGGATTAAAGAAAATTTCAAAGTTTTCAAAGATAATTAGTGGTAAACCTTTAACTAAATAAGAATCATATCTTGAATTGAATTTTACTCCTGAAGAAATTTCTTCTTTCAATTATGCACCAATAACAAATTGTGAAGTTGAGAGGCGTTTCTCAAAGCACAAATATATTTTAAGTGATAGAAGACTTTTATACACTGAAGAGAATCTCAAATACTATCGTTTATTAACTTTAATATTTCTCATGTTGAATGAGTATTATTAAATGTATGAAAACTGATAAATAATAAATACATATATGAGCACTTTTGAGTCTATATTAGATTGCATATTAGGACAATAATAAATACATACAATTCACGGCTTTAGTCATTATTGACTTTATATCCACTCAAAGTAAGAAAGGAGGATGCCAAGACCCTATGGGACCATTGCCTAAATTGATTTCACAACAAGTTATATTAATATGTTTTTGGAAAGGTCTCGACAAGAGAAGAAAGCTTGTCAATGGGCACAACTTGAAGTAACTTAGCGTTACGGAAACAGGGCAAAAATGTGTCGGCACAGTTTCACAATCATCTGCCTCCGGGAACCACCTTCTCGTGGTGACGGCGGGCAACTGACAAATATAAGTCAGGCTAAGGCTCCCGGTCAAAAAATATGCCGTCATGGCGGATGATGAGCACCGGGGAGTCTCAGGCGGTACCCTCTCAAACAAAGCCTCTTAGACTTAGCTCCCATGGAATTTCAGCTGGTGATCCCATGTTGATCCGCGGGCGGATCAGGTCGCGGCACAGGAACTCTATAAAGCACCTTATCTACGTTTTAGTAGATAGAGCACTCTCCGGTACCGCAGCCATTTCCGTGTACATTTAACAGTGCAAAAATGGCCAGAGAACCGTCGGATGTTGTGCACACATGACGGTTCTCTGGTTTCTCGGGTATGGCAAATACCAGTTTGAGGTTCAAATACCTGCAGAGTCGCTGAGTAGTCTCTGTGTGGTGTTTGAAAGCGCTGACGATGAAAACTCAGAATGATTAAATGTGGTGCACACCTATTCGTATTAGAATTAAATTTATAATTTGTCGAATACTCGCAAAAGGTTTAGATCAAAACTGATTAATACCACAATCGTTTGTAGGATGACATCGCATTTCGACACTTCTCTCACATAGCTTTATGTCTGAATCGAAAACGTATCCAGACTTATAAACACAAACATCAGTCAAACAAATTCTATTTCTGTCGTAGTCTTGAATACTTTCTCTTCTTTTTCATAGCTTATAATCACTACTACAATATTTCAGATAACATTGTCGATCAAAAGTACTCTAATAATAATTTGATTTGCGTTCACATAAGTATTTAATATAAATTTGGGTATAACTAAAATAGTTATCGCTTGCATTACAATATTTGTCAACCGTCTTATTAGAAACTTTAGTTTTAGAATTTATTATATAATCAGACTTACAATTACACAAACCTATATAAATATAGAATCGAGAATTGATAGTTAGGCTGACATTCATGTCTATATTTTATACAAAATTAATTAAAATCGTAATCATTTACAGAGCGACAGGGCTTTTAGACAATTATCAGAAATTTTAGTTTCGCATCTATTGTATAATGACACACATTTAGAAAAATCTGTGAAACTACAAAATCTATTTGTATGAAACTGCATGCAATCACTTTAGGAAAATGAACGTTTGAATTAACACCAATTATTGTCAGAGAATCATGATTTTGCACTTCGTTTAGAAAATTACTCAAATTAACATGGTTTTAATACATATATTCAGCTTGTTTATTATATCAATCGTTCGAAAATTTCTATTAGTTGTCAAATATTCCCGTCAATTATTTTTAATTATGAGATTTTAATCACACATTGTTTTGCTATATCTCGCAGAAGAAACAATATTTATGATAAATATTTCAGTAATTCACTACCGATGTCCGTTAATTAGATGATTGCATCCTTGCAATTGTCATATCATGACTGGAGATCGAGGAATTTGTTGTTTTGGTACTGAAATTTTGTGATAACTGAATGGAAATAATTATGAAGAATTAATGATACATAACACGAGTATTAAAAAAATCAATGACTTCTTCGGAAAAACAACATTTTTTAAGTTCGTTCATATCTCTTACAATAGTTTATTGACAATAACTGTTTCAAATTCTTTCAAAAAGGAACCGAAAACACTTTGAATTGTTAAGAATAAGTAGCTAAATGGTCGAATAATTTTGCTATGGTCAAGATTTGTGAAAACTGTCTAAAACTTGATATATAAAACAATTTTATCTGTGAAATTCCTGCCTTTGCTTTTAATAATAACTGAATAGTAATTCGGCTCAAAGTAAATTAAAAGGAATCGAATTAAATAACAATAAAATAATAAATTCAGCAGATCATATGAATTAATCAAGATTTATTTAAATTTCAAAACTGCATTTATTGTAGATAATAATGAGTTAACATTCAGCACTGGTTACAAAATAGATATTTTGCTGAAATATAATCTAAGGAATGAAAATAGCATGAAATAGAAAAGTCTGGAAAATAAAGATAGTGTTGCTTTGACTATCAATTTTATTGGTAACTTGTTTGGTAAATTACCCGAAAGTACATTCAGAACTTATTTCAAGAGTAAAAAAAATAATTTGACATTTGATTCAAAAAGATTTGAATGCGATTGTAGTATGAAATGGATATTAAATGATAGAATCAAGATTCAAATCAGTTATGTTTTGTGCTCCAATTTTCATAATAAAATTATGTTCCAGTTAATGAGGTCAGGATCTGATTGTTTGACATCACAAAAAACTGCTTTAACAATAGTTTCCACAACAACACCCATACCGAGTTTATCCATCAGTTGAAGATTTAGGGCATCATGTTTATGATCAGAATATTCTATCCTTGAGTTGTGATAAAACTATAATCAATAGAACTATTGTTAAGAATTTGGCCTAATTGTAATGATTATGAGCTTCCTTGAATTTGGTCAGAACAGATCAAACCTACACTAAATATTATTTTTATTCAACTCTAACTAAACCGACCTTATGAACTTCTGCTGCTGGTCAATATTCAAAATGCTTTGTATAAAAAGAACAACTATGAATAAAATAAAGCTTGACTTGACACCAAGAACTTTCAAGACAGTCACAAAGTATTATTGAATTGCGCGATTCAACTATCCCTATAACGAAAACATAATACAAGTATTCAGGACTATTGACTTAAAGTGCAATCTCTAAACTCACAAATCCAAGGCATTAAAGCTGTGAAGTGCCATTCACTTCAATTAAATTTGGTTTTGAACTTTTTTAATTTAAGCAAATTTTGTATAACTTATATTATACTACAGCATAACTGGCATAACGAATTAAACCAAACTTTCTAATAGTCATTAAGGAGTATTGGTTCAATTGTTTTAAAATATCGGAATCTCACTGTATTAATGAACTTTTAACTGTGAAGTTGTGATACCATGATTCATTTTCTCGGAATTTATGTTATTTTTTTCTATAAAGACTAACTATATTGTATAGTTTTATTGTATAACTATAGTGTATAAGTCAATAATACAGAAAATAACTAGACCTATAATGAGCAATAGCTTATCAAAATGTTATTCTATATATCTTTGGCTAAATCGTCAAATGATGGAAAGATAAGAATTGACATAACTTAATAAAATTTCAATTTCACAAGAGAGTTATGAAACGACACGTCAAATCTATTGATTTGAAAAGAGAGTAGAAATGTAACTTACGTAAAGTTTTTCATGACCAAGATGCTATTTCTTAGGATTACTTTGAATTAAATCAGGTAACGAGAGGTGCCGTCAATTTATTGGAATTAAAGATCTTGAGAACAAACTATATTCACATTTTTCATAGAATTTGTTTAAGGCCTAGCTCTTTTTGGGAAAACTTTGTTGCTATTTATATTATTCATCTTTATATTATATATCTTTTAATTTTTCAACCTCCTGGCTGTTGATCAAGATGTTTAGTAGTGCATGGAAGTGTCTGCCATAGTCATCATTATGTCGTTTTATAGAAGACGGTCAGTCAATCTTGTTAGTAACTAGTGTATTCAGTTTGAGAGAAATTATATTATAATAACAAATAAGGTTTAATAATTAATTGCAAATAAAAAGTGCTTAATATAAGGTATTGGAATAGAACCGCGAACTAAGTTTAATTATTTTTTTACTAGTAAGCTAGTTTACATAAATTGATCATAATTCAACAGTTTATAGAAAAAACATTTAAGATTAAAGCTGAATTAGTTAATCAGAAATAGCAGTCCGTTACCTGCAGCTTTGCAGACTTTTGTTTTGACACTTCTCATATGGTTCTGACAGGTTTTCGGTGAGATTTTTCTTAGCTCTGATCTGACATTTTAAATAAATTCTTTGAAAGACTCAGCTACCCATCCATTTTCGTAGACTCTTTTTCAAAATAGCCCAATGATGTTCAATTGGTCTAACTTGTACATTTGGAGAATTAGAGTCTTTGGAACTACAATGATTTTAAGGCTCTTAACTTTTCTAGAGTTTGTTTAGCACAATGCGATGGCGCTAAGTCTGGCCAAAAGATGAAACTGTCATCATAATGATGTTTATTAATGAATTTGGTCAATCTTTTTTGAGTGCACTCTTTTATATAAGTTTGTGAATTAATAGCATTGCCTGATTTTGTAATGTCACCTTGAGAGAGACCTAACCTAATCTCACCTTAGACAAAGCTAAAAATCAGACAAAATTTCGGAAGATTTTAGAAAATTAATAATTTGAGTCTATTTCATTTGAAGAAACCTTGTAAAAATAATTGAACGTTTTTCTGGCTAAGAGTAATTGGGTTAAAAAGAGATTTGATTCGTTTCTAAGTATTCTAGTATTCAAGTTTAAGATCGAACTCGTTTAGTGTTTTTGCTGTCTCTAAGTTATTAAGTGTGATGTCAAGTGTTTTGATAGAATCAATTAATTCATGATTGAGGAAAATATTTTCCATATTTTTAAACATATCACATATAACAAAAGCATTTGCATTTAGGCTGTTCTTTAAGGTTAAAATATTTGGAAGCCTAGAAAAAGATAACGAATATTAATTTCAGGGTCAGCAACGGCTAAACTCACTCAAGAAATGAATGCAATATCCTATTTTTTATTTTTGAGGTAATGTGTGTAACACATGAATGTGAAACACATTAATGGAACTAACTATAGATGAAATTTATGTGCACACAATTACAAACGTTAATCTAAAAATTTTACTGCAAATATTAAAGTTATTTATAAATAAGAACTCTATTAATTATGTATGTAATAGTTTACACTTATCAGATCAATCAAATTTGATTAATCATATTATTTATTTTAGTTGATAGAAAAAGTTTGGGGTATATTTCAAAACTTGAAGGAAATCTTAGATTTTCCAGTCTAAGTACATAACTTTAAATGACTTTAAGTTAAGCGCGAATTTAAATGAAATTTTCTCTTTTCTGTGAGTTATACGATAACCGGCTATTACTCGCGTTCATTCAATTGATTGTTGAAGAAAAATTTTCCGTAGATTATGACTTTATCACTTAAATTTACTTCTCTATTACTTTGTCTAACGAGCTCATATTCGCAGCAATCTGTGCATTATAGGCCAGTTCCAGGTCATAAAAATTGATTAAGAAATATTAGATTTTTAAATGCATATAATTTATAATAGAAGTGGCTTCGGTGATAAAAACAAGTCAAATCGGAAGTGAGATCAGTTTTATTTGTAATGTAAGAATAGCTTAAATTGAACTGCAATTGCATTATAATATACTACAAGTTTCACTTTATCTACACCTTCACTACAAGTTAATCTGTCAGGTACGACCTGTTTGCATAATTTTCCATATATGCTCTAAGTGAAGAATAGTTTAGTTTATCTAACAGAATGTCGGCTTCAATAAATTGTCTAGCCGCATCAGTAAAAATATGCTCACAATCTGCACTTTCTTTCTCTTCTGCATCACTGAGTTATTCGAAAATGATAGATTGTCTTAAGTATTTCGACTTGTTTTCTTTACTTTCTGAATGTTTAGCTGAGGTGATGTGTTCACTAATTCTACTTTTCAAATGATTTAAGTCTTCGTCGCATGGATTACAATAGAGTTTTCTCCACCGGATGAAAAGTCCTTATTTTCTTTCACAATATCATCTAATTTTGAGAGTAGGTTTGATTTCGCTCTAGGAATTCCGAATTAGCAATTTCAATTCGATAGCATAAAAGTTTCTCAAGAGAATTCACTATTAAAATATTTTTGAGTCTGAAAAAAATACTGTTAGACAAAACATTTATATATGATACATATGAATGGTATTATGAGTAATTGCAATTATACCTTTAATACTTTTCTGTACCGTATGATAATGAATGAATTTGACGGAGTTTAAACTGTAATAACTTTTTTATTTTCAACAAAAACATATAGATATTTTATATTGTTTTAGAGCTTAGAATCTCTACTATTAAATAGTAAACAAGTATTTTATATTTGAAGTCATGGGTCGCCGTAAGACCGACCCGTATATTTGTGGCCAAATAAAGGCACTATTGGACAATAGATGGTCCAAAAGTATGATAAAAAACCATTTATTAAAAGGTGGAGTGAAAGTATCTGATGGACTAATTAGTAGTATTAGAAATGGACCGAAAAAAGTGTCGAAAAAACCAAATAATAAGTTAAAATTAAATACAAAACAAAAGAAACTTTTTAATAGCGGTTTGAAAAAGTTGTCAAAAATGGTTAACAATATCAACCCTCCGAGTCAAAGAGTTATGGCTAAAGTGATGAGATGTTCACAACCTAATATCAATTACCATATTCACCAGACATTCAATATGAAGACCAGAAAGAAGCCGTTAGTCCATGTTTTGAGTGACCGAAATATTGAAATTTGGCGATCCCGTGCTCTCGGGTTTCATCGGCTCATATGTGGACAAAAGTGGAAAAAAGTGGTAACTAGTGATGAGCCCTGGTTTTACATTGTGGACTGTAATGGCAAATTACGTATTCAATATGTCAGTCGTGACCAAAAACACCCGAAACTTGAAGTTTACGAGAGGCGTGAGTCAAATGCAAAGGGAATGATGGTATGGGCGGAAATATCATTTAATGGCAAAACTAGTCTATATTTTATAGAGCCCTGTGCCAAAATCAATAGTTAATATTACATCAATAATGTACTCAAGAAGTTTTTGGCCAGAGATGCTCGCCGTCTCTATCCCGATGGTGATTACGTGTGGCATCACAATAGTGCCCCTTCACACGTGTCTCGGGCCACTCGGGCGTTTATGGACAGTCTTATGTCATATATCCCACCGGAAAAATGGTTACCGAAATCTCCCGACATAGCGCCGATGGACTATTCAATATGGAAAGTCATGAAAAGGCAGTTATCGGCCGCTAAAGTAAGTGACATGGCATCACTCAAGAGAGCCCTCAATCGGGTCTGGAAGCGTTTGCCACAAGGAGTTATAAACAATGCGTTGGAGTCGTGATCTCATAGAGTGTATCAAATATATTAAAATAATGGCAAACATTTTGAAAATTCTGTATTAAGACATAAATCCAGTAAAAAGTTATAAACAGTTACACTCCGTCAAATTCATTCATTATCATACTGTGTTATAATAAGTTTATCAAAACTGGACCAGAATAGTCACGTCGAAACGTAAGTTCATAACTAGTTTTATCTGGTGGCAAAGTGCAAAATCGGTAAAACTGGTTAAATAAAAGTTTATATTTAAAATCTAAAAGATATAACCTGAACTAATTTGAATGATTACTGAAGATAACAATTGAGAAAAAAACGCTTTTCACAGAAAAGTCACTTTCCTACTTGTAATACAGCTCATAAAAGTTAGTGAGAAAAGTCAGTCCTAGAAATTACAAATATTTCCTTGTGTCAATGTTAGTTTTATTTTGTATTGATGACATTCTGAGGAAAATGTTTTGAAATTTAAAGTTTAAAATTAAAAATTTCGAATTTAAAATTTTAAACTATGAAATATAAACTAAAGAACTTTGAAACATTTAATATGAGTCAATTTGTTTCAACTTGAAGAAGAAATTGTTAAATTTAGAGCCTCTCTTTCCTTAAGAATCAAATCAAAATCAATTTGAAAGAAAGTGTTAATTTTGATCCAAATAAGCTTTTAAATTCAATCAACAGATTTTTCCTATAGGTAGTCATTTATTTCAGAATGGGATTATCTTTATATACACGTAAGCATAAGAGATAGAAAAGAATAGTTTCATTAGATTCTTTAAAACATGTGTCAAACAAATTCTGTTATTTTTTCGTGTTTTTTCATAGATTAGATTCATCAAAACTTTTAGGTTTGTTGAGTTCAATTGGATTCTCTTTGGCATCTTTGCCCTCATGCGAATGTTTATCAATAGATGAATTGAATATTAATTTGCAAATGTTCACATAAGGAGCTTCAAAAGTGCAATATAACAGGTAAGATAGAAATATCGATTGGACGGCATCAGCACATGCTATAAAAACCTAAAATAGACAAAGAACAAATTCAAATAATTAAAATTTTAAAAATTGAATTGTATTCATCGACTCGATAATACTCACAAGATTTTCTTGACTTAAGGTTATTGGACTTCTTATTCTAAAATAATTGTGCCAAATGAGAACGATATGCATAAGATATATGCAAAATGTTAATCGACTCAACGGTTGTAAACAATTACTCGAGAGTAGTTTATTTATTAGACCTCCTCTACCTGTCGCACATTCGTAAAAAACCCACGTCACACCTGATGATCATAAGAATCGGATTGCACCAAACATTATCGCAGTTTCTAATGGAATATCAACTACTGTTTCGCTTCGTGCCGAACTATGTGATGAAAAAGATATCAAAATATTAAGGGAAGCAATACTATCCATAATATCAAACGAGTAATCTAAATATTTATTCAACAACAGATGTCTATGGATTTAATTGGTTTTGTTTTTGCTGAAATTTTCTTAAATGTTTTTTCTTACAGGTTTTATGTTGATTTGAGTTTTTTATCAAGATTACGCCAAGAGTTACACCAATAAAGTGTGAAATTAAATGATTATAAATCGTGAACATGAATATTCTTGTTTTCTATTGGATGCCTTGAATTGAATTTTAGAACTTTTTTTATTTTTCTAGATGGAGAAAAATTGATGTATTAGGAGTATCTGAAATACCCGTCAACACGATCAATACGGAACAATGTAACCAAGAATTATGATTGAAACTATGTATAATTTGCATAATACCAGATGTTCACTATAAAAGTATTCCTAAGATTTGCAGTTAAATGATTTAAGTCAATGATTTTTAAGAACACGATATTTATATTGACTGATTATTAAACTTTAGAAATGTTAATTTCAACTTTTATTCATTCTATTCTTACAAGTAATTAAAAATTAGTGTTTACTTCGTTTAAAGCTATAACACTTAGCGTTGCAAAATCTCAAGGAATTGATCGGTACAGTCAGTATAAATTAACCTCTGAGTTTCGGTAGAAAAAGGGTCCACTGAGTAATATAGCTATTACTAGACATTTGGATCCTTTTCTATTGTTGGGACTCAGAGGTTAGTCTATCTGACTGCACCAGTCAATTCCTCGAGACTTGGTAACGTTAATAATAGTGCACATGATTTGCGTGTGAACCTAATCTATAAAAAGTTCAAAATCAGGCTCAATCATTCACATTGTTATTCATAACCTTTATTAATACGACTCAAGAAAAATCTTTGATATACTTTTGGAGATAATTTTATAGCGAATACCCGACACTTTACCTGATAATAGAAATGAATAATAAAATTATACGAAGTTGAAAATCGCAACTCAAATACCATTTTACGCCATTGCACTATCAAAGGAGGAGCAGAGACTTTGGGTTGTAACTGGGCGGGGCGATTTGATGAGGTAAAAATAGTCCCCTATTTGGTCTACATATTGTGTCAAAATATTAAGTTTTTATTACTTTTCGTTTGGGAGATAATGAATTAAATGTAAAATTTTTGCAGTTATAGGGGTTTTCAATGATTCAAAGTGGAATTTCGTATAGAAATATTTTATAAACAACGTAACTGCAAACTTTTGCATTTGTATATCTAACATCAATTCAAATATATTTTACATTTTAAAGCATTACAGACTCCAGTCCAAACGCTTTGTGATTAACAGTTACATTGTTTATAAAGTATTTCTATACGAAATTCCATATTGAATCATTGAAAACCCCTATAATTGCATTGAGTTTTCAGTTAAGCTTTGAAAAGTTATTAGGATGTGTTACAGATCGAGAAACGTTTTGATACTTTCCCAAAATTAACTTCAACTTCTACCCTCCCTACGACCAAATATAGTCCTATTTGAAAGTATGCACGGGGGTCAAATGAATTTTTCAAAATCACAATTTTGCTATAGAACTAATGTTAAAAAATTTTACATTTAATTCATTATCTCCCAAACGAAAAGTAATAGAAACTTAATATTTTGACACAATATGTAGACCAAATAGGAGACTATTTTTAACTCATCAACCCAGTCTCCGCCCTTCCTTTAAATTTTAGATTAATTGATTGTTATATTGTACTGATTCGAGCTTTTGTGTACCATTAAGAAAGTGTTCGTCCGATTATTGATGAATAATAGATTAGTCCACCATGGATTATAACAAGGGTCTGTCACGCATAAGGTTCTATGATCTTTAGCGCAATTCTGGCGCAATCCTAAACTCACTTACAATGGACAGTCAGCAGCGAACGGAACAAACTTGAAAATTTTTTATATAAAATCAATCTTAGGCATACTCTAAAACATATATAAAAAAAATTAGCCGCCAACGCGTTACGTAACATATATTTTTGCAATTTAATTTTTTCAAGTTTTATAGATTATTGTTTGAATGCAATGTTAACTAAAAAGTCTTCGTGGCGCTGAGGTAAAGTGCTTGATATTAAACTTCTAGGTCTGGGGTTGGGGTTCGATACTTTGATTTTCAAATTTTCTTTACCTCTGAAACTTTTATATGACATATTTTATATGCAAAACGTGTTTCTATTTGTAAACAAATCGTTTGAATACTATTCAATTCAGAAGTTTTTTAATTCACTAACAATATTTAAAAATATTAAATGAACTCATCTTCACAATTAAATAGTATTCAAACGATTTGTTTACAAATAGAAACACGTTTTGCATATAAAATATGTCAAAAAATTAAAGTTTTTTAAAGTTTTAGAGGTAAAGAAAATTTGAAAATCAAAGTATCGAACCCCAGACCTAGAATTTTAACATCAAGCACTTTACCTCAGCGCCACGAAGACTTTTTAGTTAGCAATTTATCTTGAAAAAAAATTGCAAAAATATATACGTAACGTTGGCGGCTAATTTTTGATATATGTTTTAGAGTATGCCTAAGATTGATTTTATAAAAAAAATTTTCAAGTTTGTTCCGTTCGCTGCTGACTGTCCATTGTTAGTTAATTATAAGATCGACTTTAAAGATAGCTTTATGATCGATCGTTAAATGACTTAAGGTTTGATTCTCAAAACAAGTCAGTAAGTGATACTAAAAAATTCACTTTTATACACTTTTATTACATCACAAACTTTGAGACAAATATGAATAACAGAACATTTCTAAATAATACGAACATAAATTACTGTCTCTGAAAACTTGCCGTCTTCTCAAACTTCTTCGGGTTTGATCTTAGATTGATAATACTCTCGTGTATGATTAAATTTTTATTATTTGGTGATATCAAATTAATTTTTGATTTAAAGTGAAAATATAAACGTAAACAATAGTTAAATATAGGTTAACAACAGGTTAATGCTAGTCTTTAAATTAAGTCTCGATCTTTGATTATTGAGCGCTTTGAGAATCGATCACTACCTAAAATTTTACTAAACTTGATCTTAAACTTAAAGATCGCTTCGAGAATAACCCCTTGTATTCTAGACTTTAAATTACTTTACTTTCATATAAACTTTTTCCAAATTAATATACATCAATAAAATGTTTTCAACTTTATGAAAAACAAAAATATTGTCGGATCAGTGCTATCTGTAATACTATTTTAGTTTGAGATAAAACTATATGGCAATCACTAAACTATAATCAGATAACTAAAATTTGTTGCTTTCATGTCAAATCAACTTTGACTTCAGTAAAGCCTAAAGCTCAAAATAAAGTTGAATTGCTTGTTCGGAAACACCAAAAGTGAACCTTTTTAAGATAATGTATTAGTAAACTCAAGAGTTTATGAATATTTTATAAGAGTAAAAAGGTTATATTATTTTTGAACCAGGAATGATTAATCAATTATGTATTGACCCTCATTACCTATGATACCCTCCCTTCTTTCGACCAATTTTTCAATCCCCGCCTGACAATTTCGAACTTTTAGCACATCTTCATAAATTTCGCAAATGTTCTTCGTGACCAAACTGGCATTGTTTCCTTTTCGGAACTCATACAACATTATATGCCTAATGTGTATCTCATCGGAATCCATATTTAAAAATTAATTTTTACAAATTTTTCGAACGAAACCAAAGATCAATAATGAGTTTTTATAAAAAACATGATTAGTTTATTTTTATTCGATATTTTCAAAGAAAAACGGATTTAAGTTTTCATTTAGCAAAATACGCAACAACTTTTGAGTTTTACTAATACTACAGTACCAAGTATTGCTTCAGCCACTGTTAATCATCGCACTCATTCATTCAATTCAGTATCAGACGTACTGTACAATTAAAGACTCTGAAATTTCCTAAGAGTTTTACTGATCATTAGTAAAAAAATCACTTTAAGCTTCAATTTAGTGAAATAAAAGTTTGTTAACTGACTATTAATATTTGAAATCGAAATCTAAGTAAACTTTAGGTGTAAAATATAATTATTAACAAACATTGAATTACTAATAAACATAACTCTGCTCATAATGCGATCATTTCATGTCAGACTTTACAGAAATTATGCTCCAAGACTTAAAGAGTCAACTTACTTACTCGGAATTGGCATTTGCTGTAAATTTTTTTAAAAACAAAATATGCATTAAATGATAGGTAATTATTAAAGATTTTAAGTTTACGGTCTCATTTGGGCTAAATTACATTTTTGAAATTTTATAATTAATTTAAGTTTAGGTTCCCTCTCATATAGAGCAATAAACATTGTAGTATTTGAGTTAATTCGTCACGATATCTTTGATGAGCAATTTTATAAAATTCATTAATAATATTAATTAGGTTTAGCATTTCATAATAAATTATTCTAAAAAATGGTTTATAACTATTTGAACATTAATATATTTTGAAAGATTTTGATAAATGCGTAAAAACTTTCATGAATCGGACTTCATTCTAATTATAACAAACTCAGAACTTGAGAGGGAAACTTAAACTTGAATTAACTATAAAATTTCAAAAAATGCATTTCAGCCCAAATAAGACCGAAAACTTAAAATCCTTTGTAATTACCTATCATTTAAAGCATATTTTGTTTTAAAAAATTACACAAATGCCAATTCCGAGTTAGTATTGAACTGAAGAGAATTAAAAATTCTTAAAGATAAATCTTTTCAAACTTTGTGCTTTATCTATCATTTATGAAGTTAGAAACTGTGGGTATTTTACATAAAAATTTAGCTTCTTATCTCTTGAAAAATTTCAAAGTCCACAATTGTACTAAACTTTGATCGAAATTTCATAAATGATGATCACGTTAATGTTGAAGTGGTGATAGAACTAACTAAGTTTTCGATGTCAAACTATCAAAAGGAGTATAAAACAAGTGTTTCCAAAAGTTGCGGAGAAACAAGCGTTGTGATAGCTGCGACTGACACGCGATCGTATCTCAACTTTACACAAAACATACACAGGTTTTCTTCAGGTATAGTTTCCACAATTGATTTAAGTAGGATTGACGGCCACAACGGAATAATTTGAATCGATAATTATTTGAAACTTTTCAATTTTTATGATCAAATTATTATAGCTTCAAATGATGAAGCAATAGAAACTTGGTTGAAAAATAATGAATTTCATAACTTATATGAAATCGTTTATGAAAATGAGAGATTAATATTTAAAAGTAATATGATTTTTTCATTTTATTACTCGATTAAATGTATGATTTTTGCATTCCTTTTATGAATTGAACACGGATGTTTAATAGAAGCTGAAGTTAATTTAGTTGAAGAATCTAAAGTCTAATCTGAGAATAACTTTAAACTCATTTTGGTATAAAAGCATTGAAATGATAAATTTCAAAGTTTGAATCTATTTAATGCTTGCCCAACAGTGTGCATCTCATAGCAAGTCAAATTTTAAATTTTGGAATTAGCCGTCCATCAGAGATAATCGAAATATTTGATGTTTCAACATATAAATACAAAATATATATTCATTTTTGCATTTTTCTCTATACAAGTTATGAGTTATTAAAATAAATAGTCAGAAAAATATAATGTATGTAAACATAGATGAACACTATAGCCTTCAAAATATTTAAATAAATTACTTAATTATTCCGATTAAACATTCAGTTTGATATGAGTGTGGGATAGATTATTAGTTTTTTTCTTTCATGGAAAATTTAAACGGAAAACAGGAAAGTTCCATTCCAGATATAATTTTGACGATGACATCTACTTCTTTAATAATTCTCATGACGAGAAACTTTCAAAATCATGATAGGTTAGGAGATACATGATAATCAACTATCTCCAGTTAGCGCACAGGCACTTATTAAAAATCTGACAGTAGATAAAATCAAAACTTAATTGAAATAAAGGCCATCGCGACGGTTGTTATTGAGTTCGTGGTTGTGATCGCGACTGTTATATCCTAAAGGATTACTCGATATGTATAACTTTGAGATGAAAAACTTGTAGTCAAGAGCTGTAACTTAGAATAAATTCAATTATACAACAGACTAGTGAGAAAATGGTTTAAGATTTTGCCATTCAGGTTAGGGCTTTGACTAAAATTTGTACCGAATCTTTATGTCTAAAATTCAAATTTTTGGTCTTAATGGTTGAACGAGTATTGAATCTTGAATCTTAATCGTTAAATGTTTAGATGAATGTTGTCTTTTTTCGACTTTTTTGTGATAAAGAGCATAATTGACTGAAAATCTGAATTTTGAGCGATAAATCGTATGCAATATATGAAGCTAATACTCGAAAATTCAATGGGTTGAAAGTTAAGTTAACAGTTAGTTTAGGTTAAGAGTAGATATAACCTTAAGGCATAACAGTACGAAATAATGATTGTTAACCACACATTCAATTATTCATAACAAGAATGTGTCACTACTTCTAAATCCTGTTGTGTGTCTGAATATTTCATAATTACTACTTGATTGTAATAATAATGAAGTCTTTCCAACAATGACCAATTCACTCTTAATTGATGAATAATTTCTAACATTAATAATCAGAGTGTCCCGCAAAATCCAACCTGTTTTATCTATCAAATGTTTGTAAGTCCTTCACAAACATTTGATATATATTTGGCGACTCCTCCTATTAAGCGTATATTAAGTCTAACGCATTTGAGGCTTTTCAAATCATCTATATTTTGATGAAATCTTACTAACTTTCATTCCACTTCCATTAGAAAGTTCGAAACTTTGCAAACTTGTAAAAAAAGTATTACTTTATTTTCAAAGAATTTTCAACAAATCAAAAGAAGAAATGGAGAGAACATCATTAGTGTCAAACGCATCAATTCTGGCAAAATATTTGTCACTATCACAACCAAAAAATAAAGTTCAAATTATGTATGTTTGGATCGATGGAACTGGTGAACACTTGAGAGCCAAGACCAAGACTGTATCATTCGTGCCTAAGGTTGTATCCGAGTTACCGATTTGGAACTTTGATGGTTCATGCACAGGTCAGGCTGAGGGCAGTAGTACTGATGTCTATCTAATGCCTGTTCAGTTATATAACGATCCATTTCGTGGTGGAGATAATAAGCTAGTTATGTGTGAAACTATCGGACATAATAGAAATCCGACTGAATCTAATCACAGAGATAGGTGTAAAATGGTCATGGATATGGTTCAGGATCAAGAATCACCGTCTGGTATTGAACAAGAATATACTTTATTAGATGGTTTTGATGTTAAAAAGCCATTGGGCTGGCCTTTGGGTGGCTTTCCTGGACCACAAGGACCTTATTATTGTGGTGTTGGAGCAAATCGTGTATTTGGAAGAGACGTTGTTGAGGCTCATTATAGGGCCTGTTTATATGCAGGAATCAATATTGTTGGAGAAAATGCAGGAATGATGCCATCACAGTGGAAATTTCAGGTAATCAGATATTAATTAATAAACTCTTATGATTTTAGTGTATCAGGTTTTCATATAGACTTTGATTAATAATTCATTAGAAAAACTGTTAGCCTTTAAACAGCCGACAGTTCCACGTGTATAGAGTTTGATTATTCGATAAGACGAAATTAATATGAATGTCATGTAACTTTTCGTGCGTCAATTAACTCTTGTTAATCTCTCGAATGAAAAGTTTAAACTTATCCAAAAACTCAATTTAATCAATTTGAGATCAATTTTATTTTCATTTTAAACAATTTAAATAAGAGTTTGGTTATTCTACATATGAATTATCAAAAGTATCACTTTCTAAAACTGCTGATTGACAATTGAGCTTGGGCAAGTAATTAACATAAAATTTTCTATTGTAAACTTTTAAATATATTAATAATTACATCAAATCTTTATTTCTATTTAAAGAAATAGCTGATTAATCAGTAATCTTAATTTGAGTCATACGGGCTTTTATTTCGTTTCTAATTAAAGTTATGTGACTTCTGATACAGTGCTATGTTGCACTATCAACAAAATAAATACTTTCCAAACTTTCTTTTCGCGTTTACTTATCTACGAATAACATGAATATCCACACAATCACAGTTTATAACTTATGAGCAAGTTATAAAGGTTTTTAATTAATTAGTTGAAAAGACCTATTAGTTATGATTGATATATATTAACATATACTAAAGTTTCAAAACTTGAAAGTTTTGATATTTGTTAATTACATTTGATACAAATCAGTTTTTGTAAGTTTTGCTTGAATTTAATGATTAGAAAGTATTTATAGTGATTAATCATAATTAATAGGTCAATTCAACTAATCAAATAAAAATCTTACTCATAAGATATAAACTGTGATAGTTATGGATATTCATGTTATTCGTAGATAAGTAAGCGCAAAAAGAAAGTTTGGAAAGTACAGTAAACTGCCATTTATATCCCTGCCGTTACTGTCCCTCTGCCGATATTATCCCGCATTTCTCAAAACATAACAAAAATTTTCATTTCTATTGACTACCATTAGTATCCCTCTACTCATGAAAAATCATCCAGGTACAATAATGGCAGTTTACTGTATTTATTTTGTCGATAGTACATAACATTGTACGTAGAGCATATAACCCTATTAAACTATTTATTTTTTAATTTTAAGTTCCAATCTTATTAATTAACGTTAAAATTGATCTTTTCTCGTAGCTCGCAAAATGATCATTAATTAGTTGGCTAGTTTACAGAGGAGTCAATTTTAATCCTAACTAATTTACAAACTAGGTGACTACTTTGTAAAATATTAGATTTTGTATATCAGTCACGACGTCAGAGAGAAAGAGAAAGAAAGAAAAAGAAAGAAAGAAAGAAAGAAAGAGAGATAGACTTTATTTAACTTCAAAAATGTCCATACATTCTATTTATCAGCCTCTGTACGCTAACTGCATTTTAGCTGTTCTCAATAACTCAGAATTTATTACATAATCACATTTTTTCAATTAGGTTAAAGATGACATCAAAATGATTGCATTTATATAATTCAGAGTTCATTTTTTGCATTAATAGATCGGTCCATGTGAAGATGCAACCATTGGTGTGAATAAGTGTGACTTATGGATAGCTCGATTTCTCTTGCATCGAGTAGCTGAAGATTTTCATATTTCAGTTACATTTGAGCCAAATCCAGCCATTGTCAACTGGAATGAAGCTGGTACCCGCAACAATTTCAGCACTAAAGCCACGAGAGAAAAAGATCTCACAGAGGTCGAAAAAGCGAATCAAGACTTTGAAGATTCACTTTTAGCAGGTGGTTACACAGCCGCACATTACAAAGTTTCTACAAATCTACTTACCATACGAGATGCATTTGTAAACCATCACTTAATATCTTCTCCTGTAGAAAAAGGAATAAAGTTTCTAGAACAACATTTCAGTTTACTAAATGGATTTCAATCCAAAGTTGGAACAGAACGAACACTGCTAAAGAGAACATCTCCATATCCAGAAAATTATACCAATTTCTAGCTTATGAAATGCTCAGTGATAATCTCAATCCATTGATTGTCTCATCACTAAAGAAACGAGTCCTACGAGAATTTGATTGTACATTCAACTTTTTCAAAGAGCGCACACTTTTACCAGACGATGTAGATGATACATGCCTTGCTTTACTTTCACTTCTGAAAAATGGTGTAGTATCACTCGCTCAATGCCGTGAGGCCTGTGAATCGTGCTTGAAGAACACGAATGAGAATAGAATTATTCTTACATACTTTCCACCAAGAGGACATCGAAATGAAATTGTTGATCCAGTAGTGATAGCTAATGCTTTGAATCTAGCATACAAGCTAGGATTAGAAGCCCAAGCAAAACCAAGTGAAAACTATTTATTAGAGTTTCTAAAAGACAACTCATATCTAGATAGTGGGCGGTTCTACGTTTCACCTGACGCTATACTCTACTTCGTACATATGATAAACAAGAAACGTTTCAACGACTTGGTCGAGAAGAAAGTGAAGGAACGGATAGGATCAACTGAATATCCCCTAGATATAGCTATGCGCATCATCATCTGTAATAAGTATGGCATTAACAATGAAAGTGAGATTACCAAACTAAAGAATCTCCAACAGGAAGATGGTTCCTGGGTAGCCGATTCAGTGTGTAAATCAAACTCTGGAATGTACTTCGGAGGAGAGGAAATCAGCACCTTGTTTGCAGTAAAGGCTCTTCTTGGATGATCGCTTACTACTCCTGATTCTTTTTTATTGTCATAACTCTTACAATTAACACAAATTTTATATGGTTATCCTTAATTAAACTACTATTTCTATGAAATTCAGTGTTTTCATGATTAAGTTTGTTAGTTTTGTTATTACTCTATTACAAGCTACACATTTGTGTCTTTATTTAGAACGACAGTTTTAGGAAAAATTGTGATGGTTCTATGTAAAAGTGTGCTTTTCTAGAGTTTATGGACAATAAATTTGTTATATTTTATTCATTTTATCAATAAAAGTTTATTTTTGATTGTTTCTTATCATTTTTTGGGTGGTGTCCCGTAAATAGGTCGCATTATTTTTTAACTTTATATACATTTTCTGAATAAGTATTGAGGCGAACTCGAATATTAAATTTTAGACTCGGAGGCGCCCATTTAAAAGAGTTACACCCATATTTATCATTTTTCAAAAAATTTTAATTTGGTGATAACCATACATGGATCTTTTCGGGTATTTTCGATTCTTAAGCATAGATCAGAAGTTCGGGAGATTAAGCAAATGATTTCCTAGAAGCTAGAGTTTAATTTTCAATCTTAAAACTCTTGATCCCCAAAAATACTGATTTTACAGTGAGCGACAAAAGTATATCCCGATATGAAATATTTTAAGAACTTCTTGTAGAAGTATACCCTGATGTATAGTCCACTTCTTAAAAAGAATGACAAGACCATAAACTATTAATCATCTTCAATAAGCCAACTAACGGTATGCGTGACATATTTGTCGCGCCGCAAAACCCTAAAATATCGGTATTAAGGTCGCTACCGCGTTGGATTGAGGTGTGTGAAATCGGAACTTTATGTGATCCTTTGTATTCTAGTTTTTAGCAATCAGTCAAATTATTTTTTGTATTTTTTATTGTTAGTAAAAAGTTATTAAAAAATTTAATAGCTTGATATACTTATGTCGCGCACTGTAAATGTTTTAATCTGATTTTCCCGAATTTAAGCTATTATATCGAAAACCTCTCCATTCTTGAGAATTATGAATAAAATCACTTTCAATGCATTTTTTAGAGAAACTATACCAAACTGTAAAAAATAAACGCAAATTAAACTGATGAAAACGGTTTCGAAACTTATGAATTTTATACGGATAAAACGTAACTTGAAATGTAATCCTAAAAAAACTACATAATAAAATTCATTAAACTTCACTCAAACACTAAATATGTAAAATCGAAAGTTTATAAACTTTTATAAAGTTTCATTCCATAAAACTTGCCGAATTTATTATTTATTTTTAATAAAATTATTTCTCTCTCAAAATGAAATAAATGAGACTGAGTTTGAAAGAAGCTTAAAGGTATTGCTCTTAAAAACGATGCTCTTAAAAATTGGCTGAAGAAACCAAACCCTATTGTTATCCTTGTGGTAAATACATAAACTTTGATCAATCTCATTTCAAGAATAGAGTTGATGAACATATTAATATAGAAATTGATTATTGAATCAGAAAAATTAAGATGAATTTAATGCGAAATCGAGCTTCAATACTGAATCGTTTAAGAAAGCAGATACAGAGTCTAAAATTGCTAACAACTTCAATCGTAAATTAACCGAAATCTCTATTGAAGCAAAACACCATTGTCTAAAATAAATCATTAGTCGGTCAAATAATTTTTTTGTGCAGAATATATGAAAAGGTCAATTCCTGATGAAACAAATTTACTTAAAAATTGTCAATCGTATTTACTTATAAAGAACTGAGAAGATTAAAAGTATAAATGAATTGTGTTCAGTTTTTTTATAATGGATGAGACGACTGACAAGTATCGAAGGAATATTATTATTAAAATTTTAGTGGGACCTATGAATGGAGAACCGATGAAACCGATATTATTTGTTGTACAATTTGTTTAAAAAACAAATAGCATTACTATTCAACAAGCTTTCAAAGATTGTTGTCATTTATTGTGGCTCAAAAAATGGAATATAATAAAGTTGTTCTTGTGGTAACAGATTTGGCATCGTATATGCCTTCAGCCTTCAAAAATTTTATTCTAGTTTACACCAAATGACGTCTCGACATGCATTGAATAGAATGTGTCACAATTCAAGAAAATCTGACTGAAGTTAATTCATTTGTTAACAACATATAAATATTTTTATTGAAATATTGTTTCTGTCAATTTTATAACTTTCGCCTCAAAAATTTGCTCTTTACGCATCAATTCCGGAGTTTTCCAAACATATTTCAAGGAGACAAGTTGTACATTCATAAATACAATTCAAAATTTTAATGCTCATTTTCACTGCAATATGAGTTTTAATCAGAATTTTGTGCAGTAAGTTATTTATTTCAGAATAGGATTTTTTATATACACATAAGCATAAGAAATAGAAAAGAATAGTTTTCGTTAAATTTTTAGTACATGTGAAAAAGAAATTCTGTTATTTTTTCGTATGTTTTCATAGATTAGAGTCATCAAAACTTTTAGGTTTGTTGAGTTCAATTGGATTCTCTTTGGCATCTTTGCCCTCATGCGAATGTTTATCAATAGATGACTTGAATATTAATTTGCAAATGTTCACATAAGGAGCTTCAAAAGTGCAATATAACAGGTAAGATAGAAATATCGATTGGACGGCATCAGCACATGCTATAAAAACCTAAAATAAACAAAGAACAAATTCAAATAATTAAAATTTTAAAAATTAAATTGTATTTATCGACTCGATAAAACTCACAAGATTTTCTTGACTTAAGGTTATTGGACTTCTTATTCTAAAATAATTGTGCCAAATGAGAACGATATGCATAAGATATATGCAAAATGTTAATCGACTCAACGGTTGTAAACAATTACTCGAGAGTAGTTTATTTATTAGACCTCCTCTACCTGTCGCACATTCGTAACAAATCCACGTCATACCTGATGACCATAAGAGTCGAACTACACCAAGCATTACTGCAGATTCTAATGGAATATCAACTACTGTTTCGCTTTGTGCAAAGCTATACGATGCAAAGGGAATCAAAAGTATTAAGGGAAGCAATACTATCCATAATATCCAACGAGTTATCTAAATAGTTGTTCAATAATAGTGTCTTTAGGTTTGATTGAATTTGCTTTTGCTGAAATTTTCTCAAATGTTTTTTCTTACAGGCTTTATGTTGACTTGAGTTTTTCTGATCAAAATTAAGCCTAGAATTACTCCAATAAAATATGGAATCAAATGATTATAAGTCATGAACATAAATATTCCGACGTTTTCTATTGGATGCCTTGAATTAAATAAATAATTGTTTTATCTTTACATAAAATGTAATCTGAATTGAAATTTAGAAGTTTTTTACTTTTCTGGATGGAGAAACATTGATGGATTAGGAGCATCTGAAATACCCGTCAACACGATCAATACGGGAATAATGAAACCAAGAATTATCATTAAAACTATGAATAATTTGCTGAATACTGGTCTCCGATAATAAAAATATATAACGAAATATAAAAGTATATGAAGTTGAAAATCACAACTCAAATACCATGTTGTGGCGTTGCACTATCAAATTCAAAGTTTAGATCAATTGATTGTTATATTGTAATGATTCGAGCATTGCATACCATGGTGGAAAAATGCCACCAATTGTTGATGAATAGTAGGTTAGTCCACCACGAATTATAACATGGGTCTGTCACAAAGTCAGTGAATTTTGGGTGAAATAAAGGACCAGAACCGAAAAGTGGCCAAATTATTATGAAGCATATCATTCCAACTGTTGGTGGACTGAATCTATTATTAATATCAAGTTCATTATAATGATTTTAATTAGTTTATCAATAGTTTGATTCTTTAAGTATAAACGCTTATCAAAGTTTAGTTTTAAAACGAGATTGCTCTGAAAAAACAATGAATCACCTGAGCCATCGAAGTAAAATAAAGTTGAATATATTTATTGGATTCTTCTTAAAAACTGGTAAAATTGAGTATATAGTCAGAAAACCACTAATAAAGAAAATCAAAATAGTTTCAACATCTTATAGAATACTTTTAAGCTGAATTATTGTTTAATTGAACAATATTAACCTGATTATAAAAATGTTCCAACAGCTAGCCCGGCATTTATTATTAAATGAGTTACCAAATGCTGAGCTAATGTATTGACATCAGTCAGTCGTAAAACTGGTGATACTCGTTCTGTCGTTTGAAGAAATGGGTCAAATGCATAGACATGAGCGATAAGTACCCAAAATATTGATATAACTCTTAAGCCATGAATGTATTTGAATTGTCCTTCTTTGTTCTTTGTTGTATTGATTTTAAATAATATTTTGTTATTATTCACTAATGAATAGCATTTTAAAAGTCTTATAGCAAATGATCCATTACTGAATTTGAGATATTTCAACAAAGTTCCAATAACTATAAGGATAACGTTTACCGAAATTATGCCACTGTAGAAAAGACACTCAGATTAATACTTTAATTAAATTCAATTCATAACTTGAAATACAATAAAAACTTTAAAGTTTGTCTCTGAAACAATTTTTCTATTAACTTTTGCATTATTTCTCAACTGTGATTATGATTCAAATTTCAGAGATAACAAGTTTATTTGCACTTCAAATGTGGTATAGCATTGAATACATAGCAATTTTTTGTCCAAATTTAAGAGGTATTTTATCAATTTCTTCTTGTGTTGAACAGTATTTCACTTTCAATCTTAAGTCCGACAATGATGTCAAGGCTTAATCATAAAGTAATAGAAAGGTATAGATAAATTATAAAAATTTTCGTGCTTTGATTATCAAATTTTATTAGAATCTGGTGTTAGTTGAAAACACTTACTCTTAATCAATATCTGCTGAATCTCATTCTCAGTACAAACAGATGGCAAACAAATGCCATTAGCCAAAGGAGCGAATCCATCCATTTTCACCCAATAGTTGATAATAGATTCATAATAAGAATCCCGATATTTTGTATTATTAAGATTTATTTTGTGCACTGATTTCGGTGGACGTAACTCTAATAAACAATACCTTCCACTTACTGGAAAACTATTGTTTTCATTCTTTACAGACAAACATTGGTCGTAATCACCGAATGATGAAAACGAACCACTGATGAAACCTGAGGGCCATCGACCCATCGAGTCCCACACTATTTGATAAAAAATCCTATTAACATAATTTTGAGGTTTTTCTGTTTTAAAGAAAACGTCTAAAGAAAAGAATTGGGAAAAGTTGTTCTTTTCGTGTATATTATTACAATTATATAGTTTTGCTGACGAATTTTGACCTATATTGTTGAAAATCACGCTCAATAATAATCTTTTATTAGTTAAAATATGAAAAATTACTTATTCTACTCTTAAAATAATTAGATTTGAGCACTCTTCATAATCTAAACTTAACTAGAGTGAGAGTCTGATTTTCAACGAGAAGTCGCAGTTCGGCGTTTAATATATCATTAGAACTCACTCTTCAGAGCCCACTCATCTTTTGTAGCTCTAAGTAATAAACGTTCAATACTTGTGATACATTCTGACGAAACATTCAAATCACTTTTGGCAAAATCTAATTGAGCCAACAGTTGATCGGTTTGAGATTTAAAAATTCTTTCAAAATTATCTAAAATTTTGATCCATTTCTCAGTGTAAATATTATTACTGTTATCATTATCGATACAATCAATAAAATTCAGAAAAATTGAGGAAATAATCAACAAACTTAATTTCTTATTCAATAAACACATAGTTGGAGTCTTATGGCTTTTGTTGTTATTAAATGAGAAGAGTTAAAGATATTATTTTAGAAAAATTGTTCAGTTTCTTAACTCAACAAAATGTAGAAATTGAACCAATCAATTCGTGAACCAACACGAAAGTTGAAATATTGCAAAATCCGAGACTTTTAAAAGGTAATATGTAGAAATTAATATTAAAACTTAAAATTATATTAGTTTATTACTAACAAACTAAGTAGTACAAAAACAGTTTTTATATATTTGACATGATTTTTACTAGATAGAAAAGAGTACTTAATTAAGGAAAAACACGATTTTTCACAGAGAAAGTTTGCCTGTTCTGTAGGCATGTGTTCAATAAATATGGGCTGTACCTGAAAGCATTGATAGTTCGTTTTCTATAAGGATTGGGTTATGTCTTCAGTTGATAACTATCAAAGAATGGTCCTTGCAATTAATGAAATATTACTACGAATTATAAATATAGCTAAAGGGAATTGAAGAAAAACAAAATAAAAATAAAAATCTCCTTTAAACTAGTTTGTGAGTTAAATACAAATGCTTTACTTTCCGTACACTTGATTTACTGAAAAGGAGCTGTATGTGTGATTTTCAAAAAATTAAAATTTAAAAATTTGTATAAATGCTCTTATATTTAATTTTAGGCCATTAAAAGTAAAGGCAAAATATCTAAAAGTTTGGCACGTAAAATCTGCAAAACTTTCTCATAATTCATTTATGTAATTTTCAAGTTCGTGAATGTCAAAATAATTTGCATTGCTTCGTGTTATGAAAATCAATATTTATTTTAGAAAAACGTGTTAATTCTGATAGAGTTCAAAGATAAGCGTTCTGAACAGATTTAATTAATAATCATTCATTTTCTGATCTAAAAGCGTTTTCCTTGACTTTTCATAAGTCTTTTTCATTTTCTAAGCGTTAGAGAGAGGCTACTCTTCGACTAACGCCATCAACTTTTTCAAGCAATCAAAAAGTATATTTAGCTCTCCAAGCCTGATACACTGTTACTGAAATAATGATGATTACATAGGATGTTACCACAATATTCTCGAAATTTCGGCAAACATTCAAAAACTTTATTTGATGAATTTGGTTTAAATCATACGCTTGACAGTCAGAGAACATACGCTGACAAAAGGCAAAAATATAGAGAAAAATAGCTGAAATCGCTAACAAAATTTTTTATTAATTTTTTTATTTAGACATTATCAGATATATCATACTGTATTAAATACTAAATTTTAGTATTTTAGTTTAAAATAATTTCCAGTGACATACTAATGTCAGCGGAGACCCCGTTCGTTGGCCGCCGACCTCATCAAAATCGGGAGTCTGAAACGCGAGCCGTCAGCGAAATCGCTGACAGTTGGAAACGCTAGTCAGAGGCATGATAACACTGATGCACAGTATAATAATTTTTATTGAAATTCATTTGATAATTAAGTGCACATTAACACGTGTTATTGATGAAAATTCGTTTTTAACACCACATTTAGTGAAACCAGAGTTTTTGATGCAAAATCTATTAACAGTTGCCCTACAGAAATAATTCCGTGAGTTTATTGTATGACTAGTGTTCCCAGGCCATTTTGTCGCTAAAATTGAGAGCTTACAAAGAATGCCAATTTTCGCCCTGAGTTCGCCTTGAGATTAGTAAATAAAATAAATAATAATGTAACATATTTAGACTAATAATCTCATTAGCCGCAATGCCATTGTATTTGACCGTCAAATCAATTTTACAATAACGACAACCAGCTGTGAACTCATCCCTCTTCACTAACCACTCTCTGAAATCACTCTTCTCTAACCAATTGTCTTGAAAACGAGTCAATTAAGTTTTTTCTTTGGTGAACTCATTTTAACCACAATTATATCAATCACAAATAGTATTTGTTTACTGATAACGTTAACCAAACGACTCATTGATGCTATCATTAAAATAATTTGTTATCAAATCATAGCTTTTTATGCAAAACATTTCCATAAAACTATTTTAATAATTAGATTCTGTGTATAAACACATTCTATGCACTAACCCATTATTGTTAGTATTGATTGCTTATCATAAGTGACATTAGTTTACAGTTTAGTGCATAATATGCATTGAGTTTTTTGCCAAAATTTTTAACTTGAGATTCTATTCTCAAGTTATATGACCCAACTTGAGGCCTGAGATAGACCTCAATAACTTGAGAATCAAGCTGAGAACTTGGGACCTGTGAACACTATGTATGACTAGTTTTACAGCCATCACATAAACCATTGTTACAAAATATTTTACTATCATAAATTACAATCATTGTTGTTAAGATATTTATTAAATACTCACCTATTCGTATTAGAATTAAATTTATAATTTGTCTCATACTCGCAAAAGTTTTAGATCAAAACTGATTAATACCACAATCATTTATAGAATAACATTGCATTTCGACACTTCTCTCACATAGCTTAATATCTGGATCGAAAACGTATCCAGACTTAGAAATACAAACATCAGTCAAACTCTATTCCTATCATAGTCTCGAAATCTTTTAAATGGCTTATATAATCACTACTACAATATTTCAGATAACATTATTTATCAAAAGTACTCTAATAATAGTTTGATTTGCGTTCACATAAAAATTTGATAGAAATTTGGATATAACTAAAACAGTTATCGCTTGTATTACAATATTTTTCAACTGTCTTATTAGAAACTTTAGTTATAGAATTTATTATATAATCAGACTTACAATTATACAAACTTTGTAATTACAGAATCGAGGCTTGTGGACAATTATTAGAAATTTTAGTTCCGCATCTATTGTATAATGAGACACACCAATTATTAATGTCAGAGAAACCATGATTTTGTGGCTCATTTAGAAAACTGCTCAAATCAACATGGTTTTAATACATACATTCAGCTTTGTTGATCATGTCAATCGTTCGAGAATTTCTATTAGTTGTCAACTATTTTCGTCAATTATTTTTAATTATGAGATTTTAATCACATATTGTTTTACTATATCTCGCAGAAGAAACAATATTTCTAATATATTTGTTAGTCATTCACTACCGATGCCCGTTGATTGGATGGTTGCATCCTTGCAATTGTCGTATCATGACTGGAGACCAAGGAATTTGTTATTTAGTACTGAAATCAAATTACTGCCTCAAATTCTGTGACAAATGAATGGAAATAATTATGAAAAATTAATAGTACATAAAACGAGTATTACAAAAATTGATGACTTCTTCGGAAAAGCAACATTCTTTGAGTGCGTTCATATCTCTTAATATAGTTTATTGACAATAACTGTTTCAAATTCTTTCAAAAAGGAACCGAAAACACTTTGAATTGTTAAGAATAAGCAGCTAAATAGTCGAATAATTTTCCCATGGTCAAGAACTGTCTAAACTTGATCTATAAAGCAATTTTATTCCTGAAGTTCCTGCCTCTGTTTTTAAACTGGATAATAACTCAGCTCAAAGTAAATTAAAAGGAATCGACTCAAGTAACAATAAAATAGCAAATTCAGTAGGTCTTATGAATTAATCAAGATTTATTTAAATTTCAAAACTGCATTTATTGTAGATAATAATGAGCTAACATTCAGCACTGGTTACAAAATAGATATTTTGCTGAAATATAATCTAAGGAATGAAAATAGCATGAAATAGAAAGTCTGGAAAATAAAGATAGTGTTGCTTTGACTATCAATTTTATTGGTAACTTGTTTGGTAAATTACCCGAAAGTACATTCAGAACTTATTTCAAGAATAAAAAAAATAATTTGACATTTGATTCAAAAAGATTTGAATGCGATTGTAGTATGAAATGGATATTAGATGATAGAATCAAGATTCAAATCAGTTATGTTTTGTACTCCAACTTTCATAATAAAGGTCTGTTCCAGTTAACGAAATCGGGATCTGACTGTTTGACATCACAAATAACTGTACCAACAATAGTTTCCACAACACCCACACCGAGTGTGTCCATCAGCTGAAGATTTAGAACATCGTGTTAGTGATCAGAATATTCTCCCTTAAGTTGTGATAAAACTATAATCAACAGAGCTATTGTCGAGAATTTGGTTTAATTGTGGTGATTACGAGCTTCCTTGAATTTGATCAGAACAGATCAAACCTGCACTAAAAATTATTTTTATTCAACTCTATCTAAACTGACCTTATGAACTTCTGCTGCTGGTCAATATTCAAAATGCTTTGTATAAAAAGAACAAGTATGAATAAAATAAAAGTTTCAGTTGACACCAAGAACTTTCAAGGCAGTCACAAAGTATTGTTGAATTGCACGATTCAACTATCCCTATAACGAAACATAATACAGGTATTCAGGACTATTGACTTAAAGTGCAATCTCTAAACTCACAAATCCAAGGCATTAAAGCTGTGAAGTGCCATTCACTTCAATTAAATTTGGCTTTAAACTTTTTTAATTTAAGCAAATTTTGTATAACTTATAGTATACTACAGCATAACTGGCATAACGAATTAAACCAAACCAAACTTTCTAATAGTCAATAGGTATTAGTTCATTTTTTAAATATCAGAATCTCTCTGTATCAAAAAATTTTGAAATAGTGAAACCACGATTAATTTTCTCAAAGTTTACGTGATTTTTCCTAAAAGCCCTTACACTTAAACAAATTGTAGTGAATAGCTTTAGATTGCTTATACTTTAAAATAAAATGAGAGAATAGGTACTAACTATACATTATAGTTGTATTGTACAACTATAGTGTATAAGTCAATAACATAGAAAATAAATAGATCTACTGTATAATGAACAATAACTTGTCAAATTTTATTCTGTGTATCTTTGGCTAAATCTTCAACTGATGGAAAGATAAGAATTGATAAAACTTAATAAAATTTATAATTTCACAAGAGAGTTATGAAACGACACATTAAAGCTGTTGATTTAAAAAGAAAGTAGAACTGTAAGTTACGTAAAGCATTTTCATGGCCAAGATGCTTTCTTAAGATTATTTTGAATTAAATCAGAGGTAACGAGAGGTGTAGCAATTTATTGAAATTAGAGACCTTGGGAACAAATTATATTCAAATTTTTCATGGAATTTGTTTAAGGCCTAGTTCCTTCGGGGGAAAGTTTGTTCCTATTTATATTATTCATCTTTATATTATCTATTTTTTAATTTTTCAACCTCCTGGCTGTTAATCAAGATGTTTACTAGTGTATAGAAGTGTCTGCCATAGATATCATTTTATCATTTTATAGAAGACAGTTAATCAATTTTCTTAGTAATTAGTGTATTCAGTTTGAAAGAAGTTATATTATAATAGCAGAAAAGGTTTCATAATAAATTCCAAATAAAAAGTGCTCAATATAAGGTATTGGAATAGAACCGCGAACTAAGTTTAGTTATTTTTTCACTCGTAAACTAGTTTACATAAATTGATCATACTTTAACAGTTTATAGAAAAAACATTTAAGATTAAGGCTGAATTATTTAATCAGAAATAGCTATCCGTTACCTGCAGCTTTGCAGACTTTTGTTTTGACACTTCTCATATGATTCTGACAGGTTTTCGGTGAGATTTTTCTTAGCTCTGATCTGACATTTTAAATAAATTCTTTGAAAGACTCAGCTACCCATCTATTTTTGTAGATTCTTTTTCAAAATAGCCCAATGATGCTCAATTGGTCTAACTTGTACATTTGGAGAATTAGAGTCTTTGGAACTACATTGATTTTAAGGCTCTTAACTTTTTTAGAGTTTGTTTAGCACAATGCGATGGTGCCAAGTCTGGCCAAAAGATGAAATTGTCATCATAATGATGTTTATTAATGAATTTGGTCAATCTTTTTTGAGTGCACTCTTTTATATAAGTTTGTGAATTAATAGCATTGCCTGATTTTGTAATGTAACCTTGAGAGAGACCTAATCTAATCTCACCTTAAACAAAGCTAAAAATCAGTCAAAATTTCGGGAAATTTTAGACAATTAATAATTTGAGTCTATTTCATTTGAAGAAACCTTGTAAAAATAATTTAACGTCTTTCTGGCTAAGAGCAATTGGGTTAAAAATAGATTTGATTCGTTTCTAGATATTCTAGTATTCAAGTTTAAGATCGAACTCGTTTAGTGTTTTTGCTGTCTCTAAGTTATTAAGTGTGATGTCAAGTGTTTTGATAGAATCACTTAATTCATGACTGAGGAAAATATTTTCCGTATTTTTAAACATATCAAAAGCATTTGCGTTTAGGCTGTTCTTTAAGGTCAAAATATTTGGAAGCCTAGAAAAAGATAACGAATATTAATTTCAGGGTCAGCAACGGCTAAACTCACTCAAGAAATGAATGCAATATCCTTTTTTTTTATTTTTGAGGTAATGTGTGTAACTCATTAATGTGAAACACATTAATGGAACTAACTATAGATGAAATTCATGCGCACATAATTACAAATGTGAATCTAAAAATTTTACTGCAAATATTAAAATGATTTATAAATGAGAACTCTATTAATTATGTATGTAGTAGATTACACTTATTAGATCAATAAAATTTGATTGATCATATCATTATTTGCTTTAGTTGATATAAAAAGTTTGGGGTATGTCTCAAAACTTGAAGGAAATCTTAGAATTTCCAGTCTATGCACATAACTCCAAATGACTTTAAGTTAAGCGCAAACTTAAATGAAATTTTCACTTTTCTGTGAGTTATACAATAACCGGCTATTACTCGCGTTCATTCAATTGATTGTTGAAGACAAGATTTCTATAGATTGACTTTATAATTACTTAAATTTACTTCTCTATTATTTTGTTTGTTCTCATTCTAAAATTTCAATTTGAAAATCATGTGCGAGCTCATGTTCGCAGCGATATGTACATTATAAGCCAGTTCCAGGTCATAAAAATTACTGAAGAAATATTGGTTTTTTAAATACATATAATTTATAATAGAAGTAACTTTTCGGTGATAAAATTAGTCAAATCGGTAGTGAGATCAGTTTTATTTGTAATGTAAAAATAGCCTAATTGAACTACAATTGTAATGTAATATACTACAAGTTTCACTTTTCGAAGTAGACTCTATTCAGCTATAAGACAAGACTGATCTACGAATGCTCGTTATATTTGTTTTTTCAAGAAAATTAGTTATGAGTATAGGTTTGATGAGCTAACCATTTTGTGGTCCGACTAACACATCCAGTACATATCTATTGCAAACGTTTGTTGTCTCATCAATAATAAAATAAACATCATTTTTGCAATTATAGTTTTAATTTTACCCACAGTTTTAGTATAAATAGGTTTCATATAATACTTTTGTAAAGTTAATCTGTCAGGTATGACCTGTTTGCATGATTTTCCATATATGCTCTAAGTGAAGAATAGTTTAGTTTATCTAACAGAATGTCGGCTTCAATAAATTGTCTAGCCGCACCAGCAAGAATATGCTCACAATCTGGGTTAGAGAGGAGGGATTCGGGGAGTCCAATTTTTTTAAATAAGATATTGTACACCTATATATTATTAATCAGCATAACTTAAGGAGTAAAAAAGTCCCTGGCCACGCCCCTCTAGGACCGACTTGAAACCACGCCCACCAAAAAAATTTTAGCCACGCCCACAGAAAATTATTTCATTTGAATCCTTATGACACACAGATTCAACATATATAACACTTATGTTGAAATTCATTTAGGGGACGGAGCTATAATTGCTTAAAGTTTAATTTTGCAACTTTTTAAAAATTAATATCTCAAGAATGGGAGGGGTAAATACGATGGAGGTTTTACTGAGATCTTCTAAATATCATTAACTATAACATGTGAACCATAGTATTCGAATGAGCTCGCACTCGAGATCATTCAAATTCATTTAACGTCATTTGATTTTTTCGACTTTGAAGGCCAAGTTTCGGATTGACTATAATACGGAGTGTATTTCGATTTTAAAATATATAAAATTAATCTTTTGGAATAACTTAAGACAAATCAAATCCGTGCTCCTTCACAAAACTATCATAACGTTAAAATAATCATGTGATACACTGATTAGAAACAATCTTCGATTCTGTGCGTTTTTATGATCTTATTGACCATAACATTAAATAAACTTAAAAATTGTAACTGTTAAAATAAGGTTAAAAAGATCTCAAGCATCGTCTCCCAGTTATCATATATCTTGAGTTATTCCAAGCGATTAATTATATATATTTTAAAATCGAAATACACCCAGTATTAGAGTCAACCCGAAACTCGGCTTTCAAAGTCGAAAAAATCAAATGACGTTAAATGAATTTGAATGATCTCGAGTACGAGCTCATTCGAATACTATGGTCAGGAAGATTCCAACGATGCATAATTTGTTTCTACATTGGGAACATACTCACGTTGAAGAAATTAGATGAAAATGGTCTGAAGTGACCATGAAAGTGACCTTAAGATCACATATGTTTAATTTAGCTTTAGTTTTCTATGTTCTATTTGTTAAATAAAGCTCGAATTGAAATTCGATCGAATAAACTCGAACTTTCGTGTTGACCTCGGATGACCTCGAGTATGGTCTCAATCGATTCGTATGGTCAAGACGAGTCCAACGAGGTATAATTTATGCGTCTACCACATCGGGAACATATCCGTCCACGTTTGCTATAGTCAGCGGCGATGTTATGTTAACTAAAAATGTCGTTGATCTTGTATGATCTTGATTTTATAGTATGTTATAGTTAATGATATTTAGAAGATCTCAGTAAAACCTCCATCGTATTTACCCCTCCCATTCTTGAGATATTAATTTTTAAAAAGTTGCAAAATTAAACTTTAAGCAATTATAGCTCCGTCCCCTAAATGAATTTCAACATAAGTGTTATATATGTTGAATCTGTGTGTCATAAGGATTCAAATGAAATAATTTTCTGTGGGCGTGGCTAAAATTTTTTTGGTGGGCGTGGTTTCAAGTCGGTCCTAGAGGGGCGTGGCCAGGGACTTTTTTACTCCTTAAGTTATGCTGATTAATAATATATAGGTGTACAATATCTTATTTAAAAAAATTGGACTCCTCGAATCCCTCCCCCTCTAACCCACAATCTGCACTTTCTTTCTCTTCTGCATCACTGGGTTATTCGAAAATAATAGATTGTCTTAAGTATTTTGACTTGATTTCTTTACTTTCTGAATGTTTAGCTGAGGTGATGTGTTCACTTGTTATACTTATTCGTAAATTAACTACTCCGTTGTATATATTACAATAGAATTTTCTTCATCAGTTGAAAAATCTTTATTGCCTTTCACATTATCACTTAATTTTGAGAGTAAGTTTGATTTCTCTGCAGGCGATCCGAATCACAGAAATTTCAGTGAAAGCATAAAGTTTCACCAAAAAATTCACTATTGAAACAATTTTGACTTTTGAAATGGAACAAAATACTGTTGAAGACAAAGCATGTATATGTATATAAATGGTATTATGAGTAATTGCAAACTACTATTCTAGTACTTCTCTAAAAATTGTAGTAAAAGCTTATCAAAACTGGTCCAGAACGGTCAAGTCGACTCGTAAGTTCGAAACTAGTTCTATCCGATGGCAAAGTATAAAATTGGTAAAACCAGTCGAATAAAAGACTGTATTTAAAATCCAAAAGATATATCTTGACTAATTTTAATGATTATCAAAGATAAGTATTGAGAAAAGAGCGGTTTTCATAGAAAGTCACTTTTCTACTTGTAATACAGTTCACAAAAGTTAATGAGAAAAGTCGGTCCTAGAAATTTGCTAATATTTTCTTATATCAATGTTTATTTTATTTCGCTTTGATGGCATTCTAAAGAAAATATTTTGAAATTTAAAGTTTAAAATTAAAGATTTCCGATTTTCAAAAGAAGAACAATTTTCATTACATAATGACTTATTGATTCAAGCCTTCAGATAGAATATTTTTAGACAATTTAAAAACTATAAAATGTAAACTAAAAAAGCTTTGAAACATTGAATAAGAGTCAATTTGTTTTAACTTGAAGAAATTGTCAAATTTAGTCACTTTCGTTCCATAAGAATAAAATCCAAATTAAATCGAAAGACGGTGTTAATTTTGACCCAAATAAACTTTTAAATTCAGTCAGCAGATTTTTCTGCAGTAAGTCATTTACTTCAGAATAGGATTATCTCTATTTACATATAAGCATAAGAAATCGAAAGGAGTAGTTTTCATTAAATTCTTTAGAACATATGTGTCAAAGAAATTCTGCTATTTTTCGTATGTTTTCATAAATTAGAGTCATCAAAACTTTTAGGTCTATTGAGTTCAATCGAATTCTCATTGGCATCTTTACCGTCATGTAAAAGTTTATTAATAGATGTCTTGAATATTAATTTGCAAATGTTCACATAAGGAGCCTCGAAATTCAATATAACAGGTAAGATAGAAATATCGACTGAACGGCATTAGTATATACCATAAAAACTTAAAATAGGCAAAAAATAAATTCAAGTAATCAACTTTTTGAGATTAAATTACATTTATCAACCTAATAATACTCATAAGATTTTCTTGATTAAAGACTATTGGACTTCTTATTATGAAGTAGTTGTGCCAAATGGGAACCATATGCATAAGATATATTCAAAATGTTAAGCGACTCAATGGTTGTAAACAATTACTCGAGAGTAGTTTATTTATTGAGCTTTCTCTACCTGTCGCACATTCGTAAGGAACCATGTCACACCTGATGACCATAAAATTCAGATTACACCAAGCATTACTGCAGATTCTAATGGAATATCAACTACTGTTTCGCTATGTGACACACACACACCATAAAATGAAAAGGTTATTAAAAGTATTATGGGAAGCAATACTAACCATAATACTATAGTAATCTGAATAGTTATTCAACGACACATGTCTATGGATTTAATTGGTTTTGTTTTGCTGATATTTCTTACAGGTTTTATGTTGACTTGAGTTTCTCTAATCAAAATTAAGCCTAGAGTTACATCAAAAAGTATAGAATCAAATGATTATAAGTCGCGAACATAAATATTTCAAACCCTTCTATGGATACCTTGATTTAAATAAAATTTTATCTTCATATAAAATATAATCTAAATTGAATTTTAGCAGTTTTTTATATTTCTGGATGGAAAATCACTGATGCATTTGATATACCCTTCAACCCGATCAATATGGGAATAATGAAACCAAGAATATTGAAACTGTGTAAATTTATTTAGTATCGGTCTCCAGTAAAAGAAATAGACAATAAAATATAAAAGCATATGAAGTTGAAAATTAAAACTCAAATACCATGTTTAGACATTGCACTATCATATTCAAAGTTTAGATCTATTGATTGTAATATAATTTATCAGTTCTCACTCTATCTTATTATGGTTTTAAAGCCGTTTCAATCGAATGTTAGGCTTGAAAAGCACATGAAGCGTTGAGCGCACAGAACTAACGGTATTTCATTTCTGTTGCATCACATCTATAGTGGTGAGTGGTCACTCATTTAGTGCTATTACTCAGTTTTTGACTCTATATTCATTGAACAAAAGTATTTACCCTAATACAGATATTATATTTTAATATGCTCATCATTCTCAGAGTTACTGCTGATAATTTAGAGACTTTTCTATTCAAAAATATCTAGTATAATATTTCAATTGATCCGATTTGCGATACATCTTCAAGCACATGTCTAATTTGAAGTATATCAGGCATAATTAGCCGCTCTTCAGCCCTGACTTATCCACAATCAGGTTTACAAAATGTCAAGTTGTATACAAATATAACTTTACATCACTGTAAGCTTACCTCATATTACGATTTAACAATCAGAGTACCTGATTGTGGACAGCAATCACTCATAAGCAACAAATCGTATGTGATGTGAGATATACGTAGCTCGGGATATGCTTTTAAAGTTGTACCAGAAAATGAATCAATTAATTTAATCACTTGAAAATATTTGCTCATCAAAAATCATCCCAAAAATTATGAAAAGTTTGAGAATGATATAAAGGAAGTCTAAATAGGAATTATTAAGCTATATCTGGCCTTCTAATGAGTGCTCAAAGATTGAAAGATCAATCAAAACGTCAATTGATATTTATAATAAACATCTGGCTAAAATTGCAGATATTATGAATAAAGTTTAAGAGTTATATTTGTTCGTTGTTTAAATACATGTAATCACGTATCAGATTATGACGAAAATATAACACCTATCAATGTAAAAAAGACTTTGGTAGAAAATAGTACCGAAGATGAGATTAGAAACATAATATTACTAAATATTTTGCTCATTCTCAATGTCCGAACAGCCCATTTCAAGTTTTATTAATAAAGAGTAGTTATTGCGATCACTTTGAAAGCTTGCTATCAAGAAGAGTGAGAAGTCATCATTATAAGTTATGATATCTTATGATTAAGTGAAAGATTATTTATTAAATGATTGTAACCAATAGGCCAAAAGATAGAATACTGGATTACTATTTGTATCTAAACCTATTTTATTTGGCTTCCTGCGCGGTAAAGCTTTGCTAAGCGACTACATATCAGGCTTGATATTTTAGTGACTTGGAAGGTAGTGTTCGTCTAAAATAGAGGCCGAAAAAATAGCAAAAACGCTAGGTCCGATCCGATTCCACCCGAAAATAATTATTGAAATAAGAATTTTACTAATGAATTCAGAATCAATACAATTGAAAATCAATATTGATTATCAATCAATTAAATCAAGGTTAGATCTAATGAGCAATATTTTGTCAACTTTATCAGTATCTATATTAGATTATCTAAATAAATTTCAATTGATTTATTTAATTGTGATTCACTTATATTTGATTGACTTTCCTCTAAATCTGGCATTTTTGAAACAATAGACAATAAAATGCTTGTATTTGTTATACTTAAAGGTTGCCTCAGTTTTGAAGTACTTAATTACAGTTTTAGTGCTAAGGATTTCATACATTTGTGAAATACTGTTAATACTGTTCCTATACAATACTTTTAAAGTTGTCTTATTTTCGGATCAAATCGGATAGATCCGATCCGGTTGAAGCCTCTACTCTTCGACCAACGCCCTCAATTAAGTGATGGTATGCAATAATCAGTCATCTCTTGATCAGTATTGCATTTTTGAAGGCCTAAATGTATTGATACGAACGACGTCTTCCGCAAGAATAAATTACTTGTTACTTTAGAATATTACTTAAACTCATTCAATATATATTCAATTTTAATCGTTTTGCATAATTCATTATTAATTTTATTATTTTCTCTCAAAATTTAACGTTTTTTTTCATTGAAAACTTTGTTTATTTAATAAAAAACTTTAATTTAGGTAAAAAATCTTATTTATATATGTCGTGCTTTATCTCTACCCTTTAATAGTATTAGAAAGTCTTTTTCATATAAAATACTGATTTAGAGATGACTGGTTATTGCATACCATCACTTATTTGTACATTTAGATAATAATAACATAACCACTATTAAAGATTTTTTTCGAACTTATTTTTTTTAAAAATGATAATGAGCTTAATTTTTCTGGTAACAAATTTATTTATGAATCTAATATCAAATGACTTTTGAATATAACACATAATAATAATATTTTAACATATTCTCGTGAAATAATGATACTGTGATTAATTTTCTCAATATTTATGTAAATTTGCCAAAAAACCTTACTTATAATTAACAAGCAAAATGTAATGAATAACTTCTAATTACATATACTTTTAAAGGAAGATAAGACTAATAAGATGCTAAATATATAGAATATAAGTCAATAATTAAGAAAATAACTAGACCTACAATAAGCAATAACTTATCCTAATGTTATTCTATATATCCTTGGCCAAATCATCAACTCATAGAAAGATAAGAATTGATAAAAATTTCGTAAAATTCACAATTTCACGAGAGTATTATAAGTCGACACATCGAGATTATTTTTAAAAAATGAAACTGTAAATGACGCAAATGATTTTCATCATTAAGATGCTATGCCTTAAATTAAATCATAGATAATGGAGGTACAGTCAATTTATTAGAATTAAGGATCTTGGGAAGAAATTATATTCACATTTCTCATAGAAATAGCTCAAAACCTGATTCTCATTGGAGAAAGAATTTTATATTTACATTAATGTCTTGTGATTTTTCAACCTCTTGGCTGTCGATCATGATGTTAGTTCTTAGACTTTTTATTTTTATGTGAGAATGTCTGTCGTGGTCACCATTTCGTCATTTTATTGAAGACAGTCAATCAATTTTCTTAATAATTAATGTATTCAGAGCGAAAGAAACATTATATAATAGTAAATAAGGTTTTATAATAGATTCCAAATAAAGTGTACCCAAATAGATAAGGTCTAAAATCAAATTTTCAGAAAATTTTAGACAATTAATAATTTGAATATGTTTCACTTCAAGAAAATTAGGCAAAACCCTTTCTAGTCAAAAGCAAACTAGGTTAAAAGAAGATTTGATTCGTTTTTAAGTATTCTAGTATTCAAGTTTAAGTTCGAACGCGTTTAGTATTTTTACTGCTCCTAGATTGTCAAGTGTGATATTAAGTCTTTTGATAGAGATAAAATTAATTTGTGGTTGATGGAGGAAATTTTTTCTTTTTTCAAACATTAAAGGTATTTGCATTTAGGCTATTCTTCAAGGTTAAAGTAATTTAGGCAGCTTTGGCTTAGATTATTGAGTAAGAGAGATAACGAACTTGTATTTCAGAGTCAGCAATGGCTAAATTCACTCGAAAAATTAATGCAATATGGTTTTTATTTTCGAGCTCATTTGTTACACATATGAGTGCGGAATTAAAATGCGGAGATAGAAGATCAATAGATCTCTTCATTTGAATATGTTAGCAATAAATATATAACAGTATATGAATTTAGTTATTTTCAAGCTTAATATCTTATTCTTGTAGCTTAATCTTTCCAAACCTGTCTTTGTGCAGTAAAATAATTTCTTGAATTGTATTTTGTTACGAGAAAATTTCATTGTACGAAGTTATAAAAGTATACTATAACTCAGTTTTAATTTTTATTCTCTAATCATATGTCGAGATATTATATATATTAATAGTATTGAGACTTAGCAAAAGAAAGATTTGCAATACGCAGGAGATTGAAAAGTCCATTTTGTTGCAGAATATTTGAACAACAATGATTGCAGAATTTCTACAAAATGTGCTCTTCAGAGGAATTCAGAGGGAATATCCATTTCACGCAACACCTAATACTTTCAAAAGATTAGTTAATAATTTCTTCACTTATGAAGATATTTAGAAACCTCGAGAAAAAGAGCAGAGACAACACGCACTTAACATACAATAGAGTTAGTGAAGGAAATGGTAAATTTGTTAGTAAGACGAGTGGCAGGAGAGCTTGGAATCACAAATAGCACTGCTTATTTAATTCTTAAAAACCACCTAAATTTTTATCCATGTCGCCCGACCTGACAATTGCCGATTTTTTTTCTTTGGGGATATTTAAAGGATAAAGTGTATCGGAGACAACCAACAGACATTGCAAAGTTTAAACAATACATAAAAGGAGAGTTTAATAAGATATCTCAAGGAATGATAAAGAAATCCTGTTGCTCAGTAATATCAAGATTAAAGTACTGCATCGAGCATTATGGTGCTCCTATTCAAATTACTTATCGCTAATCAGTAAAGCTATAAAATTTTATCATTATCTTTCAAAAAATATTTAATTATTCTTGTTTCTCTCGGACTAGAAAAATAGGTTCGAATCGATTAGAAGTATTTAGATATATTTCTCGTATTTAGAATTATAATATAACTATATATTGATAGTTCTATAAATTTACTATAAAAATAAATTTAAGTTTTCTTTAAAATCAAAGATATTTATAATAAAATTTCGTGCCAAACTACTCAAACATATTAAAGTATTAGAAAAATAAGTTCAAATATGCCCATATAATGGGTAACAAAACTTGGGGAGACTCTTTACATTTTAAGTAAAGAAACATTCCATAAATAATTAATAAGAAAATATTCAAGCACAAAACTAGTAAAGTTGAGGGTGAGCAACCTGCATGTTGCACTCACTAGATTTTAATTAGATTACTAAAATGTTGCTCTCATGTTAAATCAACTTTGACTTCAGTAAAACCAAAGGCTCATAATAAGTAGAATTTGAATACTTGTTCCTAAACACTAAAATTTAACCTTTTAAAGATAATGTACTGCCAGGTATTGCTTCAGCCAATGTTAATCATCGCACTCATCTATTCAATTCAGTATCAGAGGTACTTCCTAAGGGTTTTGCTGATCATTAGCAAAAATTTTAAGCTTCAATTTAGTGAAATAAAAGTTTGTTAGCTGACTATTAATATTTGAAAATCAAAATCTAAGTAAACTTTAGGTGTAATTTATGATTATTAACAAACACCGCATTACTAATAAACATAACTCTGCTCATGTTGCGATCATTTTCATATCAGATTTTATATAAATTATTCTCCAAACTTAGAGTCAACTTAGTATTGAACTGAAGAGCATTAAAAATTCTTAAAGATAAATCTTTTCAAACTTTGTGTGTTTTATCTATCGTTTATGAGGTTTAAAACTATGAGACCTGTATGCACAACTCTATTTAAAATGGTTTTAAGTCTTAAAACCGACTTAAAACCTGAAACGCGTTTTAAAACTCGTTACAGAACTAATGTCTAAAACTGTTTTAATTAAGTCTCGACTTGTGCATATCGGCCTGAGCATTTTACTTGAAAAGTTTTAGCCATAATAAGTTAACTTCTTATCCCTTGGAAAATTTCAAAGTCCATAATTGTACTAAACTTTGATCGAAATCTCACAAATGATTATTACATTAATGTTGAAGTGGTTGGAGTAGTGATAGAATCAACAAAGTTTTCGATTTCAAACTATCAAAAGGAGTATGAAACAAGTGTTTTCAAAAGTTGCGAACAAATAAGCGTTGTGATAGCTGCGACTGACACGCGATTATATTGCTTCAAATGATGAAGCAATAGAAACTTGGTTGAAAAATAATGAATTTCATAACTTATATGAAATCGTTTATGAAAAAGAGAGATTAATATTTAAAAGTAATATGATTTTTTCATTTTATTACTCGATTAAATGTATGATTTTTGCATTCCTTTTATGAATTGAACACGGATGTTTAATAGAAGCTGAAGTTAATTTAGTTGAAGAATCTAAAGTCTAATCTGAGAATAACTTTAAACTCATTTTGGTATAAAAGCATTGAAATAAGTTTCAAAGTTTGAATCTATTTAATGCTTGCCCAACAGTGTGCATCTCATAGCAAGTCAAATTTTAAATTTTGGAATTAGCCGTCCATCAGAGATAATCGAAATATTTGATGTTTCAACATATAAATACAAAATATATATTCATTTTTGCATTTTTCTCTATACAAGTTATGAGTTATTAAAATAAATAGTCAGAAAAATATAATGTATGTAAACATAGATGAACACTATAGCCTTCAAAATATTTAAATAAATTACTTAATTATTCCGATTAAACATTCAGTTTGATATGAGTGTGGGATAGATTAATAGTTTTTTTCTTTCATGGAAAATTTAAACGGAAAACAGGAAAGTTCCATTCCAGATATAATTTTGACGATGACATCTACTTCTTTAATAATTCTCATGACGAGAAACTTTCAAAATCATGATAGGTTAGGAGATACATGATAATCAACTATCTCCAGTTAGCGCACAGGCACTTATTAAAAATCTGACAGTAGATAAAATCAAAACTTAATTGAAATAAAGGCCATCGCGACGGTTGTTATTGAGTTCGTGGTTGTGATCGCGACTGTTATATCCTAAAGGATTACTCGATATGTATAACTTTGAGATGAAAAACTTGTAGTCAAGAGCTGTAACTTAGAATAAATTCAATTATACAACTGACGAGTGAGAAAATGGTTTAAGATTTTGCCATTCACGTTAGGGCTTTGACTAAAATTTTTACCGAATCTTTATGTCTAAAATTCAAATTTTTGGTCTTAATGGTTGAACGAGTATTGAATCTTGAATCTTAATCGTTAAATGTTTAGATGAATGTTGTCTTTTTTCGAATTTTTTGTGATAAAGAGCATAATTGACTGAAAATCTGAATTTTGAGCGATAAATCGTATGCAATATATGAAGCTAATACTCGAAAATTCAATGGGTTGAAAGTTAAGTTAACAGTTAGTTTAGGTTAAGAGTAGATATAACCTTAAGGCATAACAGTACGAAATAATGATTGTTAACCACACATTCAATTATTCATAACAAGAATGTGTCACTACTTCTAAATCCTGTTGTGTGTCTGAATATTTCATAATTACTACTTGATTGTAATAATAATGAAGTCTTTCCAACAATGACCAATTCACTCATAATTGATGAATAATTTCTAACATTAATAATCAGAGTATCCCGCAAAATCCAATCCTGTTTTATCTATCAAATGTTTGTAAGTCCTTCACAAACATTTGATATATATTTGGCGACTCCTCCTATTAAGCGTATATTAAGTCTAACGCATTTGAGGCTTTTCAAATCATCTATATTTTGATGAAATCTTACTAACTTTCATTCCACTTCCATTAGAAAGTTCGAAACTTTGTAAACTTGTAAAAAAAGTATTACTTTATTTTCAAAGAATTTTCAACAAATCAAAAGAAGAAATGGAGAGAACATCATTAGTGTCAAACGCATCAATTCTGGCAAAATATTTGTTACTATCACAACCAAAAAATAAAGTTCAAATTATGTATGTTTGGATCGATGGAACTGGTGAACACTTGAGAGCCAAGACCAAGACTGTATCATTCGTGCCTAAGGTTGTATCCGAGTTACCGATTTGGAACTTTGATGGTTCATGCACAGGTCAGGCTGAGGGCAGTAGTACTGATGTCTATCTACTGCCTGTTCAGTTATATAACGATCCATTTCGTGGTGGAGATAATAAGCTAGTTATGTGTGAAACTATCGGACATAATAGAAATCCGACTGAATCTAATCACAGAGATAGGTGTAAAATGGTCATGGATATGGTTCAGGATCAAGAATCACCGTCTGGTATTGAACAAGAATATACTTTATTAGATGGTTTTGATGTTAAAAAGCCATTGGGCTGGCCTTTGGGTGGCTTTCCTGGACCACAAGGACCTTATTATTGTGGTGTTGGAGCAAATCGTGTATTTGGAAGAGACGTTGTTGAGGCTCATTATAGGGCCTGTTTAAATGCAGGAATCAATATTGTTGGAGAAAATGCAGGAGTGATGCCATCACAGTGGAAATTTCAGGTAATCAGATATTAATTAATAAACTCTTATGATTTTAGTGTATCAGGTTTTCATATAGACTTTGATTAATAATTCATTAGAAAAACTGTTAGCCTTTAAACAGCCGACAGTTCCACGTGTATAGAGTTTGATTATTCGATAAGACGAAATTAATATGAATGTCATGTAACTTTTCGTGCGTCAATTAACTCTTGTTAATCTCTCGAATGAAAAGTTTAAACTTATCCAAAAACTCAATTTAATCAATTTGAGGTCAATTTTATTTTCATTTTAAACAATTTAAATAAGAGTTTGGTTATTCTACATATGAATTATCAAAAGTATCACTTTCTAAAACTGCTAATTGACAATTGAGCTTGGGCAAGTAATTAACATAAAATTTTCTATTGTAAACTTTTAAATATATTAATAATGACATCAAATCTTTATTTCTATTTAAAGAAATAGCTGATTAATCAGTAATCTTAATTTGAGTCATACGGGCTTTTATTTCGTTTCTAATTAAAGTTATGTGACTTCTGATACAGTGCTATGTTGCACTATCAACAAAATAAATACTTTCCAAACTTTCTTTTCGCGTTTACTTATCTACGAATAACATGAATATCTACACAATCACAGTTTATAACTTATGAGCAAGTTATAAAGGTTTTTAATTAATTAGTTGAAAAGACCTATTAGTTATGATTGATATATATTAACATATACTAAAGTTTCAAAACTTGAAAGTTTTGATATTTGTTAATTACATTTGATACAAATCAGTTTTTGTAAGTTTTGCTTGAATTTAATGGTTAGAAAGTGTTTATAGTGATTAATCATAATTAATAGGTCAATTCAACTAATCAAATAAAAATCTTACTCATAAGATATAAACTGTGATAGTTATGGATATTCATGTTATTCGTAGATAAGTAAGCGCAAAAAGAAAGTTTGGAAAGTACAGTAAACTGCCATTTATATCCCTGCCGTTACTGTCCCTCTGCCGATATTATCCCGCATTTCTCAAAACATAACAAAAATTTTCATTTTTATTGACTACCATTAGTATCCCTCTACTCATGAAAAACCATCCAGGTACAATAATGGCAGTTTACTATATTTATTTTGTCGATGGTACATAACATTGTACGTAGAGCATATAACCCTATTAAACTATTTATTTTTTAATTTTAAGTTCCAATCTTATTAATTAACGTTAAAATTGATCTTTTCTCGTAGCTCGCAAAATAATCATTAATTAGTTGGCTAGTTTACAGAGGAGTCAATTTTAATCCTAACTAATTTACAAACTAGGTGACTACTTTGTAAAATATTAGATTTTGTATATCAGTCACGACGTCAGAGAGAAAGAGAAAGAAAGAAAAAGAAAGAAAGAAAGAAAGAGAGATAGACTTTATTTAACTTCAAAAATGTCCATACATTCTATTTATCAGCCTCTGTACGCTAACTGCATTTTAGCTGTTCTCAATAACTCAGAATTTATTACATAATCACATTTTTTCAATTAGGTTAAAGATGACATCAAAATGATTGCATTTATATAATTCAGAGTTCATTTTTTGCATCGATAGATTGGTCCATGTGAAGATGCGACCATTGGTGTAAATAAGTGTGACTTATGGATGGCTCGATTCCTTTTGCATCGAGTAGCTGAAGATTTCCACATAGCAGTCACATTTGATCCGAAGCCAATCCCTGGCGTCTGGGACGAGGCTGGTGCTTACATCAACTTTAGTACTAAAGCCATGAGAGAAAAAGGAGTTCTCTCAAAGATCGAGAAAGTAAATCGAGATTACGGAGGAGGTCCACTCTCAGGACGGAATTACATAGCTGAACATTATGAAGCTTCTACAAATCCACTAACCATACGAGATGCATTTGAAAATCGTCACTTAAAATCATCTAGTGCAGAAAGGGGAATAAAGTTTCTAGAACAACATTTCAGTTTGTTAAATGGATTTCAATCAAAAATTGGGACAGAACGAACTCTGTTAAATAGGACATCTCCATATCCAGAAAACTTTTCCAATTTTCTAGCTTATGAAATGCTTAATGATATTCTCAACCCAGAGGTTGTTTCATCATTGGGGAAACAAATCTTACGAGTATATGGTCTCACATTCCACTTTTTCAAAGAGCGAGTACTTATGCCAGACGACGTAGATGATACATCCATGGCTTTAATTTCACTTCTAAAAAATGGTGTAATATCACTCTCTCAATGTCGTGAAGCCTGTGAGTTGTGCTTGAAAAACACGAACGAAAATGGAATTATTCTTTTATACTTTCCACCAAGAGGTCGTCGAAATGATATTGTTGATCCAGGAGTAGTCGCGAATGTTTTGAATCTTGCATACAAGCTAGGATTAGAAGCTCAAGCAGAACCAAGTGAAGACTATCTATTGAATCTTCTAAAAGACAACTCATATCTTGATGGTGGGCGGTACTATTTTTCGCCTGACACTTTACTCTACTTCGTACATAAGATAAACAATAAATGTTTCAACGACTTGGTAGAGAAGAGAGTAAAGGAACGGATAGGATCAACTGAATATGCCTTGGATCTAGCAATGCGCATCATCATCTGTAATAAGTTTGGCATTAACAATGAAAGTGAGATTGTTAAATTAAAGAATCTACAACAGGAAGATGGTTCTTGGGCAGCTGATTCACTGTATAAAACAAAATCTGGAATATACTTCGGAGGAGAGGATATCAGTACCTTATTTGCAGTGAAGGCTCTTCATGGATGATCACTTAATGTCCTTGATTTTTCTATTGTAGTAACTCTCTTACATCTAACAAATTTTAAAGGATGGATTGCCCTCAATTAAACTATTATTTCTAGGAAATTCAATTTTTTCATGATTAAGTTTGTTGGTATTTGTTATTACTTTATTACACAATATATATTCATATGCCTTCAGTTAATGTTGCAGCTTTTTATGTAAGAAGATTCTAGTAAAAATGTGTGATGATTTTATGATAAACGATTATGTTCAAGAGTTTTTAGATACCTAATTTGGTATATTTTATTTGTATTACTTATAAAATTTATTTTTGATTGTTTCTTATAATTTTTTTCTTATAAGAATAAATTCTTCCACTGAAAAAAAAGCTAACATTTTAGGGATTATATTTCAACTTAATAAAGTGTCAACTTGAGTCAAAAAAAACTTCTCCCCTATCAATGATTAAATTCTATTCGATTGCAAAAAAAATGTTTAAAAATAGCTGATTATCAAATGATAAAACGCTCCTTTGTTAGTCATGTTTAAATATTTGTCATTATTAAAGCCGTGAACTTTTCAAAATTTTGAAGGCAGACGAATCACATTATAAGGGCTCTTTTAATTAAATGTTATTGTACATATTGTAATACCAAATTTCGTTTAGAAGTTTTCTTTTCTTCGACGAAATAAACTAAACCACTTTTGGGTATTAGTAATTTTATTTAAAACAAAAATAGTTTATACACAAAGATTAAAAGTTATGAGTAGAGAATTTTGAACATTGTTAAGAGACAACTTTCACGATTGTTCGGGAAGTGAAGAGTGACTATTTTGTCACTCCTTGTATACGGACAGAAATTTGTTTACAAAAATTAGTGGAATTTTACATAAGTATCAATGTTAATCACTAACTGACCAACACGTATTCGATAGTTGCCCTATTGCCCTATTTTAAACACTTTGGCCCACTATTGGGGTCATCATCGCGGCCGACCTACAATTAAGGATTTTCTTCTCTGAACTCTATGTATTACGTTTATTTTCCTAAATATAGGCCACTGTGAGATCAAATCCTTGAAAACTGTATTTGATCTCACAATATAAATGCATATCTGAAGGATTGGTACATAAATAACAGATACATACATTGACCCGAAATGTATGTTTTCATGCTTTATGTACAATTAAAACATTGGATGGTTTTCAAATTAAAAAAATTCATTTAAAAAACTAAACAAGAATCAATAAAATGCAAAAACAGTACTATCGAGTTTAGTCAAAACGAAGCGATTTGTTGGTAAATTGGGTGATTTTACTATTAATACTGACGTGAAAATATTCATACACTGTATTGTCAGTTATGTTTGGTTAACCCTAGAACAGTATTTCATGGATCAAAATGACCCAAAGTTCTATAAAAACTGTTATAATTATTAAATGCAATTTCCAATATTAATAAAACTGATATTTTCAAATGAGTATATTTAGATCGTATTAAGCAATAAATTAATTGTTTACAAATTTTTGAATTGAATCGTTTTTAAAGTTTTATTTGAGGTTAGGTGATAAATTTATATAAGAAATTAGTTTTCACTCAAATAAACTGATTACGTCAACGATGATGACACTAACAAAGTACAAAACACGCTAACTGTTATATATTCTAACCCTTACGATAACATACTTTTCAAAATCAATCGATGGGTCAAAAAGACCTCATTTTACTGAAATCGTTAATCAAAATCGTTTTAATGTTTATCGGTTAAAGTGACCGAAGATTTCAAGTCACACAAAGTGTAAACACTGATCAACATCAAAAGTCAATCAGAAGCTGGAAAACGAAACAAATCACAGTTCAAGAATCTATTGTCAAAAGTCAAAATGAATTTTATAAAGATATGTGCAAGTTTTGGGTCTCGTTAAATATACCATTAGATGAGTTATTGAATCTAGAGTTCAAGTCATTCATTCATTGAAAAGTGCACGTAATACACAAGTCCTGCTCCGTCAGCTCTAAGGAAGCAGGGTGACCAGATCGGGATCGATGTAATGAGGGATAAGATTTTTCAAAGAGGACCCTCTTGGATTTAAAAAATATTTCGTAAAGCCACAAAATCCATAAAAGCATCAAAACGTCCAACAGTGAATAATAGCAGATAATTTTTTTAAATCAATCGAAAGCTTATAAGATTTTCAAGTTTCTGAACGAAGAATAATAGTTTTTCTCAAGTATAAAAGTCTACCGGTGTATAAAAGTAATCAACTTCTCAATAAGGTTAATGAAATTACTTTTACCCTAGGGATATAATTTATGTGTTAAATTATTAGTTCCTAGAATTATCTCAAAATACTGTAATTACAATGAGTTTCTTCACTTCCTCGTTGCAATTCTTGCATGGTACGTGGAGATGAACTTTAGTGAAATGCACTCACTCACTCTTACTATATCAGAACTTCGTACACAGTAACACAAGTGAAACAATAACTTAAGATTCATTGAAACAAAAGCTTTATTTAAGATAAAAGTAGTAAAAAAAAGATTGAAATAGATAAACATATTTTAATTATAAGGAAAACATTTGCGAGTCCCGAGTTTGGACTCGAACATTATCTAAAACATGCAAAGGTTAAGTTAATGGATTATAGTCCATGTCTGATTGCCGATCTCTGTGAGAGATTTGCCAAACGGTGTTGACCGGTCAGAGCTCGATGGAGTGTTTGGATAAATATTGAATATTACGCAAAATATTTCACTTATTTTGTTTCATTTATTGAAGAACTGAATTTCGAAAAATCTGCTCATATTTCAAAAGTATAGTAACTAGTACAGAATTCTAGTCTTGAATGTGATTTAGCCTTTATTAACTCAAACTTTAATTGCTTGGCTGCTCTCACAAGGAAGTTGAAATGCAATGATATGTTGCTAATCAATAGTCTGGATTTAGTGAACACTGTTTTACAGAGCTCAAAAATTCAAAAGGCAATTCATTTCAAATGGCATTCGAAAGCTTGAAGTATTATTTGAATAAAAATTCGAGATTAAAGACAATTTCAAAGTTTTCAAAGATAATTAGTGCTAAACCTTTAACTAAATAAGAGTCATATCTTGAATTGAATTTAACTCCTGAAGAAATTTCTGCTTTCAAATATGCACCAATAACAAATTGTGAAGTTGAGGCGTTTCTCAAAGCACAAATATATTTTAAGTGATAGAAGACTTTTATACACTGAAGAGAATCTCAAATACTATCCTTTATTAACTGTAATATTTCTCATATTGAATAAGTATTATTAAATGTATGAAAACTAATAAATAATAAATACATATATGAGCACTTTCAAGTTTATATTTGATTGTTTATTAGGACAATAATAAATACATACAATTCACGGCTTTAGTCAATATTGGCTTTATATTCACTCAAAGTAAAAGAGTTTCGGCTTTAATTGAACTTTTAAAAAATCTATATTTCTCTGATATTACACACTCAGTTTTTTTACTAAAAAAGATTTTTAATTTCCTACAGTAATTTACTGGAAGAATTTATTCTGACACAACTGTACATCTCGTACACTTTTGTATCCCTTGTACTGTCCCAGTCTCTATGGATATTACGATACAGAATTGAAGATGAAATATCGAATGAAAAGATGAAATCAATTAATGCTGAAAATAAAAAAATATAGGATACGACATAATACTGTTATATTAAAACAAAAAGTATTTTTATTTGTTTTATAAACTTTCTGGGTAAATCCGGGCTAATGGGTCTAAGGGAGTTTCCGACCCCCTACCTCCAAGTGTAATACACCATTGAATTCAGTTCGTCGAGCTGAACATTTTGATACCACACTTGACTACCTCCAACCCGAACCTGACCACTTCTGGCCACTGAGACCTAATCCCCTCGAAAATGAGTAAACCTGGCTTTGCCAAGTTGTAACCCAAGCCAAACCTGATATAAACTAAGGTATAATAGGTTAGGTCGCGAAGCGACCTAACTTATTCCCCCTTAGTTTATATCGAGCTTGTTTAGGTTACGACTCGAGAATCCAGGTTTATCCATTACGAGGTACTAAATCAACTAATGATGGATGTCTCGAGAACTACTTGAGATAATTGACCAAGTGAGATATCAAAATGTTCAGTTCGATGTCCTGAGTTCAATGATATATCACACTTGGGGGTGGGAGCTCGGGAACACCTTTAGACCCATCAACCCGGATTCACCCCTCTTATTGTAAAAATAAATTCTTATTCTAATTTAATTACAATAGGAAATCAATTGTTATGAGAATCGAATATTGGAATGCTTGAACATCCCTTTTTAGGGATAACTTTTCTTAAAATTATAACTCGAAAATATTCTTAAACATTTTTTTATTAATTAGTCAGAAAAGTATAAAAAGAGAGTAATAGAGTAGAAATTAAGTGAGTTATTAAGAAAGTGCAAGAGAGCTTAGACTCTGTGCGAAACTTAAATCTTTATCTATTATCATTCAATTCATTTTTAATAAAGAGTGTTAATTGTTAAAGTCTGAGTTGTTATTTCGCTATATAAAAATCCACTCTCACAATACCGTGTACGACATAAGATTGAACACTATAATACTTTCACTTAAAATAAAGTTTTTTTTTCATAAGGTGAATAAAATCAATCTATTATATTAACAAAATTACTTTGATATTTTAATACTGGTATATTTTATGTAATTGAGAAATATTTAAGAATAGAAGCGATATCTGCAAGTTTTAAAAATATTAGATGTAATCAATGAATACCGGAATTTCATATCTTCAATATTGATGATAAAATAATAATTACATGTCTAATTAATAAATTCATCTCTCATCTGGTTGGCAAAGGCCCAGAGAGGTCAGAGGTTACACTTACCAATGGCGCTATTTTTTAGACTGATTTCCGACTTATAGCTTTCGTACACAATATAGAGTTGAACTTAATTTTCATAACTTTTAGTTTTTTTGGCTTTTTATTCTTGCAAATTGTTTACCTTGCAAATCAAAATAAAAAAGTCAAGTAAAATTTTTAAAAATTTGCAAATTAATTTTACTTTGATGCTACTTTCGAAAAATTTATAAGATAGAAGTCAATTTAAAAATTAGTGATTCTGGTAAGTGTAACCTCTGGTCTCGCTGGGCCCTTGTCAACCAGACAGGAGACGAATATATTCATTAAATATGTAGTTATTTCTCCATTAAATATAGTTTTAAAGATGAAATTCCAGTTTACACTGATTCCATCAAATGCAATATCTTTGTGAATTCATGTCCTATATTTGAAAACTTATAATTACAATACCAGATTACAGATTTTTATGGAGGAAGTATCATTTTAAAAATAAATCTGTTAATTTTTATGTCCAGATTTTTATGAAATTATCGGTCGATTCCAGGATTTCGGAATGAGGATGCTCCAATGGTTCTATCATTATGCAGGACTCAACTCAGTGAACTGAGTTCATCGATACTATATTTGACCCAGTCACGTGAATTTTGACCTTGCATACCTGTTCCCATCTGTCTCACCCTCATATATAGTATAGTGTTTGAAAGATCTTGAGCAGTAGATCAACTTTGTCTCTGGGTAAAACTCGCTATCTCATACTGGAAAGCTGCTATAGGACGAAATTGTATCCCTCTCACATTAATAGATAACAATGATATAATCATTAATATACAGTCCGTTTTTTTAAAACTAAACTCAGATTTTACATTTAAACTTTGTTGCTTTTGAAAATGTAAGTCAAAAGTGAAATCGCTTACTTATTGACCAAAATTTGAATGTTTCAAAATAAACCTTAATAATGAGCTATAATCTTACAAAGCTTATTTCAGAACTGTAATCCTGCAAAGTAGTTTATATATGTAAAAATAAATTTGATTCAATTCTAAAAATAGTTGCGTTTGTCGGCCCAGTTTTACCAAATTTTTCAAAAAAATTCAGCTCTAACTTTATCACAAGATTTAGTTAATAAATCAGTTTTCAAATCAAAAATTCTTTCTTCTGTTATGAATATTATTTTATGATTAAAGGTGTTTTTAATTCAAAATCTATGACTAATTGATCAAATTCTGTTTTATATGTTTTAAACTTACTCATTAGTAAGTTTTGATTCATGATTAATAATGAAGAAAAATTGTTATAAGGATTTGAGTTTAGTTTTTAAAAAAACGGACAGTATACTAAATCGGCCGTGCTGAATTTAAATATCTCTCATAGTTTTGATAACTGAAAGAATGGGGCGTAATTCTTGTGAGGAGATTAAGTACCTTACTATTAAAGGACAAAACGGAGCACAGACCCTGGATTAAGCAGGGGTTATAATGGATTTTGGGGAATGGTGGTTAACCAGTAACCTACTATAGGAACATGAGTGGCTCGGCCTCTATGGGCTAAGTCCGTTTTTCGTATATTGACTGGCGACGCCTACCCTGGATTGATAAGGGGCTAAGTAAGGTAGTCAGCAGTTAACCATACCTGCTGACATTTTGTACAAAAAGTTGAAGGAAAAGCGCAATGGGTGCTACATAGCTTGTTATGCTATCAATTCTCATCAGGTCGCGTAGGATGAAAAGCCACTTTCCAAAACATGTTAAAATGTACGAAAGCCAGGAGGTATGGTTAACTCTGAGGAGTCTACTGACTACCTTACCTAGCCCCCTCTCAATTCAGGGTCTGGCCTCCGTTCTGTCCTTTAATGGTGAGTTACTCAATCTTTCCACCAGAATTATGCCATGTTCTTTCAGTTATCGAAACTATTAGAGATATTTAAATTCAGCGCGGTCGATTTAGTGTGGATTAATGGTTATATCACTATTATCTGTTAATCTGGGAGGGATACAGCTTTTGTCCTACAGCGACTTTCCAGTACGAGATAGCAACTTATGGGTATTCGTGGACTCGATCGACATCTTGATATCAATTGATTATTTTTAAAATATTAAATCAAATTCGTTTTTCAGTAAAACAAGGTGTAATTTTAAACAAGAATTGATTTTTCATTCTCTTTAATTATAGTGAAATACAGAGTTTGTCTTTAACCCTTTGTCACAACTGTGGGGTAAAATATCCCAAGTTTTACTTTAAAAATCTCGCATAAATCAACAAAATGTCGTTATTTATTGAGAATTTAGGTATTTATCAGTCATATATCTGGCTTTGAATGGCAAAAAATCTGATTAATTTAGACTTATAACAATATTTTAAAATTCTTTTCTGGTAACATGTTTAGCTGAGGATAGAAATTTCCCCTGACATCGTAGTGCTTTGTGTTTGCTATATGTGTCGCAGTGCTGTAATTTCGCTACTAGCAATTTGAACCGCTGATGACGCTGTAGCAGATAATAACTAAAAATTAATAAATTAGTAAATTTAAACTTCGAAAACAAGGACTAAACTTGATTCTCAAAGCATTCAGACTAACCTAAAACAGATATAAAGTGTAGAAAACGTAGGGTAACATTCTACCCCACAGTTAGTTTTACGTTTGCGGAAATTAAGTTGTGACGAAGAGTTAAAAATACCTTCAATAAAAAGATCAATTTAAATGAAACTAAAATCCACTTTAGCGAATATATTTAGCTACTGGTAATTAAAGTCCTTTATTTTATATTTTCTTCGTCTGATATCGATATGATACACAGATGAAAGATCCACATTTTTTTCTCAAATTAACTTATCATACAGATAATTGAATTCTAACTTTTATCGCGTACTATCGATCAAATAATTGTGTCAAATTGTGCATTTTCCCGCATTTTTTACACATAGATCCCAGGGAATGCTAAAAAATCCAGTCAACAAAAATTTAATGATCTTTTACAATATGACATTTGTTATTTAACTTTTTAAGAACTGAACTTTTTATAATGAATTCATTGCTGTTGATTTTACGTAGAAATACAAGTTTTAAAATATGATATCGATCCCTAATTTTTTATCGCAAAATTTGACACATAATTATTTGATCGATAGTACATGTTCATACTTTTAGATAAGTTTTCAAACTTTTATATCTGATAAGTAAAACAAATGGATTTTTGGTTTTCAAAAATTCAATAGAACCAAAAAATTTTCTAAATTCAGAACCCGAACGGAACCGAAATATTGAATTTTGTAATATCAAAATATTGACTGATTTTTAAAAATAAATAAAATAAGATCTGATTAGATTTGTCAGGTTTGATAAGTGAGAGATGGTTTATAATAAAAGCCTAAGATTTTTATATCTAGTTACGAAGCGGAACTCGAAACCAATTGAAAATATTATTATTTTACTAAACCATTTATCAGGTTTTCCTTAATGAATCTTTATTGAAAGTGACTCAGATCGAAACACAACCATAAAATTCTAAAGTTATTGACAGAATTTAATCAGATAGATAATTATAAGGGTTGTATTTGTCTCGTTATAAGGGTTTATTTTTGTAATGAATTAACAATCAAACTACCCTTGAAGCTGAATGTCTTATTTGAGTGAACACTTGATTAAATTGGTATTTTTAGAATATAATGCGTTGAAGTGAAGCTCATTCTTTTGAATTGACATTAAAGTGATTGAACGTGAACGTAATAATTTGTCAAACAGTTGATTAACATTTAGTTTTAAACAGAATAACCTATCAGATTGTGTACACAAATCCACTGATTTAATGACTAATACTTCTAGTTTAATTATCGATTGGTTTTAAAAGCTGTTTTGAACATTTGGCAAATGCCAGGTTTTTACACTAATTTTATGTTTTACATGAAACTAATTGCTGGTAAATCATGAAATTGATTTTTTGTGCAAATTTATCCGATCTCGGGTATAATTTTCATCCATTAAATCAAAAAATTAAGCTCAAACTTAACTAAAAGAAAGAAAAATTTATTTGAAATCTAATTCAATTACATAACTGTTCACAAAAGTTTATTCTTTATCCGAAACTTCAGTTTGTGTAAAAGTAAATAAAAATATTATACGACTAGTTATGTTTATTTTTAGATTATAATTGTGATTAATGGGTCGAAAGTTTTTTCGAAATAGTCTTCAATTTGAGAAAAATATAAGTTTATCTTTTAGAAGAGGAGGGATTATAATTAGAGCTAAGCTTGATATGACACAGATTGCAGGCTGACAACGCTTTGTCAATTTTATATTTATTCATAGCTAAACCATCTTTTGAATTGCACTTTATGGTCGATTCTGTTTTCTTGAGAACTTGTAGCCTTGAAATTCCAAGCAAAATAAGTCAAAGGTCATAATTCTTTCAATGTAAAGTAGATATCAGTTTTCAAGTGTTGATTCGAAATACTGGAGATGGAATGATTCTATTTTAAAAAATTCAATTCACTTCAACTTTTCTGGTTTTAAATTTCCCATTAAATCAAACTATATTTCAGAAGCAATCTGCTCTTTTTATTTGAAAACTACTTTTAAATCTGCAAGATGAGGAGAATTTTAGAAATCACAAAAATAAAGTCACAATACATGAAATATTGCTTAGCTATTTAGTTGCAAAAGCTAATAGAAGAATTCTCTACTGATATCAGAAGGCCTTCCATAATGTCAAACTTGGAATTGAAAATTTATCATCACAAATTATCTGATCAGTGCTATAAAGTGCTATCACTAATTGACGTAGCATTAGAGGTAGCACTTTATGGTACTGACTCGACGAACTAAGTTAAGAATAAGTATGGAAAACATAGAATCATTAAATTACTGAAAGTCAAGAGTATTTTGGTATGTTCTAAACAAAGTTCCCAATCATGTAAAATTGTTTGAATAAATGAAAAACAATTAATTCGTTACATAAGGTAGTGTTTCTCAGCCGGTGGTAAGCGACAGAGTTTGTGTATTCGTAGAAAAATGTTTGTCAATCATGTTAGACCTTTGAAAAATTTAGAGATTTATTTTCCAGATTTGTATATGTCTGATAATGATTGAATTAAAACTTCTATTCAATGTCAACAGTTAATTGCAAGGTCTTAGCATTCAAAATAAAGGTAAATTTATTCAGATTTCTTGTCATTCAACCCTTAAGTTAAGGTTTACGAATGTCTCAATTGAAAACTCTTGGATTCAATTAGATAAAGAATACGAAAGACTTTCAAATTAAGTTGTTCATCATCTTGCCTTCCTTTCGACTTGTTTATGCGAGACTGCCTTTTCTGCTTTATTTTCAGTTGAATCTAAGATATGTTAAAAATTTTAACTTTGAAATAAGCTAAACTTATAGGAACTTATTTGATGATACTCGATATTTTAAGACAATTTTAGTGATACACGGCATGAAAAAGGTTGAGAACCACTGGCATAGGAAATGTGCGTAAGTTATATTAGTTTATCGAGTTATGTTCTCTGCTAATAACTTTTAAACGAGAGATAACCAGACTTCTATTTGGATTTGGAGTAAGATCCAAGTGTAAGTTGAGTATCATATGTTTTGTTGTATTAATACAAATATAGCAGAAATGCTTAACAAAAGTGAGACTGATAGAGAACGGTGAGCTTAATCAAAATTTCCTCATCGCTCAATACCAGAGCTGTACCAATTCATAAGCAATGGTCGCTAACGGGAAAGATTATAGCAAATTACTGTAAACTTGACTATTTTGTAATTCTTTTGTCTAAAAAATTTAGAAAAATAAGCATCAATCACTTTTGCAATATACTAATACTATAGAGCATTGCGCTTTTAAATTCACTCCATAATCTTCGGTTTTCCTGTAGTAAAACTGAATTTAACTTAACAATCAATGTGTTGAGGAGCAACAGAAGCGTTGGAATATAATGTATGAAAAGAAGAGTTCATTTGACAATATTATTTGATGTTTTGTTATTTTTACAAATAAATGAATTTGACCAAAAGCTAACTTTATACATTAGAAAACAAATCTTCTGAAAATAAAGAATGAAATATTGTATTTTTTATGGTAACTAACTTTCGACTGTGTGAAAAATGTTTTATCAAATTCATGTATGAATAAACACAAGTAATAGCAGGTTATCGCATAACCCACAAGAAAGAAAATTTCATTTAAAGTTGCGCTCCACTTAAAGTCAAATCAAAGTTATATGTTTTGAGATGTAATAAGTACTAATTTTCTCATTGAAACATATGTGAATTTTTTAAATGTCGGTAAAGCACAAATCAAGAACAATAATTAAAATAATATCAAAAAGAAGTTAACTGGAGATATCCGGTTGTTCCTCGTGTTGATTCAAATGCCACATGTGTCAATATTTTCTATCTCACATCATTCCTATCTTTACTACTGCGAGACATAGCTAAGAACTGTTGTGACGTTAGTGTTCGGCGAGAAAAAGAAATCAAAATTAGTTTGACTCACTAAAGGTTATGTAAATTTATTCTGCGCAGACCAACTACTATTCTCGGAATAGATTGATGCAAATTAACTAATTTTTTAGGAGTAACATAAATGCTGAGCAAATATTTAATAGTCCCGCATTCCTAACCCCATTATTATCGATTGAGAATCAACGCTTACTTGTAAGCACTTCAGCTCCTGCCTAGTCCAGAATCTCATGTTCTAAGTTTGCGCTCATTCGATCAGCATTACTGTTAATTGAACGATGGAGTCGACAACACAGTTGAACGATAGTCTCGAGGATAACTATTTTTCGGTGGAAACTCACACAATTATTGGTATTTATCTGTTAGTCATAGGTAAGTTTTCATAAACATTTTACAGAGTCAACAATTTAAAACCAGATTTATCATTAGATATAACTTTTCTCTTTTCATTCTTTTCAAAAAATGATTCTTTATTTTAAAAAGCATTAAAACGTACTTAACTTTAAACAAACTTTTTATCAGTCATTAAGTTGATAGAGAAAATTACTATAAAGCGTCTTAAAAGCACTGTACATATGATTTTAATTTATTATAAATGCTGTAAAGGTCTGCTAACTCTTCGAATCTACTTACACAAGTGTTAATTAAACTATCAGCACCTCTTTATAAGATTCTAATTAAACGAAATTTAATAATAGAAGTGCATTCAAGCGTTGTAAACATAATGTTTCTTTTTATTCATTCCTATGTTTGATAAAAGTTCTAATTAGGTCTTTTCTAATATTAAACTTCTCTGATAAAACTTTTGTTGAAAAAAGTACTCATGGGAAAAGTTTTCATGTTCGATTAGGTTCAGTTTTAAATTGTTGACTCATCATCTAGTTTTTATATGAAACTGATTTTTGAAATTGCCTCAAGGAATCATCGGAACTTTTACAAACACTCTGGTTTTGGCTACATTTTATCGATTTCGTACTCTTGTTTCGCCGACTGCTTTACTTTTAATTAACTTAACAATATCTGATTTGGGTGTATTAGGATTATTATTTCCATTCTCAAGTAGTTCCAGTTTTGCTAAAAAGTAAGTGTATCACAATATGTCTAGATACAAACCATTTCCCTTGCCATCCATGTTCTGTTTTTGCAATACTCTTCCATCGATTGCTATAATTCTTCGATCATCTCCTGTACCAAACATGAAATCTAAGATTTATATTGATGATGTTTCTTATGACGCTTCAGATGGCTTTACAGTCATGATGGCTGTCAAGCATATGCTTTTATGGGGTTTCTGGCAGGTTCTGCACATATCGGCACTTTAACATTACTGGCTTTGGACAGATATAATATTTCTTGCCAAAAGTCAGGTAAGAACCATAACTTCTTTAACTTGTAGTTTAGTTCGATTTATAACTAGAGCAAAAATAAAGGTACACTTCATAAAGTAAAATAAGTACTTACAGTGTTTTTCGATTGCTTTTAACGGAACGGCAAATAACTTTAACGGCTCGACCGTCGCCCGCAAATAACTTTAACGTTTCGTCAAAACTAAATAACAGCAAATACTTTTTATATATAACTGTTAAATGTTTACAAAATTTGGAAATTTAACTAAATATGAATTATAAAACTAAAACTATATCCACATTAATCTCATCTATAACTTAATGGTTTAAAATGTGTTTACAATCTCATAAATGTTTGCAATTCGATGCATTGCTCAAAAGTAATCGATTGCGTTATTTAGTTTTGACGAAACGTTAAAGTTATTTGCGGGCGACGGTCGAGCCGTTAAAGTTATTTGCCGTTCCGTTAAAAGCAATCGAAAAACGCTGTATATATATACTTCTATGTATGAAAACCTAAAGATGACAAGAAATTTTCAATTAAAACTATTCATTCTTATCAATAAAACTTTCGCAATCAGTGCTGATTATTCATTATTAACAGTTATTTAAGTATTATTTATTAGTAACAGTTTATTACTTAGAAATAATGGTGAATTAATAAAGTTAGACAACTAAAAGCATGTCTTATATATCTAATCATGTTTCAAGTTGAATCAATTCTGAGCTTAAAGTGATTTTTTTATCTTTTAATTTTCTAAAATACTTATTATTTTAATGAGTGACAAACATTCATATATATATGACTATTTTACACAAAATTATATATCCTAAAAAGTATGCTTCTATTTAGACTTTAATTGTAACTGCTACTTACTGACCAAATCAGATTGATATCTAGCTCAGCAAAAATACTCCACATAAGTTTGATCAGAGCTATTGACACAACCATTAAAGATAATAAAATACTATTAAAAACATTTTTTGTTATTGCGAGTTGTCTTTTTGTTTGATAACTTGTTATATTTGTTATATTGTTTACAATTGGTCTCTGAGTATCTTCGATCAAATACCCACATATCTCAAATGAAATCGTATATCAAACCGAATTAACATGATGTAAAGTTTATTTTCCAATAGAAAAGTCATTTCTTTTAGAATGTATAAGAAGCGTGTAAGATTTCGTTAATTTACACTTTATCTAAAATAGACTTCGCAGAATCGCTGATCTTTTAGCTTGAATCTCTTTGAAACTTTATATGAATTCGTGGGCGCTATGGACTTTCGAAATCCAAGATATCATTAGAATTATTTCGAAATTCAGAATTAGGAAATCCTCTTTCGCGAATTTTGAACATTCCGATTGTTAAAACGATCATACGTATATTAATTTGCTTAAAGCCCAAATGAATAGTATTCTATTAGACAAAAAGTATAAGACGTTTAACAACATCAAAGAGATATAAGTTTGGACCTTTTAGTAACATTATATGGTTTAAATTCTGTTTCATATCAAACTTATTTAACAACTGAAAACCTTTGTTCTACTATTTATCAAATTTATAAATAAATATAGTATAACTTTATTATTAAAAAATCGATAAACTAAACAAATTTTAATGAGGTAAATTTTATGAAAAGGCAATATAATATTTAATGAATTGAGGAGTACATAAAACTTATTCAAAAAATTAATTAATAGACATATTCATAGAATTCAAATTGTGAGATAACAATCAAGTTATACATTCTGTTTATCAAAAAATTTATATAATCATTTTTTAGTTTTTGTAACATCACTTGCTATTTCATTAGAATATAATGTTGGAATAATGTCGCATTTTTGGGTGAAACAATTGGCTCAATACGTTTTTTTAAGTCATAATGTTAATCTCTATTAATTGCTAAAATTTTTCGAAAGTTACATCTATTTTTTCAATTAATGAGTTTTGTCAAAAATATTCTTAAATAATTTTAAAACAGAAGATTTCGGTTCATTAAGGATCACAGAAATCTTACAAGATTTTTTAAAAACTTTGTTAACAATCATTTCATAACAATAATTAACTCTAGGTTTTAGGAATGAATTATAAAGGAAGAGTTGTTATAATCATTGACTCTAATAATAGGGATAATTTAAAGAAACGATTTTAAATGCATTTTTGTTGTTCAATTTTTCAATTTTTCAATTATATTAATATAATTTGAAGGTAGATTTTTAAAAATTATCTTTCAAGAGAAGGTTCTATCACAGAAGATAGTCTTGAATGCCTAATTAAGGGGTAATAAATGATAACATTATCAAATAAACCTATATCAATAACGTATTGAAAATGGGTCCATAAATATCTATTTTCATTCTGTGAAAATGCACTACTACTAAGTAAGAGAAGAATTATGGCATTACTTTCAAAAATCCAAATGAGATACAACTTCATTTGGACCTTTGCATGCGAAATGCTCTAAGTATACAAAGATTGTTGCTTTAAAACTCTTCATCAGAAATTTAAAAGTTTTGAATATTAAATCTTCTTGAATAATTTTCAAGATTTCTTTTAGTGTCAGGAATGAGCATATTTTTCTGATAACCTACACTAATGATAGCTTGAGTTTTATTATGATTCAGATGGAATTTAAAGTTTTTGAGTTTCTTATAAAACTTATCTGACTTTACCAAATGTAACTCTTAATTCGATTGAATCACTTTATTCGGTGTTATTTATACGAGAATAAGTACATATTTGAAGATTAAAGGAGGATGCTTATTTTGTCCCTCCGGTGCGCCACAGCTCCACTCATGTAAATTAATAGACCTCAAGTGTACTCAAATTATATATGTTTTAGCCTAGTCGGGACATCCCTATAGCCCCTAGTGACCATAAAAGTTATATTCAACACATGCATTTTTTGCAATTTTTTGAATTAAATGGACGAAATGAAATATATTTTCCGTTTGAATATACAATAAAAAATAAAATAATTAAAAAACAATGGAAGCAAAGCAAGTTGTAAGGAACGAAAGCAAAAGTGACTCATTAAAACCTAAAGCATTTGTAATATATACTTGAATACCCAAAATCACTTGAAATATTTTAAATCATTGAATAAAAATAAAATAAAACTAAAGGTAGAATAAAATAGCATAAAATATAATATAGATATTAATAAAATCAACCGCTGTCAGTGTCACTTAGGACTAGGCCGGTAAAAATCTCATTTAGAGACCCTCCTACGCGTTTCCTGTGACATGATCAACTAGACTGTTCGCTAATACCTTTTGAATAAGATATGATATCCATATGAGATGGATATTACTTGACTCAGTTCTTTATTCTGCACTAAATGATGCCACGTTCGTAGAGCTCGACCAACGAATAATAAACCAGTAGCTAATTGCGAATTACTCTGTAACCTTTGACCTCCGCACTTCAAAACCAAGCTATTTGGACTCTACTCATCATTCTAAATCGAACGACACCAAATTCATCGAAATCTGAACTGTGACCACTTCGATGTAAGTGCAAAATGCATCTGTTGGTCACAACTTTGATGGCCACTACAGGCCACAGGGATGCCCGAATTGAGCTACAACCTATATATTATTTTAGTACACGTCGAAATCTGTCGATTGACATAGGTGGCCTGCGGCACACTTGAGGGACAAAATGTAAAGGGTTTGGCCATTCTTCTTTATCATGTATAGTGCAAACATTAACTCTTAAAAGACTATTTTTACATCTTATTCACTATAAACTTTGAATAAGAAATTCTATCTTTATATTCAGAAAAATGTCTATAAAAAGCCGAAATATATTTGAAATACTCGCAAATTCTGTTGATAAAAATTTGATTCACTCTTTTTTAGCGAATAATGTAACTCTTCCGCTGGGAATACTGTAATGTATTTTCTCAAATCATCTTTAATTATGTTTAATAACTTGTGAGGCCTATCATATTTTTTTTAAAGAAGTACGATTATAAAAAAATTTTTAATTTTTCATTATTTATAACCTATTTTCGTGTGTTCTCGATAGTCGTTCAAGTTTTACCTACCAATTCCAATCTTTACTTTTCATTGTGATTTATTTAAGCCTAAAATGTTCGGAAACACCTTTCGACAAACTTTTTCTCTATTATTTCTGTCGTTTATAAATTTTTGGCATTTGATGAAATAGTCGAGTATTGATGCTTAGTTTTGTTATTCTCAGACAAAATTAAATTCGTAATAATAGAAATATCTCACATTTGAGCAAAACATCAAATTTATTAATTTCCTTTTTTATATTTTATAAATTTAATATTTTTAAATGTAAATTTTGACTATCTCTCAAATACACATATTGTTCATAGTGAGATTTAAGATTATATTGTTTGAACACATATCCACGTTGTTATATACTGAATTTCGCATAGTATTTACATTTGTAACCGAAAGATAAGCACTGTCTTCTTAAAGGGATTAACTTTTCATTACTATAAGATGTGTGCTCTTTACTGCTAAAATATTCTGCTTAATTAATTCTCTTCAAGAACTTCTCACTTTTTCACTTTTTATAATTTTACTATCGTTTGGATTCACTTTGAAGATAACGAGAATAGTTTTGTATATTTATTTAATAAATTACATAATTTTACTTATTTATGTTTTGTTTATATCTTATAATCAACTAATTGATTAAAAATTTATAGAAGTCTCTACAAGTCGTCTTTTAAAGCTGAGCCTGTGATTGAGTTAGTTTTTCTGTCTTTATTTTGCAGCTAACCTGTTTTTCTAAGCTTCAAATTATTTTACTTTCATATGAATGTTTTTCCAAAAATATACACCTAGCAAAGAAGTAAATTAATCAAATTCTAAAATATTTTATGTATAAGTGAAGGCTTTTCTGCAATATAAAAGTATTTAATATACTCACGAGGCCAGCAGACATCACCAATTGCAGAGTAGTGTGTACTTCATTCACTTTTACATTTTTTCATTTATTTGAGCATCAGATCAATCCCTAAGAACATATCTAACTACTCACGAGATATGCAATACTTTCCGTTATCAAATTGGTTTTCTTTGCAATTGGTTATGGTCGAGAAACAGAAATTTTCTCAAACATATTATCTGCAAACTACAATTAAGGGATGGTATGCAATAACCAGTCATCTCTTGGTCAGTATTGCATTTTTAAATGGCCCGAATGTGTTGATACGAACGACTCCTTCCGTAAGAATAAATTACTTATTATTTTAGAATATTACTTAAACTCATTCAATATGTGTTCAATTTTAGTTGTTTTGTATAATTTATTATTAATTTTATTATGTTATCTCAAATTTTAATATTTTGTTTCATTGAAACCTTTGTTTATTTAATAAACAAACTTTAATTTAGGTAAAAAATCTTATTTAATATACGTCATGCCTTATGTCTCTACACCTTTAATAACATTAGAAAAGCTATTTCATATGAAATACTGATCAAGAGATGACTGGTTATTGCATACCATCACTTAATTGCTAAAGTTTTTATAGCAAAATGGCTTAGTTCTCATAGCATTCTCGGGTTTGAGATAATCATCGCAACAATCGGAGCATAAAAGTTTCGAAAGTTTTAACTTTCGGTATTATGTTTTCGAAATTTTGCTCTTCTCATAGTTCATATCACACATCTTTTGGGTTTAATTTATTGGGAACTGATTTTCGCAATGACTCTTTCGGCACTAAATCCAAAATTCATGAATAAACCTTGAAATTATGTTACTTTATGAAAGAGAGAATGAAATAAATGTTTGAGAAAAATTATAGGTACCCTATTTCTACAACTATAGCCTCATTTATTGCAAGTAGTACTAAAAGTTATAAAATTTCACTTTTTAAAAATTTGCATGCATGCCTTGCGTCTCATGTATTGCCCACATTACTAAAGTTATCAGAAATGAAACCTTTTTCTCATAACGCTCACAGACAATAGTCGAGAAAATAGGATATTTGCGATAAAAAATTCTAATTATTTTTTAACGTGTATTTCGTAACTTTTAATACTAAATTCAGAATTTTAGTGCTATTTATGGTTAGTTTTCTAGATTTGGATTCAACATTTGATTATAATTTGAAAAATCTTTAATTTGAAACAATGAGTGTTTTAGTAGAAAAATTTTATGCATGAAACCCATGTGATTGAAAATTTTAAAAATTATAAATTATGAAACAAATGGGTAAATCATTCAAATTTTTAAAGGTTTTAGCCTTATTTCAGTTAAGCCTTAATTTTTAAAATTTTCGTACTAACATTTATAACTCTAATCAATCTAGCTTCTAGTTTGATCATTACTCTATTGTTGTGGTTACACCATTTGCAAATCAAAACTTTGAATATGTATAAATTTTTTTCTTCTGTGAATTCATGAAAGTTATAAATTTTTCTCCAAAAAATGACTTCATCCTTTTCTTTATTGATTAACATAATTTAAGCGTTTATTCATGAATTTGATATTTAGTACCGAAAGAGATTAAGCCGTTGTTCTGGTGTTAATTCTAATGATGTATAAGAAAAATATGTGATCAAGATTTTACATAAACACATAAGAATTAGTGTATTTAAATTTCAACATTTTTAGAATATACGCTTCATTAAAATTTGTTGATCCGATGTATCTTAGCGAAATTTACGTAAGAATTTCTTAGTTAACCTCGAAAATTTCGCTATGTACTATCAGTCAAAAAAGTATATGTTAAATAAAACTTTTTCGCACCTTATATGCTTAGGGATCACTTTAATATTTACGCAATTAACATTTTGAAAATTTTTATAAACTTTAGTTTAGATCTAACTTATGGCAAAACAAAATAAGAAACTCTTGCATTAATCGTTTTACTGATAAAGAGTTACAAATTATTTAATTTGCATTTAACTTTTCTCAATTATTTCATAAATTTAAGCTACTTATGTTAAAGTTCGATGCAAATTACAACACTTATAAAGATTTAAAGATAGGTCTCATATCTTATGACTCATTATTAGAAATAATACTTATTAAATTAACATGAAAAATTATATATTCAATCATTCCCTTATTTGTTTCAATTTTCATTGGCTTTTATTGTTTTTTAAGCGCACATTTTGACATATGCTTTTTGACCGATAGTACATGAAATTTGATTGAAAGGCAATATATTGAAAACTTACAGATGAGTTAAGGCATACAACTTTGAATTTTATACATCTATTTTGACAGAATTAAATTTCACTTATGTTCATAGTGAAATTCTATCCTAATTATGCAATACTTGCTCATGAAATGCAGATTAATTTTAAATTAAGAGCCTGATAACTAATAATTCTGAATTAGATTCCTGACATAACCAGTCACAGAATCGGACACTTATAGAACCAGTCGTTTACAGAATCAGTTGCTTACAGAACTAATGATAAAATCAAATTTAAAATAATTTAAACTAGTAAAAATTAAAGTCATATCTCTTATAATTACACACTCCTATACTTGAAAACAGTCTTCAACTGGAAAAGTTGCCAATTGAGGATAGAATTCATTATAAGTACTATTTTGTTCAAGTAATCGACACGTTCACGAGTTATTATCAAATATTGAACCCAATCACCTGTCACTTCATTTACTTAATATTTAGTAGTTAAGGTCATTCATTATTCCAGTTCATCTTACATTAATTACGGGATTGTTAGTTAGAAAATACCTAATTATTTGTTTCTTTCAATGATTTAAACTCAATCAAATTCGATTTAAATTAAAATATTCGATAACTTCATGTCTTTATACACCTCGATATAATGAATTGTTGGGACCGATAATTAATATTCACCATAGCGAGGTTTCACCACAAGCAGATCGAGATGTTATAAATGATAATAACCTTGCGCTTTATTCAGTTTATTATTAAACTTAGAGAGCTGATTATATTATCCTTGAAGTCAGTGTTAAGTTACATGACTCATGTGGAAGACTTAAACTTATTGTTGCGTCCGTGGAGACCAAAACTCGAAAGTATAGTGATTGTAAAAGTAGTCATTTAAATGAGCGTTGCTGTGTCAATTTGTTGTATTTTCAAGTAAATACCATATCAAGTATGTTAAGCTTGCATCGATCTCAACAATAAGATACAGACTCTCCATTGGGAATCACTTTGAAGCTCGAAAAATATAGTTTCGAAAAACAAAAGATCCGAGAAATAGGACTTCGATGAACAAAAATTCGAACAACAAGGTTTCGAAAAACAGAAATTCAAAAATTATACTTTCAAAAGCCTGTTTCCCAACTCAACAAAAGATTCCTGTATTCTAAATAAAATAAACAAATTTTCGAACTAAACATTCTCAAATATTAAATAGATTAAAATTAAACATGTTATGCAATAATAAAACTTAATTTCTGGGAAAAATTGTTTTAACTTTTATCGAACTTCCAGTAGACCAAGAGATTAACACTAATATTTTTTAGTTATTTTATTCCTATTGACATATGATGTAGGAGTTTCATAAAAAATCTCTCGTTAGTTTTACTATCATGATTTTTATATTACTATTTTATTATCGATCCACCGGTTTCTTAGTAAAAATATGAAAACAACGTTTCTATAAAAATAAAATGGGTTTAGTTGTGTTATCAGGGTTATCAGGGTTTTCGAAATCTTGCTATTCAAAACTTCACATTTGGAAACAATTTTTCTAAGTTTTGCTTCAAAACTTTGAGTGTAACTCTTGATTAGAGCCGAATAAAGTACTCTTAATGCATTCGGTCTTGATTCTTAAAATGCAGTACCAAGCTACAGATAAGATAGATAAGCTGAATTTATTGATCTTCACTTTTAAGACCATATGAAATTGTGTGTGTATATGTGTGTGAGCGAGTGATTATAAAACACTAAGTTCATAAATTCATATTTGAAAGCTACTAAAAGTATCGTAATAAGTTATTACTAAACAGTTTAGTGCTTTTAAGTATGAGCTTAATATACTGTAATCTCTCTCTCTCTCTCTCTCTCTCTCTCTCTCTCTCTCGTAGTTACTACTAATAACTAATGCTACTCAAGTATTATGCAGGAAATAGAATATATTTATGTAAACATGGATGAAAGAATCTTTTAATATGAATGAAAATATGTACGAAAAAAAAATTCAATTTGATGTCATAAAATTAATCATAATGGGTTATAAATGTCATTTTAAGAGTGCTAAAAGATTTTACAATCTATTTCAACTAATTTTCTCATTCTGTTTTCCTTTTTTGACAGACTTTACTGTCTTTCGACTAAATTTTTCAAACATTTCATGCAAAAATTCTTGTGTTTCAGGAATAGGTACTTTACTAATGAATATAGAGTTTCATAGAACTTAGATCCCGATTTCAGTATATATTTTATAAGTTTTTGTCTATCAAGTAGTTTCTCTTGTGAAATTGGCAAAATTTTGTCATAAGCTAAACATAAGCCATTCAAATAATATTTAAGTTGATAAATATCAAAATCAGATTTGGATAAATCTAGTTGAATATCACTTAAAGCAAATAAATGGACAAAAATCATTGTTTACAAAAGAAATATTGATTATGATAGGAGTTTAGATATAAGCGTTTGGAGCAAGTTGGTTATAGTGACTAAATTTCATTCCTAAAGATTTATACTTTTCTTTAGAGCATGGTATTTTCGAGAAATGAGCTTCTCGAGTCTCGAAAAAATTTTGGTCCTGAGACTCGAGAGTTGTCGAATTCCATACAGTATAGGGGAAAATTTTGATCACTATAATATTTACCTAAACTTAAACTCAATATAATACATTAAATTGGGATAACCGTTTAACAATTAAGACCTTTAATTTAATTTCAAATTTATCTTACAAATCTGCTTTGACTAAAAATGATTCTTTTACGATTTATTTTTTGACAAAACATTTTTAAGCATTTAAAATCTTTAAGCTTAGAATTATTCATCAAATATTCATTGGCTAATCTAGTTATACAATATTTTTCTTTGGTCAACATTAAAACATAAAACATTTTGGAAATTAAAGGTTAATTACTAGGATTAAATAAAAAAATTTTTGAGACTATAAGGAGTCTCGAGGTACCCCTCGATCGAGACTCAAGAAGTTATACCATACTCTACTTTTCTTAAGCTTCTATAAGCCTTTTAAATTTTGAAAGCTTTCCAAAAGGTTACTCAGAGACTAACGCCTTGATGTTTGGTAACGCAAAAACAGGGAATATGTATTGCATGTATGAAGAACTAATGTAAAATATGCGCAGTAGACTCATAAAAGTAATGCATTGATCCTGGATTAATCCCTGATGCGTTTGGATAGGATAAAAGGGACGAGACATAAATTCAAATAGTGATAAGTTAGTTCTTGATAAACATGATCTCAGTATCATTCATAGCAAAAGTCAATTTAATAATAATATTAACAATCAACCATTCATAAAACCAAAATACTGATCAGACCTATCAAATAATATGTATAAACAAAAAATGCAAAACTTATTTATCAAAAAAAATAAAAACTTTATTATTTTCAGATACAATTTGATACCAATCGAAAGATTATTTATCCGATAATAGAATCTGCACCTTAGCTCGAAGCTTTTCGAACTTTGGTCTTTACACGAGCCATTAGTTTCCGAAGGTACTCAACTTCGAATTGGCGAAATTTCTCTTTGATTCTGTAGGCAAATTCTTTGTTTTGTTCCCGATCTATTTTTGTAAACTTTCTGTTTTAATTGAAACATTAAAATGTTTAATTAGTCCTTTTTGTAGGACATTCGGTGGATTTTCATCACGAGAAATAGTGGATTCCATGCATCTCATGAAGTGGAAACATCATTACGTTCAAAATGCAAAGACATTCTATGAGATGCATGGGATCAGCCGTATTTCTCGCAATGAAAACCACATCAAATGTCACACAACTCAGATTAATTGAATTATTTTGGTTTTAATTAAAACAGAAAATTTACAAAAATGATTGGGAAACAAGACATAACAAAGAATTGGCCCACAAAATCAAAGATAAACCTCGCTAATTTAAAGTTGAGCAGCTTCGAGAACTAATGGCCCGCGTAAAGACCAGAGTCCGAAAAGTTTCAAACTATAGTGCAGATTTTATCATTAGATAAATGAACTTTCAATTGATATCAAATCGTACTTGGAAATAATGAAATCGTTATTTTTTCGACAATTAAAAGTTTTGCATTTTTTGTTTACGCATAGTAATTTAAATAAAATATCAAATTATGACTTACTCAAATGATTTTAGTATTGAATTTGACAATTATTGGTTTTTTAAAAATCGAATCGATAGCACGTTTTTAAAGGAATGGCAGAAACTTTAATAATAAAAACGTGTTATTTTCAACTGTTGAAAATTTTTGACTCATAGTATTTTGTCAAATCTTTTCATTAACACTACTCAAAATTTATTATTGAAAAGTTCTAAACTGGTTATTAAGAATGCATTTATTGATTAATCTCAATATACTCAACACAAATCTCATCGAGTTGTAGAGCCCTAAAGTTTATCGGCTCTTCTGCATTTTTTTAGGACTGATAAATACACAACTTTTATGAGTCAACTGTACGATAAAGCATGTCTTATTAGTCGTTACTAGTGTGATTCATGCTCATTTGAATTTAATAATCTTCTATGACCTCTTATAAGAAACATTTAAATATGAAAAATGAAAGCCATAGTAATAACTTATAAGTTAAACGTATAAATTTATTTATAAACATTGACTTAAATGTTAGAGCCTTTGATAGCACACTATTCTCTCATTCTTAGTAATTTGAATCATTTTATGCTCTTTTTTGTTGAATGTCTTCACATATTGATTCTTATATAAATATCATACAAACGGATGATTTCTTGAGCATAAACGTAAAGATAAAATAAATTAAAACCAAAGCCTGTATTAAATATTGTATATTTAGCAAAAATTTTCATAATAGGGTTAACTGAATTGTTACAATATTCGTTATCTAAGTTGAATATTTTGTCTTTTGTTCTGTGAGCTGCTTCAATCAATTTTAGCTAAAGTATTGAAAAGTTAATTGAAGTGTACATAGGTTTGCGTCTGAATAAAGATTCATTCATACAAGCGTTCTTACTAAAGAATAGTTTAATTTAAAACTACTATCTCTAGTGATCTTTTCAACACTTTATTTCATGACAAAGTGAATACTCGACAATTAAGTGTTGAATCGAGCGAATAGTTCAGCCCAACAATTGTTGAAAAGAACTATCTTTCATTTGTTTGCTTCTCGATCCTTCATTATGAAACATCTGTTATAACTTCTAACAATCTAGTATTCAAATAATTGAGTCAAGGAATAAAATAAATAGTCAATACATGAATTAGATATTGGAAAGACAAGAGTAATCATAAAACAATTTTATAAATTCTCAATTAAATTTATATTAAACTTGTCTGTTATGTGTATCTTCACATTTAAAATATATTCCTCAGTCTCGATCAAAGATTGAGGTCAATAAGAAAATATTCTGTCTCTATGAAAATGAATTTCAAATTAACTGTTATTTACATCAGCTTTTTGTGTTAATCTGAAGAACTAATTCATTAGAAGGAATTTATATTTTTATTCTAAATTACTCATTAACGTTGAAGCTTATTAGTAATTCATAGGAGAGTAGATACAATTTTTTCTCGTAATTGAGTAAAAGATAAAATTTAGTAATAAAAATTTCTCAATTTCTAAGAACTAATGATTACAGACTGTGATAACAATTGTTAGGCCTTTTTCCAGAATTTTTAAATTCCCAATAGTTTTTGAGATATCAGTTTTTAAAGATTTAAGTCTTCTTTAAAAACTTGAAATTCTTGATTTTTAAAAATTGATTTACTGTACATCTACTCTAAGTCAAAATATATTTATTTTTAGACATCTGATCACCTCGTTGACTTGATTATTAGAATCATCCAAAAATCCAATTTTGTTATAGCCATGATTTTACTTCCAAAATGATATCTTTAGACCAATATTGATCAACTATGAAAGTCTCAATCAAATTAAGGTAAATTCTTGAAAAATAAAGAATTTCTAGTTTTAAAGGGAAACTTGAACTTTCAAAAATCAATATCTTTGGAATGAAAAATTTCTGAAATAAAACAAGTATTCTAAGAAGTTCTTCAATAATAAATTCGTTAGAATTTTCGAACTAATTCAATTTTGTGCTTTGAGCTGAAATAAACTTTTATAGACATATTGAGCTTTTTAATAATAATCTACTTATTCATCCAACGTGGGATGCAATCATCAAAAATGTCAGAGATTTTTTAGCGTAGTTTTTTCATCATAGAACGACGCATACTCTATCATAGGGTAAACATAAAAATTCACGAGTCTACTACTAAACGACTAGAGACAAAGTGTCTAAATCATAAGATCTAATTTTTTAAAATCGAAAGTTTCTTTTAATCCAAAATTTTTTATCCGAAATATTTTTTTCATCGAAATGTACATAAAACCGAAACATATATTGTCGTAAAACAATATATTGACGACTTATTAAACCAAGTTCTTATAGTCTAAAATCATTTTAGAGTAATCTTATAATAGTTTATAAAGTGTACTTTTACATAAAAGTACTCTGACAAATGAAATAATTAGTCACCTTTTGCTTTATGTACATTGTTAGTCATTAATATTAATAGTTTCAAAGTATTCAATACTTCTAACGCCCACTAAAATAATTGATTAACATTTTATTATTTATATTAAGAAGTGATTAAAGAAACGTATGGAATATGTGAAACAGTTAGATCTAATAAAAATTGTGATAGGTTAATAGTTAAAGGATATAAAATGGTCTGATTAAATCTGATTATTTGTATTTCAAATATATCAATAAGCACTTGTAGATATTAAACTGTCGAAAATTTTAGTTATTTCTGATTCGACTAGTATTACAATCGATATTTTGTTATCCGATTATATTGTTTAGATTTTGTGTTTTCGATATAATATTTTCGACTTTATGTCCACTTCGGTTTTGTGTATTTAGATTAATTGTTTTAGTTGTTTTAGGTTTATATGTTGTGGTTTTAGATGTATAGAGTAGAACCCAAATTCATTTAGTAAAACTTTCCATCAGGATAAACATTAAATAAATATCTGTTTATATATTGAACGATGAAGTAATTATTTTTCTTTGACTGCATTAATCAATATGAAATCATGGAAAAAAGTTAAACACTTGTGTATTAAAGATGGTTATTAATGTAAATCTAATAATACTCGGAAAATTTATTTTCTATTATAAAGTTTGGACAACTTGTAATCAACTTTTTCGTACTTACTTAAATTTATTTAATCAAAATATGACTCTCTCATCAATAAAACAAACGTATTTAAAAGCTCAGACGTATCATTGATGATCCTGCCCTTCAAATAATAATATTTTTATTCATAAAACCAAATCAGTTACAATTTGCACATTACTACTGGATTGCGGTTTATCAAAAGAGATAAATATATATATGAGAACTGTAACCTTTTATTTCTTGAATACAAATTATGTTACATTTCTTACTATATCAAGTTTATCTCAAAATTTATAAGAATATACTTTGTTGTGGGTGATTGATAGAGTATTTCCTAATTCGGTCATAGAATTGACTCCTCTATTCTTAAGTAAACATTTCTATTTTATGCATCAATTTTACTACTTCTACCTAAAAGCCAATTCAGTTCCAAAAATTTATTCCAAATCTTACATGGATTTTTCTTAGTACTAGAGTGATTTGAATTACAAATTTTATACAATATTGGGAGAGTTACTTAATTAACAGGACTCAAGTTTTTTATACAGAAATAAATTTATAATTATCACAAGTCTTTCGAAATTAATTAAATTAATTAGTGTGATATAAATAGATTATTATTTTAAAGAATAGATTACTCATAGCCACTAAGTATATGAGTATCTTATTATTCAAATCTCGAGACCAGAAACTTATGCATCGGATCTTCTATTTTATTCCTATTTACTTATTAAAAATAACTTTGCCAGTAAAGAAAACTCAATTATTCATTCAGATTAGTAAGAAAAGTCAAATTAGAAAAATGAAGCGTAATCTCATCAAATTAAGTTTTGTTGGACTGTTTTTCTCTTAACGATAATGATCTAAAATAGGAATATAAATTTAACATATTTTGCAATGTAGTTAAGTTTTTTCAAGGATATTCGTTTGCAAACTTCCTACAGAAAAGATCTCAAGATTAATAGCAGTTAATTTTTTAATTTTTTTTATTATCAACTTCATTCAATAGTCTCGTTTATATTATGCTCGTAGACTGAGCAAGATTCTAGGCGTCCTAACACGACATTACAATGCAAACAAATACCGCGTGTAATATTACCGCGCGGGCATTACAGCGCAAGCATTACTACATACTACATTACAGAGTACACGACCCGACCGCGAAAGACATAACCGCGCGCACTATGTACAATTGATTTTATCGTGTACATAATATCGTAACGTACATACTCAATTAAAAATTGTAGATTTGATTCAAATAAATTTTAATGACTAAAAATTCTAAAAACTAATTACAGTCACCTCTATAAGTAAATCAAAATTTTGTGAATGAAACACAAATAGGACAGAATTTAGATACCCACTTTGGGAAGCTCCACATTTAAATTAAAATTCTGGGAAGTTCTCAAGTTATAGTCCAGTAAATCCAGTTGAATCATTATACTACCCCACCTCCAGCTAATTATATTCGAGACTTTCCATAAATTACGTAAGGTAATTCTAGAAATATAGGACTTAATTTATCCACATAAATCTCATTGCTGCCGCTTCATGAAAAACATAACCTAAGATGTACAATCGTGAGCAAAAACATGTAGGCATTCGTACTTAGCGCTTAGAATTCTTACTATAACTCAGTGATGCACACGCTCGACGCTCACGTTCTCGCTCGGTCAGAAATTGTCGCTCGGCGCTCGCGCTAACGCTCGGGAAAATGAAACACTCGGCGCTTACTTTTTCAAGGCGCTCGAGCGCCGAGCGTCAAGTAAGCAAAGTTCATGAATTGAAAGGCTTTTCTGCATAAAATTAACTTATTTTATTTAAGCTGTAACTTTATCTGTATATAAATTTCATATATATGATACTCACTGATTGAAAACCATCCAAACAAATACTTTAGTTCAAAATCTGATGTCATATAAATAAAATTTTTATATTGAAGATATGAAACCGTTTATAAAAGAGAGAGATTGCAATACATTAGAGTCCATATTTAAAAGCACTAAAAAAGTCTAGTAATAACTTATAAGTTAAGTTTATAACTTTTTGAATAATCATTGACTTAAATGTTAGAACTTTTTGATAGTACATTTTATACCAATCTCTGTCTGTCTGTCTCTCCTTCATAAACGCTTTCATGTGTAAACACACTTAGTTTCAGACTCAAAAAGATTCTGTCTAAATTCTTTAAAACAGAATAAGTCATAAATTTTTGTGTAAAATTTTATATTTAGTAAATACTAACTTTTTTGCATTAAAAAATATCTATACTATATTTCTAATTTGGGAGATACGTACTATGACTTGACGCTCAACGCTCGCGCTCGGCGCTCGGGGGGTAAGACGCTCGAGCGTCCACTCACGCTCGGCAAAAGTAGAACGCTCGACGTTCGCGCTCGCTACCGAGCGCCAAACGCTCGAGCGTTGAGCATCACTGCTATAACTCATTTTACTATAAATATAAAAACTTTTTGTTAAGTTAAAGTTTTTATGTTTATTAATTACAACAATAAGTTTTTAAATGATATAACTTATTAACACTCTATTAATTTTAAATCATTTTACGAAATATGAATTTGAAAAAACTTCTTGCACTTCGTTGTATTCGGTCTTATACTTGCGCCAAATAGTGCGTCAAAATAAGTGCGAATGCCTCTCCTAAAAGCTGGCTTCTTACTCACCATTGTACTTCATACGTTATTTTTTTCATGAAGTGGCAGATTGGAACTTTTCATATTTGACAAAGCCGTTTAATTGAAGAGATATATATATCTTTACGTTCTGTTAAGGGGTTAGCTAACTAAAAATCAAGTTATGAGTACTTTTAACTCTGGAGGAACGTAAGGACTTGACCCGAACGAATTTTGGGAAACAAAATGTAAAATTTCCTCTAAATTTTTAATTCTTAATTAAATGGCTTTATCAAAATTGAAATATTCCGATGGATTTTTTTTTATGAACTACGTCTCATATTTATAAAATGACGTTATGTGTTTTATGGCAGGTCCCGCATGTAATTGGTTGGAAACGAGGTGGTATTATGTTAAAAAATCATAATTTTATTTAGTTGGAAAAATTAAGTTGTTAAAAACACGTGCCATAGATTTTTACACCTACTGTGCTCTTGCGGTGGTCGTTTGCACGGTTATGTCTTGTGTGATAGTGTCGCTTGCGCGATAATTTCATGGATTCCTTATGGGTTTATGCATATACATTAACTTCCCTTGAAAGCCCTGTACTCTCTAAAAGAACAAGATCGAATGGAAAAACTCACTCTCTAATTTTTTAAAGAAGTTGCCCGGATATCCATAATGAGTTGACCCCCGGTCGAGCTCGGACTTGGTGACTTTACCAACACATTGAGGTGGTTCAATGAAATATATTTACATCTAAATATCTTTTCATATCTCATGACAAAGTGTCTAAAATCCTAAAATACCTTAAAACTTTGAGAGCTTATAACTCAAAAACCATTAAACATAGAATTATAAGATTCAGCATGTTGATTCATAGCAACCAAGTGTACTCAACCATAGAATGAAAGTCACGTTTTGTTATTATTAAGTTTTCTGAAAATTGAAAATTTTCGATCGCTAATCTCAATTTTTAACACATGATTCGAAGTTGCCCATTTTTGCATTTACAGAAGCACATAATCTAGTATGAAAATACAAAAAGTTCTAGCCCGAAAACTTTGTGTTCAGGGTTAAAAATTGCGGAAAACTTTTTTCATATGTAGAGTAATCATTGTATTGTGTGAGTAGGCAAGCAATGATTTCAGCTGATATATGACTCATAAGGGTTTGTAAAGATGTAACAAACTTCTCCATATACAGCAATCTTAACGATTTTTGCCCATAACTTTTAAACCTATGGACCAATTTCAATCTGACCAGCAAAACTTTTGCTCGACTCGACGAGAGCTTTCGATTGATATATAACATGATATATTTCACAGGGGGCCAACTCCCCATAGGATCTCCGGACAACCACTCTAAAATCTCCCAAACAAAGCTTTGGATTTCAGCTGTATCCTCAATAAACTTATTATCAAATACATGAGAGCATTTTTGGTCGTTATATTTAAAGTTTTTAGTAACTGCCGAATTGTTTAAAGGCAGAAAATTCTCCAGATATTTCGATAGAATTTAGATTGAAATGAAATATTTCACTTTATTCAATCAGCGTTTCTCTGTTTGCAACACAGAATATTTATTCCATTAAACTTTACTGAATAACTGATTTCAGGAATGTGCTCAAATATTTCATTATGATCTGAATATTACAAGTTTAGTTTAAACCGTTAAGACTTTAGCATTGGTTCAATTGCTTAAAAGCAAATTACACAAGACGTATTTCCTGCTCTATTCAGTAAATAGGTTCGAGATATTTTCCTTTTCAATTCCCAATTATTTCATAATTCTCTCAAGTATCCAAATGACAGATTTGAAATCCGACTACTTTTTACCATTAATGAAACATAACTTACTTTCAATCAAACAAATTGCAGTCAAACCTGTCTATCTTGAATATGTGCTTAAGTGGATTTTAAAAATGAGTAACAACCATGCCATGCTTTTCTACGGGGTTTTCATATTCTTGGTATTCAAGAAGCACCTAAGTGAATGTTGAAGTTAGACAGATTTTACTGTGCATAAAAGATAGAAAATGTTTTTGAATGATGAGATGACATTTAACTTAATTTTTTGCAGCCAAATTTCGGGATAAATACAATTACTGCAAATGGATAAACGCTGTTTGGTTGTACTCTTTGTTTTGGGCATTAATGCCATTAATAGGTTGGGGCAGATATGGCTTGGATTCAAGTATAAGCGCGTGTACTATAGATTGGAGGCATAACGACGCGGCTTATAAATCATTCATAATATTTTATTTTATATTTGGCTTCTTAATACCATTTTGCGTTATTTTCTACTGCTATTATGCCATTGTTAGTAAAGTCAGGAATGGTTCTATTAAGCGAGGAAACGCTGGAATTAATGGAGAAGACATTTGGGTTAGGGAAAAAACAGTAACTATAGTAAGCTACCTATTCAAACTTTGCATCATTCAACTTTCTCGAGTGAATTAACATTTAACTGAAAATTTTCTTTCAAGATGTCAACTATCATAGTTGTTGTATTTGTGTTTTCGTGGTCTCCCTATGCGATACTCTGCTTGTGGACAGTATTTGGTGATCCTAAAACAGTTCCTCTTTGGTTCACTTTGGTTCCGCCACTATTTGCTAAAACCTCTACACTGTTTAATCCAATTATCTACTACCTAACCAATAATCGACTTCGAGGAGCTTTCTTATCATCCGTTTTTTGCAGAGATATTTCACACCCAAATAACGATTCGCAAACAAGAGTTGTTCGCTTTGTGGATGTTGACAAAGACCAGAGTAGTTTAACTCAATGAGTCGGATAAGCCAACAGTTTAGAGAAGATTAGCAGAAAATCGAAAGTGAAATAACTCTAAAATTGTTTAAAAACTGTTTTATTTATTTTATTATTTACTCAAAACATTCAATTTGATTAATCAGTTCTCTAAGAAACTAATTTGAAAATTATTGCGAAAAGCATTGATAGCAACTAAAATTGTTTTACTACATATTTTTGATACAAACAAAATGGTAAATTTATCTCAGAGATAACCGAAACTTATGTGATATGTGTAGTGTCATTATAATCAACTTGTTTTTATTGCTATCAAAGATTTTCTTGAGGATCGGTCTAATCTTTAGACTTGGATTAACTACAATTATGTTATTCTCTATGATGCATAAGGCTTTAAATGTAGAAAATAAGAAACTGATTGCCAAATCTTAGAGCTCTTAGCAAAATATTTGGAGCTCGCTTTCGAAATAATTAGTTATTCGTGTTTTACTTCTTCTCATCCAAACACGCGACCATGTATACAATGAATTATTGAGATTTATAAATGCTATTACTATTTGCTAATGTTATTAGTAAAAATTTGTTTGCTTTAGTGCACTTTCTACTAGTTTTGCATCTCAAGGGATTTATCAGCAAATTGAATAGTTTTTCGTTAATAACTTTCCAAATAAGGGGATACTTGTTTTTCAGTTCAATGAAAACTTCTATCTAAACACACAAATCTACTAATTAGACTCTTTTGAAAGTAAAAGTACCCTTATTTGTAACAAACAATCTGACTATTGACTTGGGGCCAAGTTTTCAGGCAAATAGTAGTACTCTAATCGATTATCACTCAGTCTTTGGAATATTCTTTAAAAATTCTTCTCTTATCATAAATTACGAATTAAGAAAAAAAAATATTTGATGTTTCATCTATCCTACACAGAACAGAAATTTCTAAAATCACTTCTAAATTCTTAGCTTATTTTTGCCAAAACATTCGCATTTTACTCTTATTAAGTGAGCTATTCTATTGTGATTTCATCATAAGACAGTAATATTTGCAAGCTCACTCCTTCCTCCTCATCCCCTAGTATGTATTATATCCCTCTTAACCTCAGTAAACGAGTCAGTGACTGGAAGCGTTAAGGAGAGTACAACGGCGGAGTGGGTTTCAAATAGTACTAATAGTACCTTACGATGAAATCACAATATCTGATTCTATAGCTATGTTATGCTAAATAAAACTTATGCTAACTTAACACATTTTTTACTTTTTATAATTTCTGATTCACTCAAATTTTGTTTCTATATCACAATCTCTTAATCCTGACAGTGCATTCACACTGTTTAATGTCTGACAAATCAAATGATAAATTGAAGAATACAAAATCTTATTTATGGAAACAGAATCTTTTCTAAGTGATGATTCAATATTTCGATAGAAAGTGCATTAGAGCTGAATCGTAACATTAACTTATATCTTATGAGGAATAGATATAGAAGTGTACATTAAATGATAAGTGATACAGAGAATCAGTAATCGCGTTTATTCAGTGGTTCCAGACATTTAGAACTTTAAGAAGAGTTTATGTAATGCTTATAACGATATACATGAATTCTCCTAAAAGCCTTTCACTCTCAAAACCGCACCTAATAATTGGTATTGAGAATTCGTGTTATTCTGGTTTCTACTCATATAAAACTTTGCATTATAGCTATTTTTAGATAATGTTTATATTTTATCATCAACACTTGTATAGTTCTTAGAAGACACAGCTAAAATTATAATTATAGCTAAACATGTATTGAAACTTGGTTTTATATTAAGAAACCTCGTGTAGACTAAATGTAAACCTAATTATTATAGTTGTTAATTATTTCAAAAGTAGTTATTTTAAGATACAATATAATTCTGAAAATAAACCCGAATAATATAAAAAGTTCAAATAAGTGATAATAATTATTAAATATTTTCAAAAACGTATTTATATAAAAATGATAGCTATTTTAACTGTTACTTTAGTATCTGTTTGAAAAATTGCACTAATATCTGAAGCACTCTCAAATCAATATTGATGTACCGATTATGGTTTTATTAATAAAAAACGTTCCTATAAATCCAATTTTGAACAACGTTGTTATTTAGCATTCAATGCAAATGTAATCTTATTCTTAGAATCTATTTTCTATTCATTCATGTGTAATATACTCTTAGATCACTCAATCAACACTTTTAAAAGTAGTGTAGAGTATGTTTATATGGAGTTCACTCATACGGAACAACTGATCTTGATTCCACTAGTTTCTCAGTTGAAATCTGATTTAGATTTTGAAATTTTGATATCACGAATTTCTATGAGTAATAGATTTTGAGCGTTCAAACTGTAAGAGAATAAACTAGAAGCTCATTGAAACTAAAAACTTAATTTTAGATCCAATTATTTCTATTTGAAAATACACTTGAATTCAAGTTTTTAGAGTGTAAACACAAAGTTCTAAAAACTTCTTTGTGATAAATCTTTACAGAGCAAACAATTTCATAATTTTCTTGCGAAACACTTCTTAATAAGATTTGATTGAAGTGTTTTTTATCATTTATTTGTAGAGTTATTTCAAAGACTTACTAAATTTTATAAAAATATGAAGCCACTCAACTTTCGTAAATGTACAATATTCTTGTTGGTCACTAAAAATGAATCAAACCTAACCTAAAAGCTCAATTTAATCTAACTTGAAAGCTAATCAAATTGGTCTCAAGTTCAGATCAATATTTTTATTTTTCAACTTTAAGGGTACGGGTTGAGTCGTGGTAAAGATAAATAGTACTTAAATTGATGAATCTTATAGTTGTAATCTTTCTGATATGATACTTGTTATGAAAATCTATTGTAATATGTAGAGCGTCTGCAGCTTTATTTGTGTACTTGATCTGTAAGAACCTTTGAGTAACAAGTCTATTGAGAGTAGTGTTACTAAGCCTTTTCTAGACATTAAATTTAGTAGACAATTTTATCTATTCGTCAGTTTAGTTCACATCTAAAATTCTGTTCTTTATTCCATTCTCAATATGGAGCAATTATTTCGGATAAATAATTCCTTTCATACCTAAATTAAATATTTAATTCTGCTAAATTTTCAAATTATTTATTAGTTTAGATTGCAAACTTCAACATTCTTTACAGTATTAATTTTGAATGAAAACTTGTTTTCAATTAATTAACTCATAATTTCATTTGAAAATTTCAATTTCTCATATTAATATGCTAAAATTTCAATTTAAGTGAATAAATTTATTGGAAATTCCACAAAATTTAAGATTATATTTAACGAGAAAAATTTTAATCTTCTCAGAACTTAATATAAAATATAATTTTTACAACGCTAGTTAAAAGTTAAGTAGTCATATGAATCTCTTATAATTGGGTCATTAATTAAATGGCAATTGTATTAAAATCCACACATACTTGCGAAACAGTTAATAACCTGAAAAATGTTCTCAACAGTTACTTTATTATTAATATTAACGTTAATTCTCTTAATAATAACAAAAAAATCTAATTGTGTTGTATGTCCGCCTCCATCATCAACACCATGTAATTGCAATGCGACTACAAAAGAGATATCCTGTAGAGGAAGTCTTATAAAACTAGAAGAAGTTTTCGATCAATTTGTCGATTTTATACCTGAAAACGAGAGAGACTTCGACGCATTCTACTTGAATATCAGAGGATTGACAAGATTGGAGCCAAACATATTCAGAGGGATTCGTTTTCGTAATGTAATTTTAGGTGGTTCTAAACTAACCTACATACACAAGGATGCGTTTTTGGGAACTGATTTGCATATAAAAGAGTTATCTGCGTTTGCAACTAATTTATCAATAGGTGATCATAATGATTACAACTATAACTTATTCGACTCAATTAGTTCACTGAAAAATCTACAACGACTTGTTATATCTGGCAGTAATATTGTACGCATTCCTGACAGGTATGAATTTTCTCATAATTCCTTCATTCATAATTCATGATTACACTCTAACTTGCTTATAGTAAACGGGAGAGTGTGTAGTCAAAAGTGTTCACTATACCTGAACTATACATCTCAATCTATTGTGTTTGGTACAGAACAGTGTTCACTATAAGCAGTTTGAGTGTAATAATACTCGTTAGAGCTGATTTATTGTTTCATTAAACATTTTAATTAGAATACAGTTTGTATAAAATTTGTTGTAATTTTACTTATAACCAGGCAAATATTTTTCGGGAAATCCCGATAATTTTCCCTAAAGTTATTCCTCGGGAATTTTATATTAATGTACTTGTGGTCACTTCAGGCTTCTATAAAAATAATTTGAATGTCCCGATTTTCCCGATTTTAAGCTTCTCGTGAGTTTCTTCCGATTTAGAACGTTTTGTTTAAAATATGAGATTTTTAAAAGTTTTATCTCATTTTGACTTAAAAATATAACGAAAATATTAAAAAAATTGATCACAACTGTAATCGAAAATTCATTATTTTGATAAAGCTTTATAAAAATATTTTGTCAAAGTAATAGTTATGAGCATCGTTTGAACAGAGAATATGCGCCTTTGGTATCTGTGTATGCCGAGCGCTCTTTCACTGTGTATAAAAATCTTTTGACAGAAGATCGGCAGTGTTTTTTCACCTGAAAACTTGGAGATCAATCTAATTATGCAGTACAATAAATTTTTGAAGGACTGTTAATACAGTTTAATACATTTGAAGAAAGAAAACAACTATTTTTCGTTGTAATATGATTGAAAATGAAGTTTTCTAAACTCCCGATTTTTGCTTTTTAAGTCCCGATTTCGGTTCTTTTAAGCTCCCGATTCCCGACCGATTTGACCACTTTAAACTCCCGAAAAATACTTGCCCTGCTTATAACTCATAAGCACTAATGAGTTAACTTTGCTTCTATAGATTATCATAATGTTTTTACAGGGTTTGCTTCTAGAATTTTAGGTTTCTATGTTGTACACTCAATGAATTAAAATTTGTTGTAGCTACAGCAACAACAAATACCTATTGTTGCGTCAATCTGTCTGTGATTCTCACGAATTTGATTTATAATTTGTTTTGATCACAATATTGAATAATCTATAAGTGTCTATCTTGAATATTATCGTCTGATGGAAAGCTTATCATCACAAAGCACCACTTCTGGTTGCTATGAAAAATTTTTAATTCATTAAGTGTAATTATTAACGCTTTCTCGGAAACCACAAATATTAATATAAAAGCACATTCATTATTTATCGATTTTTATCTTCTCTAATTGAAATAACGAATAATATTAATACGAAAACTAAAAATAGAGCTTTCAAACCAAGAGATCATGGAAACATTCAGCAAAACTTGAGTGAAATAGAGCTGGGTATGGTAGCGGTCCCAACTATAGAATCGATCGGCTTAGCACCTTTCGCTGACTTACCGGCCTTAAAGTCACTAGGCTTTTCAAAACATCGCATTAATCACATCAAATCTAACGCATTTAGTTTCCGCAACAAGTCTAATAAAACACTTATAATAGACTTAACGGGTAATAATTTAAATGATAGTAGTTTCGAAATCGGATGCTTTCTGGGAGCCAATAGGTATAAGATCTTGAAGATAAACTTCGTCTTTCATTATATTCTCATATCTCTATCCACTAATAGACCCGTTAAAATATATTTTGGTCTTAACGGCTGTAATTACAACATGAATTTTTTGAATCAGGCTATTTTTCAACCATTTTTTGAGGAAAATCCACTCAACTCTGTAGATATTGGTCGCTATTGTCGTCACATGATTTGCGACTGTAGAATGGATTGGATTTTGAATGGAAATTATCAGCAGAGAGTAAGAAATCTTAAATGTAGTGATGGATTGCCGTTAGGAGAATCAAATGATAGATTGAATACTCTCTCGAGATGTGAATCCGATGATGAAAAAACACTTATCGAACAGACAACGACAGAAGAAACCGTTTATGAGTATAGTTTATTTTAGTTTATAATCAACAACATAAAAGAGAAAACTCACTTCAATGTAATTTATTTAGAAAGAACGATATCGAACCTGATTATGAATCTAATAATCAACAGACACCGAATATATGCTCAACTCAACTCTGTTTGCAAGCTGCTATAGAGATGAATAAGTACCTCAATGAATCAGTTAATCCCTGTGACAATTTCTATGACTATGCCTGCGGCTATTGGAAAGATTCACACCTCTCCGAATATTTGACGCAATATTTGTCTAACGGAGGCGTCGAATACGACAATTTTGTCAAATTACGTCAACAGGTTGATGAAAATCTAGATCTGATTCTCTCCCAAAATGTTAAGAGCACTGAATTGAATATAATTAAACAAAGCCTAATAATGTATCAGAAATGTAAAGCAAATCAATTAGAATCACTTGATTTACTACTCAATATTCTTGACCAAATCGGCGGATGGCCTATTGTTTCGAATTCTATCCCTTCTGATGACTATAAATGGCAAAATGCATTGGTTATCATATTTGCCAACATTAGAAGAGATATTTTAATAACTTTGGGCTCAACTAATGATGTAAACTCTGTCAGACAACTGAAGTTAAGTTGTAATTTTTCATACCTTATGTTATTTAACGCATTGCTTGCTTTTAATGAAAAATTGCATCGATCCAAAGTTCAATCTTTCAGAGAATTAGTATTAAACTGGCTTTTGTGAAAGTTTGATATTATAAATATAAAAGCGCTGATCTGTTTGGATTATATTAACATTTTGTTTATGACGTTGAAGTACTCAAAATAAATTGAGTACATCACATAATACATAATGTTCATGTTAACCATCAAGTAGAATTAAGCAGAAAATTCAAACGCGTTATTACCTATGTACAGTGAAGCAAATAAAAAATAGAATAGTGAATACTTAGTTTTCACTGCAATATGACAAACTTAGTATGAAACAAACTTCACACTAAGTCATAGTTGTCCTATGATAAGTTCTAACATAAGAAAGCATACTAATTTATTAGAATCTCTCATTCATACGTTTTGCTTAGTTTCGTTTCAATATTGTGTTTATAAAATTAATCAATTAATTGTTAATATGTCAATCTTGTAACGGTTAAACTTAATGTTAATCTTTTCATATTGCAGTGAAAACTAAGTATTCATTATTCTATTTCTTTTGTTTGCTTCACTGTAAATAATCTCGACTATAATTACAAACTATTGTTGAGTTAATTGAAATCTTAAACTTTTGAACTCTTCTAGAAGCACATGACCACTAACAATAACTAGAGAAACTAATTGTGATCTTTGACTGAAAAGATTTGATACAAAATTTAAATAAATAAAGTAGACAATAATTTAATAAAAACACATTTTATTGCAGATCACACATTCATCATTTATTCTATCAAAATCCAAATTATTAAAAATGAACAGCAAAAGTTCTAAGCGTTATATCACATCGTATGCTAAATATATTCACGATGTGGCAGTTCTGATGGGAGCTGAAGAAAGTGGTCTATCGAATAACGATACCCTTAATGCTGCTTTAGATATAATCAAGTTTGAGTCAGAGTTAGCCAAGGTATTAAACCACTTAATTCTAATTCTTCAATTATCATCCTAATTTTTCTCTCTAGATTTCTGATAAAAGCTTTGGCCAAGAATTTCAAATCGAAAGGGACTTGAAAAGTCTCAGATGTTTAATACCTGAAGTCGATTGGATTGAAATTTTTACTAATATATTGAACTATCAAAATATAAGTTTTGATGATTTCAGTAAAACCAGTGCTATATTTGACGTTCACTATATGATAGAAATATCATTGTTGCTAAAAAAGACTGATCCAACTATCATAGCAAACTATCTGGGCTGGAGAGTTGCTGAGACATTTGGCTTTTTGATGGCAGGAAACCAATTCTTAGGTATGAATTATCATATGATGGATTTACTGCCAACTAAATAGTTCAGAACTCAATAGTTCAGATTATGACATGGTGCCATCAAACCCTAACTTTATATGAATGTTAGCGTGATTTTCAACAGTTTTTATTCTCTGGTGGCTGTTACCTAGAAACGTTTGTTTCAACTAAGTAATCCCTGAAAATAGCTCTAAAATGAAACAATGAATGCAGAAAAGTAGCAAAAGAGTAAAGGTAGAATGTTTGTGCTAGTTATTTTGTGACTGCAAATACTATAGCATTCATTGAAATATTGATCAGAGTATCCATCAGAGTAATGATCAGAGCATTGATTAAAAAGTTTGAAAAGTATCAAACTTCATGTTCGATAAATAAGAGTATCAAAATATATTTCTAAAGCGAACAGCTAGAAAACACGATTTTATTGAAAGTCAACTATTAAGTTAAAGTGAGTCTTATTATTTTATTGAATAGAATATCAACGAATGTTTCACGAGGTTCTATCTAATGAAAATACGAAAGATTTATGGAAACAATGTTTAGCTCCACTAAAAACTTCCCTGCCAATGATATTGACGCGAAAATATGCTGAAAAATATTTTAATCAGTCCGACAAACTTGAAGTCAAACAAATAGTTAGATTTGTGAAGCAATCTTTTATTGATTTGATTGAGGAAAAGGATTGGTTAGGCGATCTGCAGGGTGCATTTATTCAAAAGGCTGACACTATATTAGAGAATGTCGGATATCCTGATTGGATTTTTGATGACAATCAGCTCTTAGCATACCATCAAAATCTGGTATTATTTGTCAGATCTTATGAATCAGAAATTCATTTTATTAGCAGTTTTTTTTATTTGGAATTTGATTTAATTAGAAGTCTTTTTTAATTAGACAATAAGATTGCCAAAGAAGATTAACAGATTCCCAGATTTCTACACAAATCTATTGAGTTATTCGACCAAACAGTTTCTTTTGAGTGTCGGTAAAAAAGCCAACAAAACTCATGATTGGGATGAGTCACCACTACGTGTGGGCGCTTCTTATGACATAACTGATAACATAATCAGTAGGTTATGGTATTCTAATTAAAATGCTTAAAAACAATCTCATTAACTCGATACCTTTCTTCTCAAGCAATACCTATCGGTTTACTTCATCCGCCCTTTTACGATAGGCTCAAACCAAAGTAAGAATATATTAAATTAAACTTTCATTCAGCTTATAATTATTTGCTCCTATCAATTAGATATCTAAACTTTGGTTCCATCGGTTCATTTGTCGGACATGAGATATCCCACGCATTAGTTCCTCGATACGATGCTGATGATAATCTGTTGAAGCCTTGGAATGACATTATAGTAAAATCGTTTTTATCAAAAGCCAAATGCTTTGTAAACCAATACAGTGCTTATTATGACGAACTAAGTGATATGAATGTATGTTATTATTAGCAGTAACTTTTTATGTCATTAAGTCTGACGAGATTTTTCACTTAAATAAACCACCTAATAGCTGGACGGCTTGAATACCTTTGAGGAAGATATTGGAGATATAGCAGGATTAAAGGCTTCGTTCACTGCTTACAATAATGAGATAAAAGAGAATGAAAACGATATCAAACTTATACCTATAGAATTACCAAATAATTCTCAATACTCTCATCGACAGTTATTTTTTTTATCTTACGCACAGGTAAGCTATATCTCAGTTTAATTCAATTACAACTTAATTGCTTATAAGGTTATCTTCGTTTTATCTTCAGAAATGGTGTCGATATACAACATCGTCGCAAGTCAGATTTAAGATTCTGAAAGGTGTTCATAGTCCAGAAAAGTATAGAGTCAATGGTGCGCTCTCTAACTTCCATCAATTCTCCAAAGCTTTCGATTGTCCAATTGGCTCTTCTATGAATCCTAATCCTAAATGTGAAATGTGGTAGTTTTCTGTTCTTTTGGTTTACTCTTTCAGTGAAGCTCTCGATTTAAATAAAAGTTAAATTTGAATTTTTTACAGCTATTATAATGTGATTAATAAAGGAATATTTTGTGCTTCAAATTTTTAAATATATCAACAAAGTGATATTACTTAAGGTTTCAATAAGAAATCTCCCATATTAAATTTATTTTTGCAGATAAGTTTTGCAGTATCTAACAAAACCTGTTATCTTCAGCTTAAAAATACTCTACTTAGTAGAATTTGAGGATTATCTAGAACTTAATTCAAACATGAATGTTATTCGTACAATTGAATAAGAGATTCCATAGTAAAGCTCAACTTGATTGATTTGTTTCATACTCACAAACATTTATCTTATTAATACGAGTAGGAAATACTCAATAAATCCATTTCTATTCTCAAGTTTGATAGAAAACTCATTTCCTCCAACAGTTGGGACTTCTCGATATCGAGAACGTGTTTTTATCCTAGATTTATTGATTTTTTTTCTAAGTTATCAGTTTTTGCTCCACAAGCATTTAAGCGAATCAAAGAAATACTTTTGAAAATCTTATATAAAAAAATTGTAATAAAATTTTGTAAAAGATAAGAAACAGTTGTACTCTTATGCTTGGTATGTTCAACAAAATACGTTTCGCATTTTATTGTATTGTGTTGTAATGTTAAGTGATGTGAGGATCAAATCGGATGCGTTGCTATGAGACTGAAAAGCTTTAGCAAGAGTAAAAGAGCTATGACTAAAAATCAATATTTTCATAAGTATTTGGTTTTCGTACAAAACCGACTATTATTATTTTAATAAAAATATCCAAAATTTGTTGTGAATTGATGAAAAAGTTGTTCGGAAACGAAACTAAAACAATATTCTTGACATTATTCAACAAGTTTAATAGTGTTATTCGCTCAGTTCTAATCCATCTTTTGTAGTATTTATACCGAAAACTTGATTTTAAGACCATTTTTCCTAATAAAAGATATACAGTTGTAGCTGTTAAACAAAACGGTTTCAATAATCAAAGATCAAAGAACAAAGTATAAAATATTCGATTGAACAATAGGTCAAATATTGAGTGAAATAAATGAAAAAAATATAAGTGATCTAAACATTAAACATGAGCAGAAATAGAGAGTTGAGAGAATGGATGGCTCTATTGCTGCAAACAAATTGAGAGAACGGATAGTCAGTGGAAGTCTTGAGCAGGAGTACAGATAGAGAGTGTGAACAAATGATCACATATTGAGTTTATTTGATCACATTTTAGGATAACTTGAGAAGTGAAGTTCGGCGCCATTTCATAGACCAGAAAATTAGAAATAAAATTAAAATAGAGTTAATAGAATTGAAATGATATATGAAATGAAGCAAGCTAATAGAATATGATTTATGAAGTTTAATAATGGCCTCATTTAGATATGAATTGGTTATCGTTTTGTTGTTAACTATACTACATCATAATTATGGTTTACCTAATGTTATACGCATTGGTAAGCACTTTATCCTATCTTTATTCATATCCATTTTTGGCTTCAATTCTTTATTTAATTAGTTCCTTTATAATCATCTACTCATCTATTGATCCAGTATTTAAGTCCTTTGAGTTTTGAGTGCAATGCATTTCTACTTATATTACAATCTTTTTATGCCTATGCACTCAAATACGAATAATTGTCTGATTTTGAGTTTTATTTGATTTGTTAATAGATAAGTAAATCATTTATTGGGTAAGTAGATCATAGAATTAGTGTTAATTCAATCGATGCTTCTCAGCCTTTATCTGTAGTCTTATTGAATGTGTTGCAGTCTAGAAGCTTATAATTTTGAAAATTAGTTTTCTTTTTGTTGAATAAATTCATTTGAAATGTGATTAAGTAAGAGACAGTCTAATCTATAATAAAATTAGTTTTTCCCTTATGGTTTGCGCTTATTCGTGAGACTTATTTCAATCTTTAAATTAACTTCTTTCAATTCGTATCTTAAGAAACAATTCCAATTTTTATATATTTTACAATTTTATTTGATTTTATGAATCACAAGCTTTAAAGCTAATCATTAGTATTAATTAATTAATAGTGTTTTAGATTCTAATTTATTAAATTAATTGTTTCAATAGCCTTTGAAATATCTATTGAACAACTCTAAACTTCTCAAAGCAATCAAGGCTCGAATTATTAAATAGAGTAACTTAAATCTAATTTTATTTAAAATTATGTTAAATTTATTCAATCTCTTCAGTCTTCAGTCAATGATTAACATGAGCTTTGGTTTGAGTATTGATTATGTGTCAGGTAATCAGTTAGTAACAGAATGGATGAGTAAAGCTAATGTTAGGATCTAATCTGACCTAACCTAACCTAACCTAACCTGACCTAACCTAACCTGACCTAACCTAACCTGACCTAACCTAAAATAACATAACATATCATAATTAATAATTAATTGTGTGACTTGACAGGAGGTTTGTTTAATGAGGATGAAGAAGAGCAAGAATTGGTGTTTCGATTCGCAGTGGATCGCATAAATGCAGATTCAAGCATTTTACCAAAATCAACATTAGTGGCACAGGTCGAGAGAATTGGAAAAGAAGATAGTTTTCATGCAGACAAAAAAGGTTAGTATACTATTCATGGTAATTCAATTACTAAACACTTGCCTTTCAATCGAGTTAAACATTTCATTAATATTAATGAATCCTTAAGTGGAGTCAGCTTTAAGTTAAAGAAAATAGTGAAATGAATTGAAAGTTGATTATGTGGCAATTTGTTATAGTTTGTGGACTTCTTAGTAGCGGAGTGGTGGCAATTTTTGATCCATTAGAAGGATCCATATCAAGACATGTGCAATCAATCTGTGATGCGCTGGACATACCCCATGTGGAGACGCGATGGGATTTTCAATTTCAAAGAGATGACCTCTCTATTAATTTATACCCCCGACCCTCAGTCCTCGCAAAAGCCTACGTCGATCTTGTGAAAGCTTGGAGTTGGCAAAATTTCGTCATATTGTATGAAGATAATGAAGGTATCAAGTTATGTGACTATTTATTGTTGCAGTAAAACTTAATGTCTATTAGATGGGAGGTATGAATTGCTGAGGGGTTAGAAACTGAGAGCTATTATCTGTTTGCCCATGTAATAAAACATAAATATTCGCTTTAGAAATGGCGTTATTTTTCAACATTCATGTCAACCATAATATACCCGTAGCTATACTGTTGAATTATTGCTTAAGTGTGAGCTGAAGTCGACTTTCTCGATGGTACTTAACTTAACCTCTAGTATGCCTTTATAACCAATCTTTGAATCATTCCTAAGCCCAACAAAATGCATAACTCTTTGCCTCGGGTTTTCTTCTCACAACACATATAATGCGATGGCTTACGAGCAATCCACACTTACCTTCGTTATTTTACTGTTCAACCAGTCAATATGAGATCATATTCTAGGTTTAAGGTTAAGCTCTATCTCATCAAATATTGATAGACAGATAAACCTATGAAGCTCTTAGCGCTTCCAAATAGTAGAAATCGTCATCTAGTTCTGTAACATTAGACTCACTTTTAAGTCTAATCTTTGGTTAATTTTTTTCTTTAAATTCTGTAAATTCTGGAATTGATTATACAATTAATTCTGAAATTGACCCTACGATTTATTCTGCAATTGATTCTATAATAGGAATCGTTAGACTTCAAGATTTTTTCAAAGAAGCACAAATTCGGAACTGGAAAATCAAATTATATCAATTTCAACCAGGAGTACCATATCGAGATATATTTTGGACCATAAAAAAGGAAGAAGAATATAATATAATACTAGATGTGAAAAGAGAAAATATTTATAATGTTCTCAAACAAGTATGAGTTATAAGGGTCATAATTCTGTTTAGCTATTTATTAATCTTGATGTTTAGGCACAACAAGTCGGGCTGATGACAGAAATGCACAGCTATTTAATAACATTACTGGTAAATACATTTCTATTCATTTTATTCGTTCTCCAATTTCGTTTAATTGCACTCATTTATACTTTTAGACTTAATGACAGCAATTTATACAAATTTTGTTCAATGATAAGTCAGAGCGATTAAATTATATATTTAACATTAGCTAAGAAATCAAATAAATTTGCCTGTAAAGCTTTGATGTTAGTTTGAAAATAGTGATTAAATAATTTTCTTGCTCAACATTCAACGCAAAATATGTTGTATACCAACAAAATACTTTGCCATTCGCCTATTCAATAATAATGACTGCTTAACAAGAATCTGGCATGATTTTAGGTCAATTTATCATTCCGTCCATTATGGGCTTGAGCTTTTATAGTAATATGTGCTAATATGCGATCGATTTTGAATTTCTCACACAGAAATCTAGATTGCAGTCAATACCACAAGTCTTTACACACTTTCTATTATGTTATCAATGAATTTCTTTAGTCTTTACTACTGAACTTCAATCTTGTAACTCAATTTTGAAGCGTTAGATAACCGCTATGTTATCTCTTATCGAATATAGGACTTACACACAATCGATTTAGAAGATTTCAAATTTGGCAAAACAAAGATCACAGCGTTTCGATTAGTGGACTCATCAAGTCCAGAATTGCAAAGTTTATTATCAGATTGGAGTATGTTAGCGTCAAGACTAGGAGTAAGAAATACGAAAGCACCTGAAACTATTTCGGTTAGCTACTTGTATATTTATGAAGTATTAAATAATTACGAGTAATAATCATTTACAGACTGAGTCTGCACTCATTTATGACGCTGTTAAGCTGTTGACAACTGCTATACAAGACTTGGATCAAAGTCAAGCAGTAGATATACAGCCTATATCTTGTGAAAATGGCATTCCTTGGGTTCATGGAAGCTCTTTGATTAATTATATGAGACCAGTAATCATACTTTCATTACTTTTATTATTATTATTCTACATAACTATGAGTTATCTTGTCTTTTAAATCCCTATCCATCTATACCCCTACCAATAAGTTTCATTCATTTTTTTGCTTCCGCCTCCTTTTTGGTTCCGCCTCTTCCTTGTCATGCCTTAAGCTTTACCTCTACTCAGATTCTTATATCGATTTCAGATATTTTATGCTTATAAAGGTATATGCAGTAGATATATATTTTCTACTTTGTTTCCATCTCTCATTTTCAGATCAACTTTCGTGGAATAACGGGTTCGGTGGGATTCGACCAGTCGGGATTTCGTTCGAGTATTACTCTCGATGTGATGACTATAGATTCTGATGGGCTTCAAAAAGTGAGTCTAACAGTTTGGCTGATTCACGAAATATTTCTTTACTTTTATTAAGTTATCAGGGAAAAAGGCACGAATTAGTAAAACTATACTATTGTTTAGCTAACTTTTAGCCAACTTTGTTTACATTGACTTGGCTTTAATCAATAATTGATACGAGTAAAAGCTTTCTTCTTTCTAATCGATTCTATTTTTGGCTTATTTTCGGCTTCTTTTATTGATTTTTGATTTACTGGCAATGAATTCAATTAAATATTTTCTCAATTCTAGTAAATCTAGTACTGACTAATAGATAATAATTTGTTATGTCTCAGCATATTCACTAAAAGACTCATCTCTTAATTTCAAACTTGACTTCAGCTAATCGTAATACGATGAAAAAGAATAGAAGATTCTGATTTCTCCCACGACATATTCTTTTTCCTTCATAGAATATTCTATATTTTTCGCTCGTCGAATATTCTGTTTTTATTACATAGAATATTCTGGGGTCTTCTCCTGTACAATGCATCTCAATATAAAAGTTAAAAAGTATCAACTCAGTCATAAATTTTTATAAAATTTGATTAAACAGATCGGGACCTGGTCTGAAGACGCCAAACTAGAAAATAGTTTGAATATAAGCACATCATGGATCAATCATTACGCGACTCTTACTCTGCAAAATAAAACTTTAATCATAACAACAGTTTTGAATGATCCCTACACTATGATCAAGGAATCATCATTTAAGAGGTCGGGTAATGATCAGTTCGAGGGTTACGCTATAGATCTGATCACAGAGCTGTCAAAAATGTTACATTTTAAGTTCGAGTTCAGATTAGTTAAAGATGAAGCTTATGGCAGACCTGGAAAAGATGGCAAATGGAATGGTATATCTTCAGACAATTGATGATTTTGATTGTCTCCAAAGTATTTTTTTACTCAATTTTTATCTCATTCGATTACAGGAATGATCGGAGAATTAATCAGGGGTGAGGCCGATATAGCAATTGCTGATCTAACTATAACATCCAAACGTGAAGAAGCAGTAGATTTCACACATCCATTCATGAACACTGGAATTAGTATTTTATACAAGAAACCGACCAAAAAGATCACGTCTTTGTTCTCGTTCTTGTCTCCATTTTCTAATATTGTTTGGATTTACGTTGTGGGCGCTTATATTGGCGTGTCATCTATGCTATTCATTGTTGGACGGCTTTCTCCATATGAATGGGAAAATCCTCATCCATGTCGTCAAGACGAACAAGTATTAGAGAATGGATTTAGCTTATCTAATAGCTTTTGGTTTACAATCGGGTCACTTATGCAACAGGGATCAGATTTGGCCCCAAAGTTAGCCTCAAACTAATACTTAATAATATAAGATCGAACCAAAAGTTCCTGTCAACCCTTTTTATTCCTTGTTTATAAGGATGTTTCCCAAGATTCTTATTGAATAATATTCACTTATGTGTTTACTACGTAATATTGAAGTTTCACATAGTTATCATTATTATTTTGATTTTAATATTGGGAAATGTTTTTTGACAAAACTTCCTCAAAGTGTAACATGACAAGGTTAGAAGTAAAAAATAAGGGCATTATATGTTATCGGGGGATACGCCAAGTAAAATCACAAATCAACCTTGGACGCAATAGCTTGCATAAGTTTAAAATAAAAAAAGCACTTTTTTAAATGACTTTTGAAGGAAACTCAATTTGGGGTGATTAACAAGAATCAAGAATTTTTTGGTATTATCTTGTTGCCTGACCCCTGGTAAAAGATCTTAATTATAGGTGGACAACATGTTCATCTGATGATAAAAACCAACCTTTAGTATCTTTTACTGTTTTTGAAATATTTGAAAAATAAAGATGGCAAACACTTTTGGTTCGATCTAATAATTACGCTCATGACATACATGTGCATCTTCTAAAATTCTCTCACACTATCCCATCTCATCCCCCTCAAGCAACCGCATCACACCAAATACCTAACTTGAGATTTCAATTTTATACTTGTGTTCAATAGCTATTTTCAGCTTTATCACAAATTTTGACTAAAAAATCGTTTTTAGTAGCCATTAAAATTTGAATTTTGTTATTTCATCAACAAATGTTGATATCTGAAATTTCTATATTTGAAAAGCGTAGAACTTGAATGTCTGATCCTTATGAGGTTCTTTAAAGGTTTTACATTGACTAACATTCGCAACCACCCTGCCGATATACGCATAAATCGGTGGGTATGGCTGCCATGCAGGTGTGGGTGTAGATGCGGGTTTGAGGTCTATATATAGTTCGCAAGAGTCATCAAATTGTGTTAATCTACTTTATCTATAGAGCAATGTCCACTAGAACTATAGCTGGGATTTGGTATTTCTTCACGCTTATTATGATAGCCTCATATACTGCAAATTTAGCCGCTTTTCTAACCGTCGAAAAAATTGTTTATCCCATCGAAAACGCTGAAGGATTAGCAGCACAAGAAAAAATAAAATACGGATGCCTTGCGACTGGTTCTACTGCTTCTTTCTTTGCGGTCTGTGTTTTCTCTATTATTTCTGATTTATTCAAATTGATAATGAATTTTGATTGATTGTTAGGAATCGAATATCACAACATATAGACGAATGTGGGAATTCATGTCGAAAACTCCAGGAGCTTTAAAAAGATCTAATGAAGAAGGCAAGAAAGCTGTGGAAAAAGGAGACGGAACTTATGCTTTTCTCATGTAATTTAATTTATTCTGTTCTCTATATTCGAGCGTCTAATGTCAATCGCTATTCTGTTCATAGGGAAAGTGCATCCATTGAATACACAGTAGAAAGAAGTTGTAATTTAACACAAATAGGAGGAAATCTTGATAATAAGGGCTATGGAATCGCCACAAGAAAAGGTTTAGCTTCAGTTTTTCAGTTGCATTTTCTCTCTATTTTAGTCTAATTTAGATATTGAATTTCGATTCTCTCGATTCTAGTCTAATTGAGATTTTGAATTTAGATTCTGTATACCGAGTGCCATTCTCTCAGGCAATATTGAAATTGCAAGAAAGCGGTGAACTACTCATATTGAAGGAGCGCTGGTGGAAACAGAAGAAGGGTGGCGGCCAGTGCATCGATGACTCCAAGAAAGGGGCTGGTTCTGTGAATCCACTCAAGATAGATAATGTTGGTGGTGTTTTCGTTGTACTACTCGGAGGTCTCTCTTTCTCTTTATTTGTGGCTATTTTGGAGTTTATGTGGAAGGCCAGAAACATAACACTCGATCAGGTTTTATATCATTCATTTGTCAATTGAATTCAATTAATCAAATGCTTTGATTTAGGATACCATCTGTGAAGAAATGTTAAGTGATCTTAAATTCGCGTTTTCGTGTCAGAGCTCATCAAAATCGATTAAACCTAAGAACGAATTGAGAATAAATGAGAAAAGTGGTCTTCCGCCACAATTAGGACAACATTTTTCTACAATATACTGAAAATGATTGAAAGCAATAAAAGATTTGAAAAATAAATCAATGGATAATCAAATAGCTATAAGACAGACCAATATTTGAATTTTTCCATATTAAATATTAAAATTCATTTGATTTTAAATCAATAAACATATAAAGCAGTAAATAATCTGAAACATTCAATTAATTCTATAAACAGAATATTCTGTAGAATGCAGTTGGATCTAAGTTGAGAAAAAATGAACTAAATCCAATATGATATAGCTTAATAGATCATATTTGCTTAAGTCTTACTATTCTTATTGACTTCTATATTGTTATAAATTATAAATAAGATTATAAAATAATTAATAGCCTGATAGTTAAGGAAAAGTGAAATAAATGAAGAAAAGTGTAGAAGAGTTATTAATTAGAATGTTTTTTATTAAAACCTTTGTACATAACCTATTATTTTGTTATTTGATTAAACCAAACATATAGTGTTTTTCTATTGTAAATCCTGCGAAAATCACTCAATTCAATTATTATTTGTACAATAAACCAATTGTTGGTATAATTAATTAAACTCAATAAACTATGTCTTCCTTTTATAATTCAGTCACAACTTATTTCTATTTATCAATACTACCAAATTAAATAATTATGATTTTTTCTATTACAATTAAATGAATTAATTTCTTATTCTAATTACAACGAAATCCCGCCTCAACCTATTGATTATACAATTGAATACAATAACTTCGTCTCAAACAGTAATCGTCAACCGTTTGATTGCTCGTCGGCCGTACCATTCTTTGTGATATGTCATTTAGATAGCACTTGAAAAATACATCTTAAAAATATTTTCAATCGTTTATTATTTATGGTAATTACAGATGAGGAAAAAACCAGTTTTATCAATATTATGCTTATTTAGTTTATTAAGTTTATTATTAATGCAAATTAGTTAAAACGTTGATGCTTTAATAATTCGTTGCGAACTTATGATCAATTATTTAGCCTAAATCAGTGCAATACAGATAAGTTATATTAATGTTTCGATTAAAGATAATTATTTCAACTCACAATCATCTACAATACAAACTCTTAAGTGACCTTTCAACTTTGACAATCTTGAAAATTGACTTCTAATTATGGTCCAACTTGGTTTTCTACAAGTATGTGTCAATAGATGACAGTAAAGTATTATAGTGACATTTATTGGTGTCATAATCCATTAAACTATTATTTTGTCAACTTTGAACTTTGCTAAATTGACAATTGTGAGATTTCGAGTAAATTATTTAATTGTCTAAAGGATTAAACTATTATATAGTCTATGAATTTTTCGTTTATAATTATGAACAAACTCATATCTAGTTTTAGTTCAACAATTTTTATCTATTTTCAGACTTATCTCCAATTCTAGAGGCCGTAAAAAGACACAAATCATTGGCTGACGATAACTGTTCGTTAACGTTTTGTTTCAACTATTAAACTATTGAATACATTAAAAATGTAAGTAATGATAACTAACAAATATTCAATTTTAACATAACTTTTCAAAAAAAAACAAATGATTAGTGAAGATTGACACGAGTGTGTTCAAATTTGTTTGGCTCAACTAATAATTGAGATATAAAATCTTCATATATATATTAATGGTTTTGTGAATACTTCAATTATATAACAATTATATACATATCACCACTCAATATGTTAGAGAATGAGAAAAGCAAGCAATCTCAATAAACTTATTGCTATCATATGACAATCTTTATTATTATTATTATTATTATTATTATTATTATTGTCATAAACTCTGCATTTCTTATGGGATTTCCATCTGGATTATCATTTATTGGTGTAATTAATTCAATTCTCACTATAACTCTTCTTTTCAACTATTTATGGCACTTGAAGACAAGTTTTAATGAGAAAACGCTTTTATAAAATATTTCACTAAAATCCAATACAATGGATATGTACACTCAAAAACTTAATATTCCTTATTAGCAACCTGAAGTGACGCGCTATGATGACATGCTCTCCATTAGACCATAGTATAGAGAAATATTAAATATCTTATAGAATATTCAATATAGTAATGAAAGCAATTTAGAAATAAATTCATCTGCATCACAATTAGGTGGGCATAGCAACAATCTTGCTCTTGTTTCTGCGACGGACTATTAAGTTTTCAACTGTATTACACTTGTTTTGCAAAACATTTATTAAATAAGCTATTCTCATCAGTCTAAAAGGTGTTTGCATTGAGAACAATGAATTTAATGATTATTACTTTATAGCTATTTGTGTTTGAATTGGTTTTGTATTGTTAGATACAATTTTATTCCTATGATATTTGTCAGTAGTTTTGTATTCGGACACTAAACTAACTGCTAATCAAGTTTTTGTATGACTTAATTAACATTTATTCCTAGAGAACTCATAAATACTTTATTTGCTCGTATAAGCCCTTTATATCTTCTTAGGAACTAAAATCATTCTCATTTAGAGTCAGATGTTTTCCATATAAAGATAACTAGCATATAAAACATGGTTAGCGAAAGAGTTATTGGAGATGATATAGATCAAGAATGCAGACCGAATGCAGACCAAGCGCAGACCAAATCCAGACTAAATCCAGACTAAATCCAGACCAAATCCAGACCAAGTCCAGACCAAATCCAGGCCATATGCATATAAATAGATCGCTTTCTAATAGGCAATTGTTGTAAAAATATATTTCAAACAAAACAGATTGAAATCAACCGTTAAGCTAAGAATGATGATAATGTTGTTGATGATGATGATGATGGCATTCCCCACAGTCAAACTGTAGAGGAGATGATGCCTTCCGTGATTCTATCATTTGCATAATACCATTCTCTTGGGGGATCATTTCCATTCCTGACGGCACATAAGTTGTTCCCGGAATACATTTTGAACATTGTCTTCGAAGCGCTGGTCTCTGTCTTGAAGCCCGACATTTGACCGCGAATCTCAGTTCTTCAGCCATTTCGGAGCACAACGATTGCTGATTTGAACAAAAAATAAAATTCTATTCATTTGTTAAAAGAATTGAAAACTTTTCTTAAGTTTCTAATAATAACTTTTGATTAAACAACTAACTTTACACGACTTCTTCTGTATGTTAATTAAACTTAGTATGTAGTGAGAATTAATTAGATCTAGAAACTGAATTTACGCGAGCCAAAGGTCTATCACACACACACACACACACACACACACACTAAAAATCTTAATAACCGTTGATAGCAACCAGAAGCAATGAGTTGTGATGGTACACTTTCCATCAGATCATAATATGTTGAGATATAACAAACTTATAGAATATCCACCATAGTGATCAATGCAAATTAGAAGTCAAATTAGGCAACAAATTGACGAGCATGAAAGGCAGGTTAGTATAGGAAAAGTATTTTCTCGTTGCTATCAGGGATTATTAAGTTGCCAGCTGTATAATATTGTTTAGAATGTCCTGCTCTTTGAATAATAATAGTATTAAACATGAAGTTCTCCAAACATGAAACTCATTAAATAAATGCCTTCTGAGAGTATGGTTGGTTTTACTGAATAGTTTGGCTGCATTAGTCGCTCAAACAATAATTAGCCTTATTTTGCTTTAGCGAGAAACAGGTAAAACCTCTCAAGCCTTCGCTACGAATAATTGCCTGATTTGTTATTTTTCAAACTTGACTGAATGACTCACCTAAACTCATAACATTGTGGACTAAATCGAAATGCAATTAGATAAGGAATCAGTATTCGTTTGCTTATGTCTCAAAATAATTCATATTTCAAATGGTCGATGGTGAGACATATTTACTTTGACTTAATCTTTGGGATAAGGTTCCATTTGGACCAAAAACATATCGTCAAGCGAGTGCTATAAAGTGCTATCTGTCGCGTTAAATGAGTTAGAGATAGGGCTTTGCAGCACTGACTGAGCGATATGTCGATTAAGCCAATAATAAACTGGTGAACAAAAAAGGATTTCTCCCTCTTGAAATGACACTTTACTCGATAGATTTGATTCCGGTTTTTCTACTCATTCGTCTCTGGTTTGACACTAGTTTTTCGACTCTGAAGGAAATTCATTTACTCAAAGTTTTCCTGAATTTTCCGTTCTCTAAATTCAAATGGAGAAAATTTCTCCATTTAATGCTTGTTTTAATTGAGACTCAAAGTCGTTATACTGTTTTGAGTATCAGTAGAGAATGACTTAATTTTGAATAAGGGAATACTGACAATGTATTAGAATAAATATTTCACAATAGGGATTAGCTTCAAAATTGTTTACCATTAGAATTTATTCTCATTTTCAATTAGTTCAATGTTACCAAGATACTAATAAATTTTTTAAAGTTAATTGAAAAATAACACAAGTTTTAAAACAGATTTCAGGTAAAGAATAATAACTTATTCATAATTTGCATCAGAATAGGATATAGTGAAGCCTTATATCAAAAAATAAAATACACTTCAATTCTTTGTTACTGAGCTATTTTGAAGAGTATTATCGAAAACTATATAAGCTTAGGTTGGTGAGAAAAATTCAATGCGTTAGTCGCTTCGTATCCTCTGTTTCTCTACTAAGATCCATAAAGGGCTTAACTAATACGAAATTTTTCTTACTATTAATAATCAAATGATTAGTAATATAAACTTGAAATCGTTATCTTTAAACTAATTATTCACTGATAGAATCTGGCCTGATATAAATACTTTAAGTTTCCTAAGCTTTGAAGAGAGGCTATTGAAAGACTAATGCATTGATTTCGAAAATATTTCTTATTGGATTGGAAAAAGAATCAACAAAATCTAATTGTTTCTAGCTTTAGCGTTAAATCCATAAGTGGCAGATTTTGTTAAAACAGTTTTCAGCTAAATTTTGTTACTATCACTAGAGAAAAGTGTTTTATGTTAGAAAACATACTATAAGTTGATGAAAATATAATATTTATAATATAAAAATCGGTCAGCATATGCCACGCACGGATTCAAGTACAGTAAAACCCATCTAACTTATCATGTAGTTAAGTAGTTTCTAAAAATCGATAACAATCAAACCATGTATTTCTATGTGATTTTTGGATTGTTTCTCAAAAAGCACTTAAGTGGATGAAATTTAGAGAAATTTAGAGAGATTTTACAGTTATAACTTCTACTGAATAAAACAAATTTATGACTTATAAAAACAAGCTTATACCTTATAGAACAACTCGATATCCGATAAAGTTAAGAAATAGTTGAAAAGTACCAACCAAAGTAAATTAAACAATCAAAAGTTATATCTTTTGGTTACAGATTGTTACAGTCGAACTGTTCTCCAAAATAAGTATTGAATGATGAAATGAATTTTAAATGCTTTAAAATATAATCTTTTGGTAAACATTGTAAACTTTTATTCAATTTGTTAAAAATACCATTAAAGGCAAATTTTCACTAATGACTAAACTTGAATAAACTTTATGGAAGCTAAATCTTGCAAATTCTTAGAAGTTTACATAGTTGATTATCAGGTTAAAATTGAAACAACTTTTCAAATTGTTCAGTAGTGGGCATTAATTCAAAGTCGAATGACTTTATTGAATAGCTTTATTGAATGAGTTTATTGAATAAGTTATATAACTTATTGAATAACTTATATATAAGGTTATAAAGAATACATGATTCAAATGGATCAATAAACGTAAAGAAAGCTTTATATCTTGTTATGTTGAATTTTACCAACATTTGCAAATTATTGCTTTCACTCACTGCTTACAACAAACGTTCATGTTCTGACTCTAAATTCAATTGAATGACTTTCATTTATTTGAAAAGCACAAAATTAGCAATTTTCAGATGAATAAAAGCCATTACCACTTGATTTATACTGAACAGCTCACAAAATACTTCACTTAATCTATTGCCTGTTTTTGAGTTTTTCATATTTTCAATTCAGTTCAGACAAGTTTTGAAAGACTGACCACTGGTTTGAAGTAATATATTTGAAGAATGAAGAAATAGGTTTCTATTATATTCTAGTGGAGCGAATATATGATGCCAAAGTCAGGCTATGGTTAGACAGCCATTACTTGCCAAGTAATGGTCTTATCTCTTAATTCCATGAAAATATGAAATAAACCACAAATCGAATCCTGTAATCATGTTTTCTTTCCATTATCTTAAGTTCCGCTTCAACTAAGTTATAGCTATTTAGGGTTTCTTTAAATAGTTTCATTCCATTACGCGTAAATCTTTCAAACTTTTCTCTCAGATTTCTGGATTAAAACTTAACTATTTTAGAGATTCTCTCCTAAATAAGTCTATTCTTTATATCTTTGAATGTTTGTGGGTCACTTCAAACTGTGATCATTTTATTTCTGATAGTTATCTACAGATTTTTATAACATTGTTCGCAAAAAAGGTTTGAGTTTGCAAACTACTTCATATAAAACTCATCGAAGCCATAGCTTTAGGGAAGACATTAACGGAGTAGATTTTTGGCAGAAAATTCACAGAATTATGGATTGAGTAAAGACAGAGAAACAAGACCTGAAGTGATTGAAGTAAATAACTGGTTATAAGGGTAAAAAGGGAATTGTCTTACCCTTTGATTCTGAGCATTCTTTTTGGAGCTGATGCAGAACTCGACAATGGCAGTGAGAATAGCGATAGCAAGTCCTCCAAGTAGAACAACAAAGACACCGCCAATGTTATCAACTCCTAATGCATTTGCCTTTCCCTCTTTACTTTTATCATCTCTTGAACAAGTGATTCCGGGCCTCTTCCACCATTTATCATATAGCATACGAATGATTCCCTTCTCTTGTAAATGTAATATTGCCAATGATATTTTGTCCCTCCAGGGTGAACCTAATCCCAATAAAGACCATTAAATTGAGTTATACACAACCAACTCTCAAATACTATTCTTCAGGTAATTTATGGGTAATAACTTTTTACGCTAAGTATATCTTCTTCGATTAAGTACCTTCAAGTTACTCTAGGATAAGTTCGATACTAATATACTTTGTTTTTTATAATTTTATGCATTTATATTTTTTAGTCAATACTTCATTTATTCGATAGGAAACGTTTGTCGAATCTGGTCGGAATCCGGTCAGAATCCAGTCAGAATCCGGCCAGAATCCGGTCAATATCTATAAATTGTCTCATATTCTCAAGATTCGATTTTTTATTCAAACTGTTAAGGAAAATTCTTTAATAATTCTTAATCTGTTGTTCTATTTGTGTTGTGAAAAGTATTTAGAGTCTAAATAATTGAAACAAAAATGTTTTTCAAAGGTTTTCACTGAAGCTTAAGTACAAAATCCCCTGAATAGTATTTATTGACCTCAAACTACAAGCAGAGTATATATAGTGCAGAAATCAGGAGTAGAGTAGAGTAAAAGAGAAGAAGTTAGATAAAAAAAAAGGAAAAGAAGATATATTTCTAAAAATAATTCAATAGAAACCAATTACTATAAGTACATTACCGATTGGAGTAGCGATTCCATAGCCTTTAGAGTCTAATAATCCTCCAATTTGTGTAAGATTGCAATTTCTCTGTACTTTATAGTCTAACATAGTGCTAGAAATATAACAAACACCTATCTATATTTCAATTGACATTATTTCTAATCTCTATCATCCCCACCTTTCCATTAGAAACGCATAATTGCCTTCAAGCACTCTCTGAACTCCTTCATCGTAAGTCTTTACGAAAACTGCTGGTCTGTTCTCCATAAACCGCCACATCTTTTGATAGGTTTCGATTTGAGAATCTCGAAAGAAAGTCATCGTTGAGCCACTTTCGAGTGTTCCATAAGATATTTTGTTTTGTGTGGCCAAGTCTTCTACGTTTTCGATCGGTGTTATCATCCTTTCGACTGTGAGAAAAGCAGCCAAATTGGCAGTATATGAAGATATTAATATTAAAGTGAAGAACCACCAAATGGCACCTATTATTCGAGTCGATGTCGCCTTTCAGACGAGAATTTATAAAATGAGAACATTATTAATCTAGTCTACAATTTTTAGACTAGTTACTTCATAAAAATATCAAATTATTAAAAATATTCGCCCCGAAAATATACTACACTCAAACCTATCCACATGAACATGTAATTAATTTGTTTTTAAAGATCAATAATAATCAAACAATGCTTCCCTATGATATTTATATATTTTTTAAAAACTAGTGCATGCGAAATTTAGACAGGTTTTACTGTATCGATCTAAAAGTTTGTTGAAAACTATATATGAGTTTAGGTGAATATTTTTGTGGTGAAGTATGCAATTTTTATGGATAAGTTATTTAAGGGAAAAGAAAACGAGAAAACATATGATATATGTAAAAGAGAGATAGAGAAAGATATAGATCGAGATATACTTTAGGATTTAAATCGCATCCCTGGTGCATAAGAGTGACAATAGTAAACCAGAAGCTATTGGCCATAGAGAATTGATTTTCCATGACATCGCTATCAGCAACACAAGGATGAGGATTTTTCCATTCATATGGACTAAATCTAGCAACAATGAACATGGTCACACTGACCAGTATATAAGCGGCCATCACGTAAAGCCAGATATCAACGTCTAATGGGCTCATGAATGAGAATAAACGTGTTGGCATTGTTGAGGGCAGCTTAAACAGTATACCAATTCCTAAGTTCATGTATGGCTTCGTGAAATGAATCACACTTTCTCGAGCGTAATTGATAGTCATTGAGGCCACCGCTAAGTCTGCGTTCTGTTCAGTTAGAGTTGATGTATAAAACAACTATTTAATTAATTGGTCATTCAATTAATGCTTAATTAAGTTTACTTTTCTATTTATTTGCTTATCATATTTGCTAACTCACTTGAGATTCTCAATTCATTTATCTATTACAGTTGAACCTCCAACTTCAAAACTTACCCTTACAGCTCTTACAGCTAAACTTCTCTAACTTGAACCTGCAGTTAAGCCCTTTTCAAAATATAAGCCTGAATTTTCTATGAATTTTTCTATGGATTTGTTTACGCCTCTCCTAAAAAGGTCTTAACTACATATTAGAGATAGAAAGATTTATCTTTAAACAGCTTTTAAAAATGATATTACTATGAATTAGTTTGCTTAAACCATATAACTGTATGTTAGGTTCTACTGTAATTAGTTTACTTTGAGAAATTTAATGTCAATTGCTAAGTACAGATTTTTTATTTCACATACATCTCAATTCAATCTAATTTCACAACTAGTTATAGCATTGAACATAATTCCTAAAACTTTTGTCGACAATATTTGTTATCCCTTTGCGATTGAACATCATTGAAGTGAATATTTTTATCTTGTATTGTAATTAAGGATTATATGATTTGATGTTTTGTATTCTGTCAAGCGGCAATAACTTGAAAGAGGGTTTAATTAGGAATTTGTGGGTTAGGTTAGACTATACCTTATCAATGATTTCTCTAACCAGTCCATTCCATTCTCCAGTTGTGGTATTTTCAGCTCCGAACTTGCCGTCAGGGACCAGATAGAGTTCATAATGGAATCCTAGCATATCAGCGATAGTTTGAAGCAGATCAATACAGAAGCCCTCAAACTGCTCGTTCCCGTTCGTATAGTTTCGGTCTGTCTTTTTCATTACGTATGGCGTCGCCTCTATTGTGGTCACTCTAAGGGTTATGTTTGTTGTGCCAAACTCATGGAATGCCTCATGATTTGTAATGTTAAGTCCACTTGATGTCGTCCATTCACCAACCTTTCAGTGATTCAGAGCATTAAATTAGATTATACACAAAAACAAAATAAATCAAACAATATATAAAATTGTCCTAACGACAATACAGTTGTTCAATGAGTTATTCATAAGTTTGGTTTAGGATATGAGAATGAGATATATTGGAATAATAGATAGATATTACGTTTATATATTGGAATAATAGATACACAGAAACTTATATATTGCAATAATAGACATACAACAACTTATATACTGAAATAATGGATACATAAGAGCTTATATACCTTTTCAAGTTTATTCTGTCTGAGTTTGAGCAAGTCTAATTTGAGCGTACTTCTTCTGCCTTCTTTAAATTGTATCTTACCAGTTAATCCCCTAAATTCAGCCTATAATTTATGTTACAGCCATGCATTGAGAGAAAGAGAGCAAGAATCAAAGTGAAACTTCCTTAAAACAACTCTATCTCCTTTCAAGAATCCTATCAATACTTTAAGCTTTACACACTAAATTACTTTCTATCTTAGAGTAGACTGATATTTTGCTCTAAATTTTACATAACCATTTTCAATGAAATCTAAATTTAAATTCTAAAGTATTGAGAAGATTTGCGAAATGAGCTTTAAATGTTTGAATTATTAGAGATAATAGAAAATTCAAATGCAAGCTAATACAGTACTTATTTAAAGTAAATCTTTTCACTAACATACATCAACTGCAATGTACTATACAAATTATTCAGCCTTATTCATAAATAACATTTAAGTTTTAGCGAAACTATTACTTCACTCAGTACTAGCTTTAATCAATTGAGGTGTGACTTAAAGTTACTACTTATAGATTATTCATAAAAACATTAACATTTATACGAATTTCACTTGTCTGCGTTAACCTTAAAGTTATTACTTAAGTTATTACATAAGTTGTTACTTAAGTTATTACTTAAGTTGAAATCAGATTTTATCAATATGAAAGTTATAACTTTTTCGAGTTATTGCCTAACTAAAGCTTATGAATAAGGCTAATGAAAAGATTATTTCATAAATACATGAATGCTATTATGAAATAATCTGAAAATTATTTATAGCTAATATAAACTAACAAAACAGTTAATTCTATTAATAAGCGTTAGATAGGAATGGAAAGTATTGGCAGCATATCCTTAATCCTTACAGCATTGACATAATTAAAGAGCGAGCTTCCGTCATTCCATGGATTTTCCTCATCGCAGGACACATTGACTGGCCTTAAAGTTGCGCCTCTTTCTAATGCTTGCAGTCCTCGTGCCAATGCGTAAACTGAATCATACATAAGTGCAGGTTCTATCTAAGAAAATTAAAGTCAATAATTATTATACGCTAACTTATGCTTCAATTAATTACATCAAAAGACAATTTGCTTATGTAATCTCATTGATTAAATATTAAAAACAATGAATTGCTAAAAAATTAATCAACATTGAAGGCTGGTGTATAGAGTTTTTATAATTATTTTTCTAGTTTTGACCTGCAAAATATCTTCAAATTAGGATAAAGTTAAGTATGAGAGATGAGGTACGCTTTTGCGATATAGAGAATAATCAATCTTTCAATCGATTAGAATAAAATGCGATTTGAGAAGGATCTCCAAGTTTTTGAAAAGAAAGTTCAATTTGTAGTATACTTGTAATACTAGGCAAATTTGAATCAACCAAATATCTTTCATATACTTTTAGATAAACATACCACTACATGGTTAGCAATCAATGATGAACCTTTAAAAATTCCGATAATGGCATTCATCACGATGATCCCAATTATACAGTGACACCTAGACATAGTGAATCGCTAGAGGCCCAATTTTCATTCGCTATAAAGAGGTTTCATTATGAAAAGGCCATTATGAACTAACTAATGAATTTTGAGACTAGAATACTGCTTAAACTATAACGAGCATTCACTATAAGGAGGTTGACTATATCGGAGTATTATTGTATATAAAAATTGGACAGAAGCATTTAAGTTTGAAAGAATTAGATAGCCTTATCTTAAATGAGACATCATATTAGAGAATAGGGTGAGTGCTGTCTAATTTGAGCGAAGAATAATTGAAAGGAAAAAATTTGTGCAGCTTTAAATCATTAATCATTGGTAAATGTAATCTTAATATTGATCTTAAGAATGAGGCTTCAATGGGATCGCCAACATTAAGTAATTGCCTCAGCTTTGCTACTTTCTAAGTAGATCTTCTCTGACAATATTCTCTGAGAATATTCTCTAGAAATATAATCGAATTCAATTAAAAATCACATTAGTTTCAATGAAAAGACTAGCTATAAGTAAGTTATCTCATAATTTATTAATAAAACTCACAAAAAGTTTAGGAAAACTTTCAACAGTTTTCATCAATTATTATTAGAGTAAATGTCAGTTTGTGTTCAGATAATTAATGCTTACATTTATCACATTTGTTTTGTTGAGAATGTGTTGTCCCATAGGCTGGAACTTTTCCATATCTCTAAGTATTTGACGAACTGATTGGTGTTCGACGTCTACCATTCGATAGGCCGTCATATTTACAAAATTATATTTAAAATTATCTAAATTGAACGTCTCGATATCAAAAGTAATGAAATGGTAATGGTATTTATAATTGTTCATTTGAACTTGTAATACCTGCGTAAAAGTTTGGAGAAAAGGTTCGTTAAATTTCACGAATATTCATATATCAGCTATTCATATATGCTCAAACTTATCTAACTTTCGATTGTAGTTAAGTGGTTTTTACAAATCTATAACAACTAAGCTATTTTTTCTATGGGATTTTTACATTGATTGCAAAAAACCACTTAAGTGCGTGTCAAAGTTAGACAGGTTTGACTGCAAAGATTTCTTACAGCTGTCAAAAAATGAGGCAAACTTTCAGGCTTGGTATCGATGATTATGCTATAAATACCTCTGGTGCGAACATCTTTTAATACTTCTCTAAAAGTCGAAGGATTACTTTTACGAAATATGAATTGGACTGATTTGGACAGAGGCGGTCGAACCAATTGCTGCAATTTAATTAATGCTATAAAAATAATATTAACATTAGTTCATAACCTCATCAAATTTTATCGTAACATCGAATCACTTCAGCAACATCAACTCATGGCCAATGATCCAACTGACCAACTAATTAATTGGAAGGTTTTAAAAATGCCAAGAATGCCTGGTTTCTCATTCAGGAATGTGATTAAAGTTTTATCTAAATAATTGTTCCAAGGAACAATTAGTTGAGAATCTCTGTTAATGTTTGATTGGGTGTTGAATTGAGTTGACTTCTGATCTTATCTTAGGGTATATATGGAAACTAATCTAATTTGGCTTAAACAGCAATTAAAAGATAGACAACATAGGATTAATACTTTTGAGTTAGTACCTAACTATCATCTTGATAGTGTTTAGTTATTTTTTGATAAGCCCTAAAAGGTATGTCACGAAGATTACATTGTTTTATCTGAAGGTAAGAATTTTTGCCAATCTCTTCATCAATTTTTTCTCAAAACAAGACTAATGTAACGCTGACTCTCATTAGCAGTTTTGTAAGTATTGTAAGAGTGAGACATGTTTTAAGGCTAATTATAACGTACAAAAACAGAGTTTATGCTAAAACTATGCCCAAAAACTCTAACGAACAGCTACTAATCAGCTGTTGCCTCATTGTTATTATCGATTTTTTCTCAATTAAATAATTGAAATTTGTTTCAATCTTACGAATGTTTTAATTAACTTTATGTTTGATTCAATAAAAACTCATTGAAGAAATGTAATCGTATTGGTATTGATGTACAGATAAGTTGGAAAAGGGTTTAAATTTGATCTGCTAGTAAAAAAAATACCCATAAGAGATAATACTTATATCTATAAAAATACTGTAGTTTCTTATCAGACATTGATTTGAAAGATGTGCGACTAATGCTTTTCGAATGATGTTTTCATTCTATAATAAAGCGAACTGGAGTCACATCATTAAAATGTTATGTAAATTTCTTATCAGTTCTATTAGTTGAGCAGTCTAAACTATAAAATATACCAACTCAACACTGAGGTTTAATCTTCATACAGATAAAATGTTTTTCCAAATTATTTTTCAGTAATTTTTTAATCAAACAGTGAAGAATAGGTTTATATATGATATGATATGATATTAGTAGCAATCGATTCAACGGTATTTTAGATTCCACTGTACTGGTATCTAAAGTAACTAAAGTTTGACTGAAGGATAAGATGAGAGAAAAATTAGAGAAGTATTAGACTGACACATATCATCCTCATAGACGACAGCGATTTTGGTCCAATTTAAATAGTTTATTAGTTCTCTAAGAGCATTGCCAATGATTGTAGGACTTGGATAAAGATTAATTGAAAATTCTTTGATTTCTGGCTCTAAATCGATTCGAGCTTCGATGTGAGGAATGTCGAGAGCGTCGCAAAGACTTTGTATATGACTTCCAAGTAAGGAATCTTGTGGACCAAAGATTGCACTGACACCACCTCCAACTTGATGGCAGGCTATCAAAAGATTTATTGAACATAAGTTTAGTTTGCAATCGTGTTAGAGCTAAAATGATTTATTATATTAGTTATTAAATAGTTATGATTTCAGACCAAATACAGGTATCGGTAAAATATGATTGAATAAAATAAATGCCATAAGTTTTTATCCATTTTTCAAACTGATTGATAAGTATTCTTAAACATTGATAAGTATTCTTAAACATTGATAAGTATTCTTAAACTTTGATATGTGTTAAAACTTGTAATTCTAACTTTTTTCTAGAATCTATTCTAAATTAATCATTAACTTTGATGATATAATTTATTTATGGTTTGTATCGATTTTATTATTGAGAAAAACTAATCAACTTTTGTAATACCCGCTTTGGGTATCATCTGGTAATCAATCACAGTAAGAAAGTTCAAACACCCGACGTTTTTTGCCTGTAAAATACTTCATAATACCATAGTATTTATACTTATTCTCCCCAACAAAATGATCAAACTTTCATGAATTAAATATCAATATATTTTCTCTATCTAACTAGTAAGTCATGCATTTGAGACTCCAATCAAAAATAAGTAGATTTTCTGGAGTGGAAACCTTCAATAGGAGATGCATTAGCGATTGAAAAATTCAGATATCACTTGTAATTATGTTCCATCTTAATTTACTACTAATCAAATAAGAAAGCTTGGGGCCAACTTTCTGACTTGAGTTATCATTAAAAACGTTAATATAAGGCTTGTATTTATTTGAATAAATGCAAAGTAAGGCTCTTTAGATCCCAGTTTGACGTTAGAGTTAGAACGTGAAAAAATCTAATACACTTCACTACTCGTAAATAAACCTATAAAAGTCTTACATTTTTCAAACTCAACTTTAATTGAAAATACAAGCAAAAGTTTTTAATTTAAAATATTTAGCGCTTGGTTGAGTACATAAATGAAAATTAGCCTATATTCAAAAACTTAATAATCGTTGACAGCAACCAGAAGAGGTGCCTTGTCATCACATGCTTCATATCAGATCATAATATGTTCAGATATTAACAAACTTATATAATTTACAATATTGTAATCAAAGCAAATTATAAATTAAATTTGTCAACAAATTGATACGTATTACAAACAGGCTGTCATAACAACAGCCTTCTTGTTGCTGTCGAGGATTATTAAGTTTTTATGTGTAACTTTTAAGTTGGCGCGATTCAAGAAAAGTAATTATTTTAGACTTGGAATATGATTAGAATGGAACCTTCCTAACATTTTGAAACTAAATCAAGTTTCTACTGTAAAAAGAAATCGCCAGTTAGGACACCAATTATTTGCGAAGCCGTTGCCCTAAAATTAGTTTCATATTTGAATGCATCCAATTAATGGTTAAACCATTTTGAGCAATAACTCAATGGTTTAATTGTGAAATTTTGAGGTGATGTGTTGCGTATGGATTAATTATCTGTGGTATTGTTTGTTATTATTGGTAATATATACGACATAATAATGAAATTTCAAACAAGAACAAAGTTCAAATGTGAACTGATGTACAGAACAGCCCACAAATCAAAAGCACATTTAATACGAAACAAAAAAGTGTGTTTCAATTGTATTAGTGTTTTTGTTTTTCTCCTTCTATTCTCTTATTGATATGTTTAGCCCTAACCCTAATTTCACTTTTGGTATTTTCGACTAATCATATTAAACACATTTATCAGTGGCGTAAGTCTTTCTATAGGATTATCAGATTATTAGCCTAAAAGCAAACTATTTTTGAAATTTAAGCTTCACTTTTATCCAAATAGTTGATCAGAAAAATATCGTTTTCTACACTCGCTTTAGTCTAAATATCAGTTGAAAAAGATTTAGTGCAACAAATAGATGGATATCTACGCTTCAAATCAGATGTGAAACAAAAGAATGAGTTTTATTTAGAAGTTATATATAGTTTTATTGACTCTTTAGCTTGATGGTTACGCCATTTACACGACTGCATGAGTGAAGCTGCCAACAATAGTAGAGACTTTTAATAGAGTTTACTCAAACTACTACTAGTGTAAATGTCTCTCTCTCTCTCTCTCTCTCTCATTAGATTTGTCCATCTTTTCCATCACAAACTAGACTTGCACTGAAGCTTTAGTCGATATCTTCTTATTGTTTTTCTGTTGTCTATTCTTTATATTTGATCAAACTGGTTATGTTGGGTCTCATAAAGAGAAAATAGATGAAATTTAGATTGAGATAAATACATGAACAATTCTATAAGATAATTATAAGCAGATAATAATTAATTGACACTAAATGGATGTATAGGTTTTATAGGTTTTATAGGTTTTAATGGGTTATAACATTTATTTCTTTGCCATAAGTTAAACAGCAATCTTGATGTTTGCTCTTTTCATGTCACTTATGACATAAATCTATTGAATAAAAAGAAGACATATTCGATAAGAAATATTGAATAAGTCGAATAATCTTTACTGATGTGCAGAACTGGTGTTTTCCTTACATTTAAGATAGAAAGTAGAACATAGTCGGGATTTAGTAGAATTGGGTTTTGTTGAAAAATCTGCATAAAATAGATATTCATGGATCGTAAACGTTTTTTTCTCAATTCTATTGGGAAACATTTCTTACTCCATACTCTTTTACATTATAGGTAATTATTCTATTCTTATCTAAGCCTTACTTAAAAATACATAAATATTTATGTCATTCTACTTGTTCTTATTGTTAAATTCTTATTGTTTATGCTTTTGTCAAGATGAAAAATTAAACTCTCCTCTCAGCTCAGTTACGCAATAAATGCCAACTAATGAATGGAACGCTTTGCAATTCAAAATTCAAACTATTATTTACACTAAGTACCAACCAAGAGAAACGTTTAGTCAACATCATTTTACAGATTCATGATTTAGATTAAGCATTTTCTCTCCTATATATTCTATTTGAGGTAATTATTGTAAGTTTTTCTGCTCTTTTAAAGCAGGATAGCAAAAAATTTTGTGGACATAAGCAGATAAAATAAGATTAAATTTTATCGTAGATGTAGCGCATAAGTCGAGCCTTGCTCATTAAATAAAAACTAGAATCTATTCAGCAGTATTTCGATTTATCTCATTTTGGATTGTTTGTGTATAACAAATAATTTTGTGAAAACATTCATTTCATGCAGATTTTAGCAAACGAATGGATGCTCAAAATCTTTCTATACAAATATGAATTTGCATATATCAAAAATTCTTCCAAATCAGTTATCTGAAAACAACATTTGCAGCTATAAGAGGAAACTTTCGCATATGTAACCAATAGTTTAATTAATGAACTGGAATTGTGTGTTAAATATAATTGTAAACATCTTGTTAATCTTTTGTTATATTATTTTCGTTTAATAAAAGCAGCAATTTAGATTTCTCATATGCTAATCTGTTCTATTTCGATACTGTTATAATAGTTTTATTCATACACTTATAGAAAGATTTTGAACACCTTCTGCTAGATGAAAGCAACTGGAGTAAAGAGGTATCTAACAGTCTATAGAATATATTCACTTAATTAAATATATAAATAATAAATTTGAATGACATGCTATTTAAAAACTTCTCATTCGTAATTGAAACCTAACATAAAAGCATAGTAAAGTTCTCTCTGGCAGTTGTTTTCGGTATTTATGCATCATTTAAAGTAAGCTACTGTAAATAAGCTGAAGTTTGATTATAGAATCCCCTGAAAAGCCTCTCAACCTCAACACATACAAAGATATAGTGTCTTGAAATTTTGATGATGAATAGGATAATAAAGTCAAACGAGTCTTTACTAACACAGAAGCGCATTAAGCAATAATTTTCACCATAACTTTGCGTAATGAGGGATAAACCATATAAAGTTTACATAATAAATAGGCTTTATTTAGGAACCACATTCTCATTAAGCAATATTCAAGTTTTTGATCAATTCTAGTTTCGAGAAAATGCATTATAAAAATTTTTATAATCTTCTAAAAGAGGTTTGGTTTAGAAAAATTTTCCCATTATTGTTATTGGTTATAATTTTTGATTTCTTTTCGTCGTCAGTCAAATCATAATGATATAAAAGTGGAAACAGGTATCGAAAAATTCAATAATGATACTCAAGATTATGTAAACTGACATCATATCCGCATTCGTGAAAATCATGTCAGTCCTACAAACTGAAGAAAAAGTTTCTAAATTATTTTAGCGCCTGTCAGTCAAGAAAAAACTCAGAGTAGAGGACATATAATAAGTTAATTTAGGAGAAATGACTGACCATAAATTCAAAGCTGACTTCATTACTAGTGTATACCTGTGTCATCTTTAGTGTAATTTTGTCTCTTGCACGACTAGTTCATGGACTAGTAGTATCTTAATCAGTGTCTTATGCATAAATTTATGAGTGTTTCTCTACTACAACTCATAACTCTTATTGATTAGTCGAGAAAAGGCTCGTTTTCTCTCTTATTTGCTTCTAGTTTTAGGTTAGGTTAGGTTAGAAGCTATTGAATAGAAAGTTAAAAAAGAGCAAGATTGTCTCAATTAATGAAATTCTTTCAAGGATAGTTGTATTGCTTACTAGATTTTATTGTCTAAATCTAAGCAATCGTTTTAAAGCAATTGTTCTGAAAATTCAATTAAAGCTTTTGAGTGATTTTCCCTGAATAGAGAAGTTCAACTTGGAAAAGAGCTTGATTTGCAACACTACTAATATCTATTCAGCTTGAGATATATTAACTTAACTGTAAAGCCATAATCGCTACTTATTTTTCAAACTCGTCAACTCCACTGCAAAGTCTGACCAAGTATGAGTTTGAGTTAAACCCCTAATCCTTTAGAGCGCACACGATTTAAAGTTTAAAACGAATACAGTTTTCAACCTCTAGTTAAATGGTTTTGCAAATTTTCTGTTAAATAAATGAGCATTAACTACACTTACTAAGCATTATTATTAAGCATATTCAGCAATTGATTATTTATTATATTGATTATTCACTTTCTATTTCATTAATCTGTCAGATAAGTGTTTATTTTCACATAAATAGATATTTATTATATATTAATAACTTAAAGTCATCACTTTATAATATTAATAATTTTTAGTAATATGTGCTTATAATTGAAACAAAAGCTCAAACATTGAATTAATGTAAAAGGGCAAATCCAAAACCTAAACCCAAACATGAATCTGAGTGAGACATTGGGATACATATAAAAATTTGTGAATGCTAAAGACAACAAGGACATATATTTGATGATAAAATAACACAATAAAGTGAGTGTGATTCTTTTTGAAGAGATATGGGCTAAAGTTATTCTATGTTTTCCTTAAGGTTATCCTGTATATTGTCGCATATTTCACATTGAAATGTCATACTCACTGCTACACCATCAAATCGCAAATCAGTGTATTCTTTACTTTGGATTGGATTCCAATATATCTTCTCTTGTAGATTTCTCTATTCCTTCAGTCTATTTTTTACCCAAAAATGTTCACAAAAATCCGATTTATGGCTGATGCCAAGTTTGAGTATAAGGGATTTATGTGAATACCGGCACAATGTGCTTGAGTTGCCAACATATAATTTTCGTTGTCTAAACATGATGTCTTAACTTGATTAAATATGCTACCAATACAATTAGTTTAGGTTAAGTTAGGTTGAGTAGGAAAATGCTAGGCATACGAGAACAACGTTTTGGTAATCACATGACACTTGTATGCCCTCTTCTTACATCAATCTTAAACCGAACTATAACCACAATTTCATAATTTTCTACTCTTCCTATTTTCTATCTTATAACTATTGTAGCTATTCATAGCTTTATTCTAACATAATTGATCCCAAACTATTTCAATATGAGAGAATATACGATAACTAAGAAAAGACTAAATAACTTTTGTTTAAGTAAAAATGAATTTACTATATCTAGGCTTGAATGCTGACAATTATTCGTAAAAGTTGAATATGAATCGTAAAATAGTATAGTCTGACAAGAGTAGTAGTTGATCGCATAAAAATAATTTATAACTCAATGAATTTAATGAAGTTTTTAATGACAAAAAACTCAATTAGCGAATAGTAATCGTTAGGCATTAATATTTTTTGATTCATTCGAAGGTAGAATAATGGTTGTATACTAGCGTAAAATTGATTATCCCTTAAACTACATTAAGCTGAGATCCGATATGATCAACAGAAGCGATAGTATAGAAATGCCAGTTATTAATCTTTCATAAATCAATGAAATATTACAGATTCTCACATAACTAGAATATCTTAACACATCACCTACTTTCTCCTCAAAACCATTTATTATTATCGATTTTATCGACATTTAATTATTTTTCTCCTTCTCTTTTCTTCAATTCTTAGTCAACAGTACTATCGATAATTCTACTTTCTACTTAAATATTCTAATCTCATATATCACTAAAGTGTAAAACATTTGTCTTTCATTTATTTGTTAGGTTTTAAATCGTAATCAGTTATTTGTAGCTATTCAAACCGTTGGGGTTTAAGTAGGTGATAAAAGTTAGACTAAAAGTTACTTCAAATGGAAAGCACAACTAGACATGAATATAGAAACAATTACATCTAATCCAATGAGCGATTTCGACTACATTTCGTTAGAATGTATTCGTATAGAAAAATACAAAATTAATTGCTATCAGAATTGATTCTTACAGAAAATGCGACAATTCAAGTGAAAAATAAAACAATCCTCAAGTTCATAGAATTAATTCAAAAATAACTTTCTTCTTACAAGTTAGAGTTAATATTTAATAGAACTGAACATGTACACTAGAAAGCTTAATAATCGTTGATAACAACCACAAGTGATGTGTTATGATGACATACTTTCAACTATGATATGTTCAGATACTAACAAACCTATGGAATATTCAATATAGTAATCAAAGCAAATTACAAGTTAAATTTGGCAACAAATTGATACGCATCACAAGAAAGCTGACATAGCCTCTGTGTTTTCTTGTTGCCATCGCGGATTATTAAGTCCTCAAGTGTAACTCTCAGCCTTAAATCAATCCATCGAATAACAAGTCTATCGAGCTGTATATGGGCATTAAAGATACGTTCGATTCTTACCTTTCTTTGCGGCATGAAAGCTGTCTTCACGCGGTACGTATTGTATATCGTAAATCAATGTTGTGTTTGACAATAGTGTGCGATCTTTGTTGATGCGATAGACCGCATACTTGAATGCCAGCTCAGAAGAACCATCTTTTTCATCCTCAGTGAATAGTGCACCTGAAACCATACATAAAGAATACTATCATAAAAGTGTGTTCCGTCTTTCAATCTTTATTCAAAATGCATCAGAAAATGACATTTATTTGTAAACAGTGGCGAAATTTGAATTCCGAAATCTCTGCTTAGTTTTTAAATAAAACGTAGAAAAAATTCTTATAGAAGATTCTTGTACAAAATTCTTATACGAAATTCTTATTCAAAATTCTTATACGAAATTCTTATTCAAAATTCTTATACACAGTTCTTATATCCAATTCCTATAAAGAATTCTTAAACAAAATTTATTATACGAAGTCCTTATACAAAACACATAAAATACTCTTATTAAAAATAGCCATAAAATACTCCTATTAAACAAATGGTATAATATATTTCTAGAATGACTAACAATCCCCTAATGGAGAGGTTTTTATTTTGTCATATTTATAATCAATTATAGCGCGTAATGAATGCATGAAAGTTTTAACGCGATAGTAATGATAGAAAAAGAATAATAAAATGTCAGAGAATAAGTAACAGAATAATATTAATCATATGATTTGTAGATACATAAAAGGATTAAAATAAAATATGTCAATTCAAGCTGAATAATCATTAAGACATCTATAGGACTAGAAATATCAATTTGAAAACTTATTATACTTGAAATTTATTTCTATCACATTTACTATTATTTTCATCCCCTGTTTCACTCGAATTGTTTCCAAAAAATCACTCTTAAGCTCATAAGTTAAGAAATAAAAACAAATAAGTTTATCATTTCTACAATAAAAACTTTATATTTTCGATTTGGTTTTGGTAGTTATCATTAAAGAACACAGTCTTCTAAAGAGAAAAGCATTAATTTAATGAATACTTAGTATATAAAAAGATAGGAAATGATTTGTAGAAATGAAGATGAAAAGTTTGATTATTTCTAACTATAATTAGTGTGATAACAGAAAACAATATTTACTATAATTATAAGACTATAATTATTATAATAGTGTTTGAGTGATCGCTAACTCAATTCGATTAGATACTGAGTAGGGCTTCATTTTTATTCATAGTTAGGATCGATTGCCTCCAAATTAATCCCAGAAGAACTGTTTCACGTTTTATCTCTTCAATTTAACACTATTAAAACAAGTTCTTATAATTTTTTTTGGCAATTATCTTATACCTAAAAGTTTTCAAATTAAAACTTTGAGAAAGAAATAATTCTAATTAATTTCTCATCCAGATGATTCTGAAAATTATTAATTTAAAAAACGCATTAATTTAGTAACTCCTACAATACAGAACTTGAATACTATATCAGTTATTATTGACTTTGTACTCATACTGAATAAACGAGATTATTTTTAATTAATGTAAATTCAATCGAAAGCCTATAAGAGCGTTAAAGCTTTTCTACCTAAAGAAAGCTACAAAATAGAGATACTTTTGAGCTAAACTATATTATGAAAGTTAATAAAATTCACTTTGATACCAAGTGCTTTTCTATACGAAGTTCTTCATATATAAAAATTGTAACGTGTATACCAAATATTCATTCAGATTCAGATTCCGATTCCGATCTAGATTCGGATTCCGGTTCAGATTCCTATTCAGATTCAGAGTGTAATAGAGAGTCATGACTGGAATTCATAAGTAATATTAGTGTTGGAGAATGTCAAATATCTAATCACTAGTATTAGTTATGTCAAGTGTGTTAACAAGAGATCACACAAAGATGACCATAACTTAATACGAACCGATCGGCCAAATGCACATATTAGCAAAACTTAAGTCTTGGCTCAATAAGTATTTTCTATTTTTCGTCCATGTCTTTCTGATAGAGTGCTGTTTCTAATTATAGTTTGACTGACCTCAGCAATAGTCAGAAAGGCTAATAAATGCCAAAACTGAATTTTAGTTCTCTATTCATCCATTTTCGCACTCCTGCTGATGATAACCATTTGATAAATAAGTTTGTTTCGATTGATAATCAATTCAAATATAAGTCTTGTTTTTTTCGATGTGAAATCTTTACAATATATTGAGGCATAATTTGTATTGCTTTCATATGTATATTATCATTACTTGATTTATCATAAAACTTGGCTAACAATGTATGACATACTCTCAAAAGTTTGGCAAAAGAAAGGTTTTCACTCAAATCTGTTTACACAATCAAATGTGATGAGAGGCATAAGAGAAAACTTTTCCTTATGAAGTCATTTTTTGGATATACTCGACAACTTTGAAGTGCTTCCGCAGTTCAATACACTGTACTTTTTGAAGAAAAATAAAATTTATTGACTCTATTGATCACAAATAGAGATAGGAATCCACGCTGTTGTAGTTTATTTACTAAAATTTGTCCCCAACTATTACTGAATTTAATGAATTCTTATAGAGAATCCATGTTTTTTAGTTTACTTACCAAAATTTGTTCTCAACTATTACAGAATTTAATGAGTTCTTCCAAAGGATCCGCATTATTATAGTTTGTTTACTAAAATTTGTTCCTACCTACTACAGAATTTAATCAATTGCCTTAGATCTTCTTTCAACCAAATAAACATTTGTGAGAAGCATTTCAGAAGCACTTAACTAATTGATTTCATACCAAACACTTATTTGATCTCCTATTCAGTTGATCGTGAATTAACTGTTTTTCTTCGAGAAAGATAATAACCAATTGTCTAAAGATTTGTCATTTTAAATAGACTTTTTGGAAAACGTCGGTTCTATCAAAGATGAAAAATAACATTCATTTGCGACAGTATAAAAATCTATTTGCGTATAAAGCGTATGAGATTATAATTATTTGTTACATAGTTTACATAGCATTGAGTGCTTTTATTCAAGTCAAATATTATAAATTGTCAACTAATGTGTTTAAGCAAAGCTAAAAATGTCGGCTTTTTATCCTATTTACTAGTATAAGATCTGAAGTAGAGTTCAACCACTTTACAACATCTCGTTAAGAACTGCTTCATATTATTATACAGGGAGTCATTCAAAATGCTCTTGTAGTTAGTAAATAAGAAACGACAAAATCCACACTTATGCACACACTCAACACTCTTCAATCTAATCAAGTTTAACACTAACTCAATCTATACCTAAATTCTTTTAAATCCTATTTATTGGTCACTTCTTTTATATCCATTTATTTCACTTAATCTTTTGATTCTGTCTAAACTTTGTTTTTGTGAATTTTCAATGAGTCAATAAAGTAAGAATCTTGAAATTCTAACTGAAATCTACTCAATATGAATCGTTTTGAGACTACGCAAACTTAGTTTAAATTCCATACTATAGTTTGAGATTTTAATCCGAGTTTTCCTTGTATTTTTAGAGTATTTTTAATTAAAGATAAGAAATTGATAAGAAGTGCATCATTTGCTCGTTCAATGCCAAACATTATTTAAGTAAACTATTGAGAAAAATTGTTTAATAAAAGTGAGATGATAACTTAATTAAGATATCAATAATTAACACTATATTTTTCCTATCTTATGTCACATTCTTTATCCTGAATATAATAAAGCTATGAATAAGGATATTGTGCCGAAAGTGAATCAATAATCAAAAGACTTAATCTTAAATGTATGAATAGAACTACAATTGAATACAAATTAGAAAAATAAATTAGTTTTGATTAGTTTCCCAAACAATTTATTTTAATGATTACATCATATTTGACTAGAGATAACTGAATTACTACTAATTTTCTGATTGAAATTTTCTAATTTCAATTATATGTATAGAGTATGAGTCAAGTAAGGGATAAAAAAGAATCCAAAAAAAGAATCCAAAAATAGAATCCAAAAAAACAAGTTAACTCCAAGTGCCATCTTCACTATTCGTTGGCTCAATCGATTGATTTGAGTTTTAAAAGTAACTCAAATTAGATTGTAACCAATGTAATTATAAGTCAAGTCAATAGAGTTTTGTTCATTTGATTCTCACTTAATTTAAATTTATTTTTCGCCATTATATTCAAATTTGTTTATAGTTGAATATATGTTTAAATAATTTTCTGATAGTAAATAATCTAATTTATCTATTTGATAAGTCCGAATATTGTATTAATAATCGATTAAATTAATTGAATGTTTTGAGAATCTATGGGTTAGTGTGTGAGAGATATTCTAAACTGAATAAGAATTCAACACTTGATCTATGTTTAGAAACAAAAGTTAAGTCAATTCAGAGAAAACTTTCAAAGCCGTAAACTTGGGTTAGATTAGATCTAGTTTTGTAGAATTTATTACTTTTGATTCAGGACAAAGAAGATGAGAAAATATATGAAAAGAGAAAATCCATATAAATTTCTATTATAACGTAGAGTCCCTCAGGTTCACATAAAATCTAACCCTAAGTGTCCAAATTGGAGGACCTTTAATGAAAACCCTTGTCACGTATTGTCATAAATCCAAACCAAGAAACTAATGGCTTATATAAAGACAAAACACTTCTTTCTGTCCAACTCTTTCTGATTCTTGTCGCGGATTCTGATCAGTCGACACCGAATAAGAAAAATTAAAATTACTTTCGCACCAATGATTAGACACACCAACAGATCCCAAAATAATAGTAAAGTACACGTCGAAGTCAGTTGTTTGTCTGTGATCGGAATTTCCTTTATCTGACAGAATTCTGACAGAATTCTTCAAATGACACATCACTTTATCTCATGGAAAATCATGAATAAAAAATGAATTAAAGCTAGATTTTGATTAATATACTTATTGTTTATCTTAATAAATGATCAGTTGGTGTGGATTTGATAGTTATATAGTTGAAATGAGATGAATTTGACTTTCTACATATGGTTCTAGTACTTAATTTGACGAATATTTAGCTGACAAGAACTGGTTTATTGTGATTAGATAAATCCTGAAACTGGTATCACTTCTTAACCACTCAAAGAGAATGTTGGTTTATTTGTCAGTTATAGTCCCATAAAGATCATAGCAATCAAACGTCAAGATATATAAGCTATTAATGTTTAACTCGTTTAAGTATTGCTATTCATCAATGATAGCCTTATGCCTTCATTTCAGCTTAACTTTCAGTTATCGTAATAAGAATTTATTGATGAATCTCACATAAAAACTAGCTCTTTGTTTAGTTCAAATTTTACCTTCTTTCACAATTTATACACTTTTTCCTTATATAATCCAAGTTTGAAGCTTAAAACTTTTAGTTAGTTCCAAAAATTATCATAAGTTTTGTTCAATTTAAACGAAGCTATTCTTACATAAAAATATCTTGACATGAGATTCTGTGAATAGTATGCGCCTATGATGTGATCTAAGCGTAGTACATTTAGTCCATAAGCGACTAGTGAACAGACTATCGTTGAAAGAGAATCGAGATGTGGAGAAGCGAGTGAAGTGACGAAATTTGAGATAAGCAATTGATAGTTACAATATGTCTCATATCTCAATAAGTCAGCAAACAGTCGAAATGAATAGGTGAATAAAAGCAAACCTGATGTGTTATTTTGATAGCTATAAGAAAGTTATTCGATATTGTTGTATATCATGTTTATTTGATGCGCTCTTTTCACAATTATTTGTTTTCTTTCCAGAGTATCTAACCTAATTTTCGGAATGGCAGCCATACGAGGACAGCCATACGAGTCCACCCGAGCACTTCTCTCACATTTTTTTGCCTTCTTTTCATTATAAAAATTCAATGTTTAACTAATTTGTGAAATTTTTGTTAACTCATCAGATATACATATTTGCTTTTATAAAGTTCGTTAAATCAGTCCTTGTTATTTAGTTCATTAACTTTCAAACTTTCAGAACGAAATATTATCTTTAGAGTTCTATAAAGTGCTATCTCTAATTGAAATAACATTACAAATAGAACTTTATAGTTCTAACCTGACGATATATAACCAGCAAAATATTTGCTGTATATGAAATTCCTTGTCTAATAATAATAAATGAGGAAACGCAAGAAGACTTATTCCATAGTACATCTGATCTCAGCCTAAGGTCTTGCTTTTAAAATAAACGTTTTGAAAATTTAGATTTACAACCTCAAATCTACTTATTGTTGAACAAAAAAATTTACAAGTCAATCAAATCTTATTAGTTTACCGCTTTCGTAGACTATCTCAGCGCAAATCATCTCAATATTCATATGTAAATTTCATATTCAAAATTTGTCATCTCTTTTAAATAACTTGACTTTTGGGCAAGTTTAACACTTTATGTTCACTGTGAGCATCCAGTTCTACCTAAATTTAGTTTCTAACTATTTAATAATTGTCTGTGTGCTTTATTCAAAATTATAATCTCAACTGAGCGTACACTTAAAAAATTAATAAACTGTCATAGTATTAAGGAAAGTATCTTTGCTATTTCAACCTGCCTGTGATGAGCATCAACTTGCTGCCAAATTTGATTTATAATTTGCTTTCATTACAATATTGAATATTCTATAAGTTTGCTAATATCTGAACATAGTATTGAAAGCACAAAGATATCACAACACATGGCTTCTAGTTGCCGTAAAAGACTATTAAGTTTACAAGTGTAATTTCAAAATTATTTAGAATATAGTATTTTACAAATTTATTATTATTAGTCGATTTATTGTGCACATTTGTGTCTTATCAATGGTTCACTTGAACGACTACGAGTTTGTACAAAACTGTTAGCATTAAAAGAGAGATAATATTTTTCTCCACAATCGATTCTTAAAGCGTGAAATTCATTGTTAGTATTGGAGATACGAATTTTGTTATCCATAAACGGAGTCACCTCTTGGAAAAGTAATTTCCTTTTATCTAAACTGTGACTCCAGGTGTGAATGAGATACTAGTGTTCAGTCATTCGATTGTTATTTCAACTTTCAATCAGACACTACATTACAACATCAAATCAAAACTTATATCTACTTGAACAAAACCTTTTTTCAATTCTAAAATTTTTCTATTCTCACATTCTTCAAACTTTTCCTTTATATTGAACATAATTCTTTAACTTATCAATTTTCAGTTACTTCAAACTTGTTCAAATTGAAACTGATTCTGAAATTTGACCATAATTTTTATGTAGTATTTATTCCGAAATGATTATAACAGAATTTTAACAGAATTTTAACAGAATTTTAACAGAATTTTAACAGAATAAAATGTTTTATTTGACGTATCTTATATCGATTAAATGTTGACGGAAGAAAACGAGTGGAGTCTTAAGTTGCAAAAATCAGAAGTGCTCTTAACAGGGAATCTTCGTGACTATTAAATTAGAACTAATGACAGAAGTTGGCAAGAAATAAAACAATTCCATCTTTTATGTACATTAAGACTTCTGTTGGAGTGTGCCTTCCACTACGTCTACTATAAATTAAATCCTGCTTTTTACTCCAGAAACAGTCCGATTCCTTTAAAAGACTATCTTTCCGTCAATTTATCCCTTTTTTATTTAGTACCATTTCAGATACCTTTTGTTTAGCTCTTGTTCTCTATTTTTTATCTGCTGCTCATGTCTTTAGTATAGGTTTGTCTGACAAGGCCCTATGTAATTAAAATGATTAATTCTTATTTTTTTCTTTTATTCTTATTTTTTTCCTTTATTCCTATTTTTCCCTTTACTATGAATAGTGTTCACGAATCTGTCCTAACTGTTGAAAGTATTATAATCTTATTATCAAGTCTAACAATAGGGCTAAAAACAGCTTTATCATCATTAGCGAAATTGGACTTTTGTTTAAAAAGTTTTCTTCACACCTTTACTTTCTATTAATTTCTCATATTTGTCCTTTTAATTTGGATTTATTTTAATTTGATTTTTCTTGTCATCGGAATGATTGTTGATTTTTGTAATCGAATTAGTTTTTACTGAAATGTAACCGACTATCGATAAGTTGATCAGAAAACATGAACCAGATAAAGAATATAAAGAACTGTTGAGTTAATAATGAGAAAAGAATTAAAATATTGATTGAAGATATTCGGAAAAAAGTAGAGTTGAGTTGTTGCGAATGGTTTGGTTTATTTAGAATTAGCATAATTAGCATACTAAGGCGATTAAAACAACTTAGTATTCACTATGAAAAATTCTTTCAAATTATGGATTAGTCTTAATGTCTCCAGTTAACTTAACTCTATATTTTCTTCTTTCTCTTTCATTTTCAACTTCATTCATATTCAGTGATTATTATTTAGGATACTTAATGAGTAGTAGTTGTAGTGTCTTCTGCTTTAACTCAATTTATGACTGGTTTTATTGGAAAAGTTTCCAATCAACTGTCAAATCATTTAGAATTAGTTTACTTAATGATTAATATTTGTTAATATATGTGGGCGTACGCTAAGAATCTCTATCGATTTGAATATTTTTTTATTTCCTTAATGACATTTTTAATGATTTGGTGAGAACATTTTATGATTAAAATTTTTAAGTAATACATTCATAACAGTTACAGAACGTTTTACGAATAAAAAATAGTCTCATTGGAGACAAATGTAGTGACTTTGAATAGCACGCATCACTAAATCTTAATAGATTGATAGAGAGTTCAAATAAATCAACCATTCATCTGTCAAGCAAAATATGTAAAATAACTTCTACTTTAAATGAAACTTTCCACTTTGTAAATACTAGTCATTCAAATATAAATGTTTCCATTCCACAAGGTAAGTTTCACTCAATGAATGTTTTCTTTAAACTCAAATTTAAAACCATTGTAATAGATATCGATTTAACGAAACATTTAGAATATGAATAGACTATAAGAATAAACTGTAGGAATAAGCCATAAGAGTAAACTGTAAGATTCCAACGATTATATGACTTAAGATAAAGTCCTACATTTCATAGACAAGTTACCGCTTTTTACATTATGCAGTATTAAAGTTAATCTCTATAGCAATAGTTTACTCTTTCAAAACGAAAATAAATATCAATTTTCTTTATATCTCTCAGCATAAAATATAGTTTCAACACCAGAAAAATAACTCTTCAAACCTATAATGAACTCTCATTAAAATTAGCGAAAAAACATTTTCAATGTTCTTAATGAGCTACTTATCAAGTATATGATCAGTGGAGAGAGAGAGAAGCACTTATGGATATAATAAGCTATACGAATAGTAATATAAGTACTATTAGTATAATAAGTGATTCTCTTTCTATCTAAATGTAAAGCATCACTAATAAAACAATGTACTAATAAACTGTATTGTTTTCTTCCAACTGGATTTGTCAATGACAACTCCCTTGTCGTTTGTTATAAAAGCTTTGTCGAATACTAACCTTCCCTCACTCCCCTCTCCCTCCCCTCACTCCCCCTCACTACGTACTTATCTTCTTCCCCCTCCTCCCCTCCCTCATCTTATCTCTCGTAATTACTTGTGACCACTTGAGACTTTCTCTACTGATTGGTTACTTTTCTATCACCCCTATCTTATATTTTTATTATTTTAACTATTACTCCATTCTTTCTACTCGAACAACTCATCAGTCCTTCAAACAGCTTAGAAAATCCTATCGAGTTATGGGATTGTTTCCTACTTATTTTCTATACACAAAATCTCTACTTTTTCTTTGATTTTATAATTGTTCGGAAACTATAAAACGAGCGTCGATTATCAAATAACATGAAAATGAATTCATATTTATGTTCCGAAAAATCCAAAATCTCACGCTTTTTGTTAAAATTATGAGTTTTTCCCAAGTCTATCAGAAATTTTTCAGAGTATTGGGTTAGGCTAGATTTGATTTTCATTCAAAAATGTAGCTTTCAATTTTTCAAGAATTTTAGTGAAAATTTAGAAAAATTGTCAGTAATAAAAATTTCGTTATTCAAATTCTAAATCAAGTTTTAGAACAAATATTACTTCGACTTCTATATAAATCAAAAACTCTTCAAAACATCAATCCATTAAAAAAATATTTAGTAATCAAAATTAAAGTACTTTTCAACTTAAAAATCTAAAACGACAATTTGAAAGTACTATTAAACTTAGATTTTGTTCCCAAATTTCGTCCCAATTTCTGATGGAAACTTTAAAATTTTAGTCCAATAAAGCATACTTTGAATGTGAAGTTAATTTTTGAAATGTTAGATATTTTAATGAAAGAATTTTTTGATTATTCAAAAGTTGTGTTGAGAGAATTTGAATTTAGATATAGATTGACTTTTATCTGAAGATACTTATCGAAAAGGAATTACGAACAAAGAATAAAAGGAAAAGAAATAGAGCTATTATTGTTGTAATAGTAATGAATGGATATGAAGCAATTGATTTTCTAAATATGATGCATTAGTTTTATGCGTTCAGACATCTGAACAATAGTCTCTTAGAGGCTTATATGTCTACAACAAGAATTGATTAGTTAAGAAAATGCATTTTTGTTGCTAGTCAAGTAAAAACATTCAGCTTCTATTTTCATACACATTCAATTGATTCCTTTTTAAATTTGAGTATCTAACAGTTTCCCAAACAGTAATTCACTCCATCATCAAGCTATTCCTTCGGAGACTCATCTTCTGAGTAATTCTGTTAACTTTTCAGGAATTTACTCAGGAATATGTACCCAACACTCAGTTTTAATTTGATAGAAAAAAGTCAGACAATAAATTCCTTAAAAACTTGACGACGTCTAGAGAGAAAAATTAGTTTGAGCAGAAAATTATTCTAACATTTCTATAAGACTCAACTTTTGTGACCCTCTGTTAATGCACTTTTTTGTTACTAATGTCTTTTTACAGCTTCGTGTGATATAAGTTTCTGTAAGAATCGAAAGTTATACAATAGAGATAGTGAAATATTAGTCATATTTGCAGCCATTTTTGTTATCTTTGCTCAACTTTCTACCGACAAAAGAATATTTAACGATTGCACAGAATCTATTCAAATTTCATGAAAGTATAGTTTAGGTGAAATTGAATATTAGATCAAATTAATAATAATCTATTAAAAATTAATAATATTCTGTTAAAAAAATATTAACAAAAATGTGGGGTTCATATATTTAACTGATGCAGATTTGAAACAGAAACGAGTAGTACTGAAGCAATAAATTGAGTAGAAAATTAATAAATTTATTTTCTATGTTATTTTATAGCTTACATGTCTCAGCGCTCAACCTAAGCGCAAGTGACGTATTAAGAAACTTTTTATGTCCGGATATCATTTTCTGTTTCCATCATTAATTCTCTTATGGTTGTCAATAAAATTAAATTCTTCATTAAGTTTATATGGCATGAGAAAGAAAAACCACAATTCATATTATTCATTTATAGTGAATAAGAACCAAAAAAGATTTAGAAACAATATCTTTAGATAGAAAGTGGAAAACAAGTTATAATATTCGTTATAATTCTAAAGCTAATGTCGAGAGTAATCCAGAATTATAGTTATATAATATAATTTGTTATACTTAAGAAAATAAAATAGTACTCAATTTATTATAAGCAAAATATAAATATTAGAAGCCTTATAACTCTTATTTGATTGGTATAATAGGAAGGTTAGGCAAAAATTTAGTGGTCGTATATTCGTTAGCTTAGCCTAAAATTCAGTAGTAGTATATTCGTTAGCTTAGCCTAAAATTCGCTCCACATCTCTAGTCTTTCGTTTTTAAGTTGCCATTCAGTTTAGATCGAGTGAGGGATGAGATGATAGTAAAGTTCTAGTTTCATGCTTGAAAGCAACTAACATAAGTTTTTAATGCTTAAAAAATCTTTATCCTGTTGGCAATATTCCTAAGCGTTAGACTGAGTCTGAATTGCTTTCGTATAATCTTTAGCTATATTTCTATGAGAAGGAAAACAAGTTGAGTATATATTCAGCCGGAAAACCTAGAGCGGCACAAAAATAATAAATTAAACAATTTTGTCTCTTTTTTCAAACTAATGGTTGGCCTCAATTTGTTTTGTATGGTCTCTATTTGTTTTATATATACACAAATCTATTACTTCTCTGGTCTTCATTTCCAGCTAAATCATGTCTGGCATCTGGTTCATGGTTAATGATCTTAAGATATGTTGATTGCTTTAAGAATTTTGCAATTTCTAAGACCAGACTTAAATAATATAAATCGTTAGCCAAACATCATATGAAACTAACTTTTTCAAGTCTTAGCTTAAACTTATATTATTCTGGAAATCATGAATGATGTTGAGTCAGATCTAACAAAATTTAGTATTAAGTAAGATATGAGATGCCATTAGATCGAAATAGCTTAAAATTCAGTCAACTTATTCATAGTTAAGCAACTTTTTGAATAAAAGGTTGTTAATCAGGAAAAGATAGAGAAGAATAAAAGCATATATATTAAAATTACAGGATTAAGACTATCATCAATTCAACTGAAATCGGCTTATTTGACAAACTATTCTGCTATATTCTAGTGATTATAATTTTAGAGGGATATTGTATGAAATCACTATGATATACAGTTGATTTCTATAATTCATTTATAGGATAATTATGTTTTGTACTATCAAATATTCAATCAAATTCACCCCTTTTTATGGAATAATCAAACTATAAATTACTCTATTCAGTACTATAGCCCAACATTAATGCTGAAAAATCCATATCTTTATACTCATATCAATAAATTACAATTAATTTTATGGATCGAGAATTTGTAGCTCTTTAATGAAAAAGCGTTTAGTAGAGAGAGAGAGAGAGAGAGAGAGAGAGAGAGAGAGAGAGAGAGAGAGAGAGAGAGAGAGCGTTGCTGCCATTAGATCAGATCTGTAGAGGGATTCTGGTGAGGAGATGTTGAAGAGATTGTTGAGTTGATTTCTAGCTTATTGAAGCATAGCTTGAGCGACTACTAGACGCCATTTCGAGTTTTATAAAATGTTCAAATCAATTGTTTGACTGTTTGGCCTCAACACACTTTACTTATGGTTTTAAATTTCATATGGCATGAAATATTCATAAGTTAGGTTAGGTCGGGGTAGGGTGGGGTAGGTTAGGGTAGGGTAGGGTAGGTTAGAGTAGAGCAGGTTAGGTTGAATTCAGGATTTAGTGTACTTGAACTTTTCTATAAAAACCAAGAATCAACTTCTAAATTGTTATACTTTCCAAACATTTTTCATTTTCCATTACTTAACTCATACTTTATACATAAATATTCTTAAGCTAACTATGACAGTGAATGATATTCTCGTTTTTTCTTCAGTTATGTCAGAAATTTTTTCTTTTCTTAATCAGTTTTCTTACTTATTATATGGAAATTTGATTCAGAAAAAAGTTCATTCAATAGAATTCAGTATTTTTATTAAAACATAACTACAATTTAATGTCAGAACCAGTGTTAGAATAACTATAGAGAGAGCAAATATTTGGTTTATAGCAAAACCCATCAATTAGAGCGTAATCTGAAATGCAAGTAAATTAGTATAACTTAATGGTGCTTTTTATTGAGAAAAGAATCATAAAGTCATGTTTCCAATAAGATTAGTTCGACTTGTAATCGCGCTGTAATCCATTTACCTAAAACAAGTCATTATATTAGAGAAATAGGCGGTATCGTAAGTTGTGTATTAAGCCGCGGCTTTTGCGCCTGCGTCAAAAAGTGATTCGCCTACTATGCCATTTCTCTAGTAAGCCGTTCCTCTATCAATAACGCAAGTTGGCGCACGCGTAAAAGTCACAGCTTAATGCGGAAACAGCTTGATAGGGCAACGGCTTAATAGGCAACTTACGATTAGTATTTTTATAGAGAACCCAATTCTAACCTCAATTGATAACAACTTATGAGATGCTGCTCTATATCGTAAGTCAGATTGTAATTGATTGGGTGTGAGATTATATGATTCCATTTGGGACATGTTATACTCAATCACCAATATGAAGGCCAATATAAGCACATCGAGGGCGACTTGATTTTTTTCTTACAACAATAGACCGTCATTAGTCCCTTCTCTGCTTCAACTTTCTCAAGATAAATAAATTTATTACTGAAGAATTACTCCTCATTCTGTGCTTGACTTCTGATTTTTATGTCTGCTTTTAATCTTTATTGATATCACACATTTTCATCATAACTATATGCATGAAAATTGAGGTTTTATAGAATTGGGTTCAGAATCTACTTATTCCTTATGACTTATGCCTATACTTTCGAATGAAAAATATACCGAAATTACAGTTTTTCTAATCAGAAGCATCTTCTAAATGATTGAATTTGCTCATAAATGATAAAGAATTAGGAAACTTGAGAATCGATAAGAAGTAGAGCATTTTTACAAATCAATAATTTGGAAAATGATAGCATTGATGGAACTATTATTCTTACTCTTCACGTGATTGATAATATTGTTCTCTAATATGATTTTGTTTCTGTCTGTCATTTCTCAAGATTTCTCTTACTTGGGCAAAACCAGTGATTAATTACCAGAACAGCTACTTATTGAGAAACATTGTCTAATCATTGTATAACTCATTGTATAACTCATTGTATAACTCATTGATAACTCATTGATAACTCATTGATAACTGAAAGGCATTCAACGTTAGCTATAATTCTCTATAATTGAATTTCGATGCAGAGAGTCTTAGCTAAAAATCGATTTAAAAACGTCTAGACTTGATTGTCCAATAAATGTATAATATGTAGGACTAATGAACTAATTTGAGTGCCGTTTGTTCTTCAAATTAAGTTAAGTATTTAGAGTGATATTGTTGGCGAGCTGCTGTAAAGTGACATTAACGATGGCACGCAATAGCAATTATTCAACCATATGTTGCCTATTTTCAGATCAATTAGCTGTTTTTCTTATCTATTATCTATTTTTATTAAGTCCTCCATAAGCAATTCATTTATATTATATTATATACAATGCTATTTGTCCAAATTTTATATCAATAACATAACTATTTATAACTTATTTCTCAGTTAGTGTTTAACACGATATTTACTTGAATTCAATTTTAATAGCCTATTAGCAGGTCAACTATTTACCTATTTTCTCCCTGTAAATCGATACGAGATTTTTATAAATTTAGTTTTGCTTCAACTCTAAGAACAGAAATCTTTTCATCTTGAATATCATTTTGATTTCAATACGAGTCGAGCATAATTTATAAGCATCAATACGCCAAAGTGAAATGAGGCTTACTTTTAAAAAAAGAAAATCAACGTCTGATTATTTAAATAAGAATCATAACAATCGTATGAATGAAGAGATGAATAGAAATACCAAATTGAAAGCATAAGCTTCTTTCTAAAAGTTATAATCTTTTTTGCATAGAGTCATCAGAATGGTTTAAAGATGATTATAAAGTATTTCAATCAAACATACAATAGGTCTCATCTTTAAAACTTATCTACTCATCAAACATGATCACCAACTGATGGCATACTTCCTCAATCAAATCCTGGCGCACAATTATTTCCGAGACTATACTCTATTGAAATATGTGTGATAACTATTTTTTATACTGATTTTTATCTTCTCAACTGATGGTAAAACTTATATTTTTCTAATAGAGTGTAGAATTCTAATAAAAAATAAATTGAGAAAGCTTCCTGAATCGTAAGCATAATTAGTTTTGATATACTTGCAAAATCTAGTCCTGACTAATCAGGAAATTTTCATAAATAGTCAATAAATGTTAGCATAAAAAGAAGTCAAACTCAGAAACATATTTGATACTAACCCCATGTATTATAACTAACCGAAAGTTAAATAAGCTATAGATATAAAGATAAGCGTTTGGAAAACAATAATGAGATATATTAGAAGAGAGTCTTTTGGTAGTGTAGGGATAAAATACAAAAGAAGACTAGAGTGATTATTGATTTGTTGGTCTAGAGTGAAAAACAGGGAGAAAGTATTCAAAGCCGAATACATCTAACTATTCTATGCCTCATAGGCCTAACTATTGAATCTCGAACTACTTCTAACTATTGAAACTTGTCATACTTGCATCCACTAAACCTTTTATATATCTCTTTCTAACTCGTACCATTTAGCTCTTCCTAAATCTTCTATCCATATATGCTACTATTTTTTTCAGTTATGCCATTCTTTCATTCAGATGTTTGTATAGATTCGACTTATTGGCATTGATCAACATTTGAAGAGCTTATTTCCTAAAGGGCTTAAGCGCCTATATTATAGAGTCCGTTACTTTGAGCGTCCACTGTGTTGTTACGGGACTTTATAATATAGACACTTAAGCCCTTTTGGAAATAAGCTCTTCATTTGAGCTGGTAACGTTTTTATATCAGTCTTATAAACAGGGCGTTTACAAATGGGTTTGAATACAATACCAAATTAAATTACTTATTCTTTATTTGACAAAACTCTTAGCAAATAGTTTAACCAACTATTAGTTAGAATAACAATAATCCTATCATATCATCTAACTTTATGTACTTTCTTAATGATCCTAAACCTCTACTCTCTCTCTCTCTCTCTCTCTCTCTCTCTCTCTCTCTCTCTCTCTCTCTCTTCTAATACTTATGAATCTCTCATCTATTCTCATCTTTTCTCATATTTTATCTTCTTTTCTATTTAAAACTATTAGTCTCTTATTCATTTTTTAAGCCATTAATGATAGTCTGCAGAAAGAGATACTGAACATGAAAATGTTTTTGTAAACCAAATCGAGGAGAAGTATGTTCAGATTGGGTGATTGATTTCAGTTTTGACTTTATGTAAATCAAAAGGCAAGCGTTATTGAATAAGAGAATAAGAGCCAAAGTATTGCCATATAATACCAGATGTTACCTCAATATTGTTTGATTTAATGGTCATATAAGATCTACATAAAACTGTATGAAGATCTACATAAAAATGTATGAGAATCTACATAAAATTCTATGAGAATCTACGCATAACTCTATGCAAAAATTCTACCAGAATCTACGCAAAAATCCATGCAAAAATTCTACCGTAATCTACATAAAACTCTATCATTTTCTGGCCTTTATTCCATAAGAATAACACCAATTTTCTTAATAAGATCTAAACGGTAGCCAGAACTGGCCATCTGTTCTAGCCTTAAAACTAGATCACTGATTGTTTTTCAGTTTGGCACTAGAAAACACTTTTAGCAATGCTAGCATTAAATCCCATATGAGTTAACTCCTGTTGGCTTAAGATAGCCTTTCAGAATATAATAAGCGATCCATTTGACGATCAAGTATATGCTGTTTTGAGAATTTGGGGTCTATATATACGTCTCTTAAGGCGAATTAACTGAAATTTTCATAATGAGAAAATAAAACCTGAGAAATAAGGCTATAATCATCATGTAACTGATTCATTACGTAACTGATATTATCTAACTCATATTACCTAACCTAACTCAACCTAACTCAACCTAACTCAACCCAACCTAACCTTACCTAACCTAACTGATTCCCCTCTTTACTCATTCTTCTAATAAACATTCCATTAATTTGCAGACAACCACTTTCACTCAATTCACCACTTTTTCATACTCACTAAATTAAACCCTACTTTCTTCGACACTCAGCCTCACTTTGACGGATGAGCTATTTTAGCTTAGATATAAGAAACTGAATCTAATAATCACTGACTTCATAACAATAGGAAGCAATCCATCGAAAGAGCAGAAACTTTTAAGTAGTATTTGAATAGCTGACTGTTCAAATCCTGTGATGCACACTCAAAAACTAATTAATTCACGATAGCAACTAAGAGTAGAGCTTTTTATGGCATGCTCCCTATCTTCCCACACTATATCACACATTAAGAAACTTATAGAATATTCTTGTTCAATATGAGAAAATTATTCAATATGAAAGGAAGATCAAATTGTAAATGAAATATGGCTGGAAATTGGTATGTATCATAGGTAGGTTGACATAGCAATGGTCTTATCTTGTTGCTATTGAGTATTATTAACTTGTCAAATATAATGCGCTTTAAGTCTATATGGTTTAAATTCATTTACGGTACTATCCGTTTTGATGTCTGAAGTTTAGATAACTTCATGTTCAAATAAATATGCAATAGTGCATCCGACATAAAGAACTTAGTTCATAATCTAATTTTACATTTAATAATCAAATACTGGGCTTTTGAAACTTTTAACAATGACTGCTGAACGGATATCACAAGATAATTTTAAAAGTATTTGCCTAGAAGCCAAATCCGTTGAGCTTGGTAAAATTAACAATTTTCTACATTTAATTACAGTATTGCTAAATAATATTCTAAATATTGTTGCGCACAAAAAATATGTCATATGTTGATTCCTAATTCCTAATTACTGATTTCTCTTTAGAATTAAAAATCATAATTGTAATACATTAAACGTTAATTGCTCTCAGTGTGAAACATGACATATTCAGTATAATTGAAACTTTTTCTTCTCAAAACTAGAGCTAAAACGTTTTTCATTTCAAACAAAACTCAAGCTTAACAGCAAAAGAGTGTAAAGCGATAGGAAATTATAAAATCGTGTTTTTGTCACTTAAGCTGTTGACTAAATCTTGGAAAAGTAGAGGTTGAGTGCGGAGGTGGTATAGGTTGAAATTGCTCAGTTAGGTAAAAGTAGAAAAAGCTTATACATGTCTTATTGTTAAATAATAGTATAGTGATTTATAGCAATACATTCTTATATAATAATCATTACACAACGTTCTACTTTAGATGATTGATATTTTCCAAATAGCATTCACATTATAGCATTCACATTATAACATTCATATAATTACTTCAACTATAACATATTGTAAAAACTATACCCTGTTACTAATTTACTTGCCATCTCATTTACTACTTTCTTATTTTTGCTACACTATCTCAGATCAATCAATGTGAGATTAATACTCTTCTTTCTCATCTTTTTTTGCTTGTATCTTCATTTCTGTTTATAATCAATACCAACACTACTTCTAATGTTTGCAAATTAGAGTCTGTTTTAGGCTGCATTCTGGCTCAATTCTGACTGAGTACAAACTTAGTTCTAACGGAGTTCTAACTGAGTTCTAACTGAGTCCTAACTGAATTTAACTCAAAATTAAGGTTCTCCTCAAGAATTTATTATTATAAAAATAAACATTAAGTTGAACTTCTGTTCTGAATAAATATGTTATTTTTTATGCTCTTATTCTCATTATTAAATTAATTCTAGGATTTCACAGATGTGTTCACTATATTCTATGTAGTTTGGAATCTGAATTTAGTTAACACTTCATAACATGCAATACATCTACTCTTAAAGTAAAACTTTCAATTACATTTGCCCACTCCAAATATGCAAATTTGCCCCTATTTTTACTGCTCTACCTCACCATAACTATTAATATGATATATATTTTTAAGATCTCAGCTGAATTTTCTATCATTTAAGAGTAATTATTATTTAGATTTTATTGAATATTCTGTATATTCCTCCAAAATGTAACTCAAATAAGATTAAGTTATTCATAACACGATAGAAATAGAGTTAGGTATTAGAAAAAAATACATCATTTTTCGAAATAGAAGGAAAAAGGAAAATCAATTTTCAAAGCGTTTGGCGGAACGATTCGAGGCATTGATTTTTGTTTGACGATCGCAAGAGTCAGTTATGATTCAGTATTAGTTGGTATTGAGCATTAAGGATGATTTTATGGGGGAGAAAAGACATAAATATTAGAATATGTAGAGAAATAGTGTCTAGTTTTTATGGAAAGCTATTAAGTTGCTCTTATTTGCACCTGACACTAGTCTCATAGCTATAAGATTGAATGAGCTCAGCGCACAAAATAGATCCAACATAATTTGCATTTTTTCTCTATTACCAAATATATACTTTTCATCTACGCTCTAATCCATATTCTGTTCCTTCTTTTCATACTTTTCTCAGTTTTCTAAATCTATCCGCTCCATTCTCAACAATTAAGAATCAATTAAATTAAATGCTTTAATTAATCTTATGTTAAATGTTATTCTTGATTAATACGATACAACTCAAGATATATTCCCTAAAATTTCAGAATAATTGACAAAAAACAAATAAGTGTTTTTCTTTAACAATAACAACGCATAAATTAGTAATAAATAAAATTAATGTGAAAGAGCAGAGCAGAGAGAGAGAGAGAGAGAGAGAGAGAGAGAGAGAGAGAGAGAGAGAGACAGACAAATTTGGAAGGTATCGGAATTGGATCCATTTATTTAGATGACCCAAATAACAAGATTGTTAATGGGGTCCTAACGTCGTAAGTCTCAGTGGACAAGTTTGAGCAATTTTAGTTAGTAGAGTGAGTTCTTTTAAAGCAATTGAGATGTATATGTTGTATATATATGGTTTGGAATCGCAAGTCGTTTATCTTATGTTACAGTCCCCTTTGAAAACCTAAGTAACTAATGCTAACTTTGCTGATATAGCAATTTTTTTATTTTAACTCTAACATTGCTCGAGTCACTGCTATAAAGCCCTATCTCTAACTAAACTTATTTTGCAGACAACACTTTATACCACCAATCTGACTATTTGTAACACATCTTATCCTTCATCTCGATGTTGCTCAAGCAAAGCTTTAATGATGTAATCGCTTTCACAAGTTTCAATTCTACCTAATTTTTTCAAATCATGTTCTGAAGATAAATTCTTCAAATTGATCTTCTCTGATAGAAACAAAACGTAAATGAATTTATATAAAGATAAATTAGACTGTTTATTTTCAGATATGTTTATAGAATTTGCTATTGAGTTATTTAAATAAAGCATTTAACTCAAATCAAATTGAGCTAATATATAGAAATAGTTTGTGGAGAGGGCTTTAACTCAAACATAGTTTGCTGTTTGGCTAATATGTTAGACATTAAACTAGAATTAGGCCTGAAAACTTAATTGACCAGAAGTGTTGAGTCTTTTGTGATGTGCTTAAGAACTCGGATTAATTCTATCATTTTGGCTGGAATTGAGTAAAAACCTAAATAACAAGGAAGAGGAGGATAACTCTCCCACAATGTGGCCAAATGCACTTCAATATAGCTATACGTTAACCTTTTTACGGCTAAATAATTCCAAATTCAATCTATTGGCTATAACTAAATTCTCGTTTAAATACTATAAATGTTTGTCAGATTATTCTCTATTCAAATTTGAATTTTATATTTATTTTAATCCTATTTCAACTTTATTATATTTCTTTAATCTTTTATATCAATTTTAATCCTATCAACGTTTTTCATATCTCTAGTCAACTATTACTTTAGTACAATAGTGTTTGCATGGCTTCACTAATATTTCATTGTCTTTCGTCTCATAATTTCTGATTAATGTTTGTTATCTTTAAATAAATTATGTTTCATTTTTAGAAATATGTTGCCAAACATTTTTCGCTCCACTTTTCTCTGCCCTCTCTTTCATTTCATAGATTATTAATAAATATTAGAGATTTTATGTCACTTACAAATTTGTGAGAATCATCTCATTTATTCATTTTATGAATAGATAATTTAGGATTAAATTCAATAGCTTTCAAAAATTAGCTCTTTTTAGATATCATTTCAATTCTTTGCTCACTTATCTAAATCGATAATAAGACAAAAAATAATTACCTTTGAGTGGGTTATTGGGCTCTGGTTTGACTGCAATTTCTTTTAGAGATATTACTAAATTGATGGGAGTTTGAGAAAAATGCCAGTAATGAATCGGTCAATAGAGTATTGGCGTTAGAGTGCATACTCTATAGAACACTAACTATTAGATACTGCTCTCAATTACGTTAAGGTTAGAAAAGATATAAGAATAAAACTGTTTTCAAATCTAATGACATAAAAAATGGTATGCACTCAATGTTCGGTTCACTATTGAGTTACTATAACAAACTTGATGAGTCTATCTTTACTATCAGAACTAGATAGCAGATTATTTCTAATATCAATCCTCAGCTTTCAAAATCAAACATTCAAAAGGATATCATCTTCCATAAAAAAATACCAAATATTTCGTTTAACTTTTCTCAACTCTGCATGACATCAAAGTTTGCTTTTGTTTTTATGAGAGTTTAAATTTTTGCCATTTTTCACTAAATCAATACACAGTGTGAAACATTCTATACTTTTATGATTTATATTGAAAAAAATTATAAGAGTTTTCATTTTTTTCTTCTAAGAACACAACACTTTTGATTCAGTAATTTCATTTTCGTTAAGATTATAATTGAAAAGTTTGATAAGCAGTACAATTAATATAAGAAACTAAGTCTCAAAATGTTTCAAGTATGATAGAAGAAATTAAAGTATTCTGATAAGAAGCAATATTTAGAGATCACGAGATAGGACTTAATGTTAAAAAAGATTATCGAAACAAATTAAAACAAAACAGTAATAATAAATCATAGTTGAGCTGAGATTTTAGAAAGATTAAAGCCTTAGTCATTATCTATAAGATAAGTGTTGAATGAATAGTAAGAATAGTAAGAATAGTGAGAATAGTAAGAATAGTAAGAATGCTAAGAGTAGTAAGAATGCTAAGAACAGTAATAATAGTAAGAATACTAATGTTAGGAATCGCAATGCTTAATGCATTAAAGTCTCAATTGGGTTTTGTAAGATTGAAGCAATATTTTCTACTCTGGCATTGTTTTAGCCTTAAGTGATGTTTTTGTCTAGTAACTTCTGTCTCTATTCTCAGTCAGAAGTGTTATTAATCAGTAGAATGAGAGCATAAGGTTTGTCAGTGCTATTTCTTGATCGTAATTAAACTAAACTACTATATCACGTTATATCTTATGGCAGTTCCTATTGTCAGATGTGATCTATACCGATATTATCTTTACTATTAGTAAATTACTGGGTGTTTAACTGTCCGACCAAAATAATGTGCACCCGAATGAACCTATTTTCTGATAAATTAGCTTTTTCTAAGTTTTAGCGCTAAATCATTTTATAGTAGAAGAGGAGCCAAATTATAGCTTAACTCCCTTTTCAATAAATGAACTCATTTTCTTAGTTTTGAAATTTTGATTACATCGACTTAAGTTAATATTTACATGTTTAAAGGTAGACTTAATTCTTATTTAGTACTTGCAAACATTTCAATTTGATTTAATTCTCACATATTGACCTAAATCTGACGAAGTATTATAGAATACTTTGAAAAATCAATGATCAATATCAGCGCGAAAATTAGTGTTTAAAAGGATCACTAAAGAGGAGAAGATATCTTAGAGCGGATAAGTAGCTAAAATATAATACTTGACATTATTAGAAGTTGATTGTCATGTTTCAACTAAATAAATATGTGTTAGACCACATTTACGGCTTAGAAATTGGTCATAAAAACATTATAGTCCTTTTCGCTCTAGCTTTAGATGCTTAAACATGGTATCGTAATTTCATACTTTAATCTTCAAAACTGGCTCTCAAAAGCTTTAAATCTAAGTCTCAACACTTCTAGTCAACTCTCCCGTTTAACGTATTTTTCAGGTTTTTTCTTTTCTATCTCGAGTATTGTCTGTCAATTAGTTTATTTGTTTCGGTAATTTATGTTTTATTTAGTATCTCAACAGTTGGATGAATAATAATTAATATATTGAAATTAGTATAGCTTTAAGTAAAATTATTACTAAAGTAGAGATAAGTAAATATAAAACGAGCGAATAGAGAATGAATAGGAATATAAAAGATGAAAAAAGGGATCAATAGGTAGTTAGAGGAAGTGGTTCAAATTTGAATGATTGTCTTAGAATAAAACGGGAGTAACTATTAGGAGAGATTGATCATCAATTCAGACTGACGATAAGTTATTCTATTTATTATACGCTAAATATTTTCAAAGCCAATGATTTATTTCCTAAATTTTCTAAACTTATGGCACAAATAGTTCATGACATCGAATTTATTTCACTATTCAATCATGTATTAAATAATTTAAATCTTTCCCATCAAACCCATAAATGATTGATAAATTGTATTATTTCTAACTCCAAGACACGATAGTCTTATTCAGAAGTAGTTGGAATACTTCACAGATATGATGGTATTATTCAAAAGTAGTTGGAATACTTCAATTCAATAGTAGTCGGAATACATCAGTTCAATAGTAGTCGGAATACTTGACAGACACGATAGCATTATTGAAAACTAATTCCAATACTTGGCAGACAGTTTCACATGAATTTGAAGCATTGTTTTGGGTTTCTTTTGTATCTAAAATTCATTAATTAGCCTTGAGGAAAGAACTGTTTTGTGGTTAAACTTTGTCAAAGGTCCACATCTGTGGCGTCAGCCAATTCTTATTGAGAAGTGATTTCCAATTCTTTTGTGGTATATATTTGTTGGAGATTTTGAAAATATGATAATCAAATTCAATAAATTCTCTATAAATATAAATATAGATGACCTGAAGAAGCAGAAAATTGTACTAAAAGTAAACGTTGATATGTGAAGTTGAAAGAAAACGAAAAATAAGGAAATATAACAAAATATAAAAGTGGCACATGTCATCATAAAATGTTTAGATTTGAACATTTTATACTAAAGTCTACATTATTTTCAATCGATTCTAACTGCAATAAAGGATTAATAAATATAATCAGCTATTCCTCAGATTCATTGCAGAAATTCTTATTCTTAGCTATACTTTGGATTCATTGTTGAAATTTTTATTCTTAGTTATTCTTTGAATTCATTGGTGAGATTATTATTTGAAAAAATATAGTTTTGATGTAATATCATGAATAACTAACAATAAATCAAGTGAATAAAGTTAAGACTCTTGAGCTAAGAGTAAGTCATGAAAAGTAAACTGACATCACATTAACCTCTGACTAAAGTCTGAGAAAAGGAGAAGATTTAAAAAATAATAACAATAAATTCTCTAAAGTAATATCGTTTTAGGATAACTGAGAGTCTTTTTAAAAGTTAATAGTTTTGACATTCACTCTCATCATTTACTATAGTATTAGTCTATTCTTATAAAAATTCAAGAATCTTATCAGAATCAAAGAATCTTATAAGAGTCCAAGATTCTTATAAGAATCTAAGAATCTAAAATTCTTTCAAACAATCATATTCCTGTCATTTAGTTCTCACTTCAGGCCAATTGATAGCTCTCTTAGGAACCAAAGAGTGAAACTTAGAAGAATTTATCTTTTAAATTTTATAAATGACTCTTTTGTTAAATAAGTTTAAAATTGAGCAGAAGTGTGTTCTGTTATAATATTCAGATACTTTTAAGTTTGATGGATAAGATTCTACAGAGAATTGGCCAGTAATGTAATACTATTCTGTCTGATTCACCATCTAATGTCATTTTACTTGCCTTCTCTTTCTTCTCACTTCTTCTATTCTGACATTCTTATTCCTCAATCTTAGGATTACTCCAAGCTAAATATTCAATAACTGACTCTTAAGGAATAGTCCAAATATTTGATATTATAATGAGTTTTATTTGTAAACAAGTTATAGATACATTTCGATCTGTTAATCTTTCAGCGCATATTTGATTAAATATTTCAAGCTATCTAGTTCTTCATTGAAATCAAATTTGTATAAAACTGAATCAAAATAAGATTAAACTTTTCATTTGTCTTGCATTTTGAAGATACAATTCCTTCAAATTCAGACATTCATATAAAGTATTATTTTTCAATTCAATCGAAATATCAATTTTGACATAAGTCAAAACTCAGGCACAACTGAACAAAATTTAGGATTAAAACCATAGCAAACATAATGGAGAAGATGTAGAAGAAAATGAGATTCCTTTGCGGAATTTCAATTGCTGTCTTGTTTTGTAGTTCTTCTCCATGATTGAATCCTTAGAAATGATACTATTCGTCATTGCCTGTTATGAATGATAGCCATTCGCAGTGTAGTATATAAACTCTCTAGAGTATGACTTACCGGCTCTAACTTATCATGTCCTGCACGAAACACCTAACTTTTTCTCTATACTATCTTACTCTACACAAACTTATCATCAAGTATCTTTAGTTCTGTCACTTCTTCCTTTTGGTTCGAGTTCAATCGGCTTGTAAACTAAATTTATCTTGGCTTTTTCTTAGGCTGATTATTTTCAAAGATTATCAAATAATTCAAAAAATTTAATGGAAATACAAACTAAAAATATACGGAAATATGTGAAGAAATTGCACCATTTACTAAGAATTATAGTGAGATAATAGGAATGTTAAAAGAAATTATCTTTAATGATCAAGTATTCAATTCAGTAGGTGTCTGATTAAACAGATCAATATTTAAGTTGAACTAAATAATCAATTCATTGACTAATTGAGTTATAATTTTGTAGGTTCAGGTCTGTTAATGAGATGGGGTTTGGTCTTATTGTGCAACCTATTTAAATATTAATACGTCTTCTTATGAATGATTGATTATCAAATTGATTATCAAATTGTTTGTCTAATAAGGAATACTGTACACAAAATTCTATTCTAGATAATACTTAATCATAAACAGGCTCAATTCTAGAGTTAATAACAATAAATAGAATACCATATTTACAAAATAACATGTTTACAAACGGTAATAAATCCTATTTAAATGAGTAATATTTTCTTTATTCTAACGTCACATCAAATGATTGTAGATTGAAGTTAAACTTGTCATTGAAAAAGTAATTTGTTGGCTGTGATACCATAATTTCTTCAAAATTGAGTTAACTCTGCATGTGATCGACTGATGATGAAGATTGTAAGTCTGGGCTTAAGACAGCCCTAGAAATCATTCTAATTTAATTAATAAACTCAATATTAATAATATGCGCATAACTAAAATCTAAAGCTATACTCTCAATCTATTTTTTCAAATTATTTATGTTGTAAACAATTTTATGCACAAAATCTATTCTGTGTATAAAAATAATTTCATCTTTACATATAGAGCAATAAAAATTGAATAAAAATTGTTGAAAATAAATTCATCTTCCTAGTTTGTTCACTAACTTGTCGATTAGTCGAATAATCGATTCTTTTATTGTGAACTTTTAGTAAGAATCTGAGCAAGAATTTGAGTAAGAATTTGAGTAAGAATTTGAATAAAATAGAAGAAGAAAAAGTAGAAAATAAACATATAGTTGTTTGTGTGTATGTTTTACTTTAGTCGTTGTTTTATCTTAAATATTATTTGCCTATTGTTGTTTAGTATAGTATTTAGCGTGGCAAGAAAGAGAAATTCTTGGCCGTATAGTTGTTTGGATAAATCTCCAGAGGTTTGTAGTTCTCTGGTAAGAATCTCTGGCTAGTCAGAAAGTAATTGCAAAAAGAACATAGAATTCTGTGATAATATCAATATTGCATTACTACTTAAATCGACTTATTTCCAATGTATGTTAACTAATAAATATCCTTTAACCAAACTTCACTTATAGTTATTACCACCGATCCAATATTCACCCAATCCTCCCTTTCCCTAATTCTTTAATCTTTTATGTCTTTCTGTTTGTTTCACCAATTCATGACTCCTACAAATTTGTCACCTCAACAGTTCAATGAATATCGGATATAAGGATACTTTTTGTGGAATTGAAGATTCTTTTAATCAATACTTGTTCCATGTATCTGAACGTAAGTTCAGTCAACTTTTTATGTTACTAGCATTGATCCCAACCAGAGACATTTTTATTTCTTAATAGCTTTTCTAAATTCTTTTAAAGTCCTTCTTTCATCAGTCATTAGTTTTCATCTGCCATTCATTATAGTTTCATGAAGATGATTGTGATTCTTGATTTTGATAATTTTATGAAAAAACAGTTTGTTTTATATGCGTAATGTACTTTTTTTAGATCAAGTTAATTGCAAAAATGGCAACTTATAAGCATTAATAGTGAGCATGATTTCTATCATGATTCTATACAAAGAGAAAAATGGATATTAATTGAGAACATAAAACTAAGAATATAAGCATAAATCTTGAGATGATGTCTTATTTATAAAATTTTCTAAATGGAAAATGTTTCAAAGAGTTGAGTTAATAAATGTTTATGTTCTTAATCATGTTAAATATCAAACTACAAACATTAGAAATGATACTTTAATAAATTAATAGGGAAGTCTAAATTACTGTTGACTCAGGACAATAATAATTATATTGCAACAAAAGCAAACAATTTCATTCACAATCAATATTAATTACCTAAAGACCATAGTAGAAAAAATACAACAAAGCTAGCAGTGATAAATCAGAGTTTAGTCAGAGAATAAAGTAATGTTTTTAATTACAGAGTAACTAAAGGGCAGATGGTTTAGTGTGTGAAGGATGCTGCATGTTGTGTGTTGTGTGTGTGATGTGTGCTCTATGTGTACTCTATGTGTACTCTATGTGTACTCTATGTGTACTCTATGTGTGTACTCTATGTATGTGACTGTAATTTGAGCTTCTCCTCAGTGACTCTGGTGATACTACACTCATAACATCACAATATGATATATTCGCTCTACTCCTAATCAAAAGAAACGATACACATCAACCTAATTATGACAAATGCCTCTTTTTCTTCAACAACTCTTCTAAGACCTCAGAATCGCATTAATATTAAAACTGATTCAATAAGAGAATATCACATTTACTATTCTTTTACTTTGTGTAAACTTTTTTTCTATTTTTTGGTCCTTTTCTTCAATCAAAGCAGTGGCGGAACTCACAAATTCTTAGATGTCTTCATAGCATAATTTGTTTAATTTTTTGCTCTCTAATCTCTGGAAAACTTTGCTAGCGGCTGATTAAATGAGATGCAATGAGATAGGTTAGGTTAGGTTAGATTATTTCGAAAAGATTCTTGATTATATATAAGATTAGTTTTAATTCTTCTTGAAATAGAATAGTCTCTTATCTTATTTGAAATAAAAGCTTGCATTTCATGAATTTTTTACTAAAAGCCACTATTGGAAACAATTTAATTTATTATCATTATTGCCAAACATCAGCCACATCTACGACACTGTCTCTAACTTTATATAACATGATATGTAAGAAAAACTTTTTTCATGATTCGATCAAAGCCAACTGTCAAACAATGTCAGCTTTTATGTTGTATTGTTGGTCTTCATGGCAAATACGACTCATTTTGGAGACATATTTTCACAAATTTGTTTCATTCAGTCTGATATCAGATGACAAAATACATTTGATTTTTCTTGATTTTTATTTCTTCATTGAGTCATTTTTCTATTGGCAAACAAATAAAATAAAATAAAAGGTGACCCTTAGAAAAGCTTAATGCTAGGCATTGAAAATGTCACATAATTTAATCTAACAAATTATCATTGATTCTTATTGGGAAGAACTTCTTTCGAACAAATGTCGTTATTGCACTTGATGGGTTTGGCTAAGCCATAATTTTGCCAATATATGAAAATATTTTCAGCAATAAGGGTTCGCTCCTTCCAATAAGTTGGCTGTCTTACAGTTGAAAACTTAATAATCAGCAATAGTAACAAGGAATAGCGAGTTGCTATGTCAACCTGCCTATGATGGCAATCGATTTGTTGCCAAATTTGATTTGCAATTTTATTTGATAACTACAATGAATATTAAATAAGTTTCTCAATATCTGAATATATTATGCCTTAATGGGAAGAATACAATAAGAAGGCATCTATACTGGTTGCTGGTAAGGGTTAATAAGATGTTGAGTATACACATCACGCTGACAATAAAGTTTAGTTTAGTTGCAGTAATAGGGAATTAAGTGTTACTAAACTTTGAATCAAGTATTATTTGATTCATGCGTTGAATGAACATTAGGTGCATAATTGAGACAGAATGGTTTGTTATTTAACTATTAAGGAGATTATAAATCTTAATACTATTTTCTATATGTTTTATTGAATCAATTGATATTTTATGGAATAGGTTTGAAAATATATTACGTTTGCAAATATATTACGCTTGCAAATATATTACGCTTGCAAATATATTATGTTTATATTTGTAAATGCAAAAATCATAGAGTTCAAACTACATTAAACTAACATTAAGTAACATTAAGATTCACTTTAAATTTTCTATTCCCACCAGTTAAGACTATTAATCATTGTTCATCTAAACGTTTTACTATGCATTGTTTGATCGAATTTCTTTCCAAAACTTTCCCAAATTCAACCTAACTTATAGTCATCAGTGAATGAATGAAAAATCGAGTTTAAATACAATTTTTTTTCGCGCTATTACCAAATATAATACAAGTTTATAGTCGAACGAGTACTTTGTTGAAATTTCAAGTCAAACACACGATTGTTATCGAAACAAAATCTATGCCCAAACAAGTTTAGTAAAAGTAGTTTTCATAAGGCTGACCCAATCGGGTCAATAGATGGAAAGTTAGTTATGCTAAATAGGTTCAGTCTTGAATTTCAAAATCAGCCAATTTATTTGTTTTTGATCTGATTTACAATCAAATTTATTACGTTACTTTCAAGATAGTTGTGTGACCTTACGTATAAACCAGTCAATTGACTGACGTTCACTTAAGAATATTCTAGAGATCATAGAATATCCATTATTGACTTATGAAAATATTCATATATGAAATGACTTGCTCTATCAATATAAGATAATATACAATAAAAATAATATTTATATTTCGACTCTTGGACTATTAACAAATAGGATATAAGGAATCTCTTATAAAACTTTCTTTTCTAATGTGCAAACTTTTGTTTAATTTTAATTATTTTGTATACTTTTAATTCACTTCACAAAAGAAAGAATCATTCGAATGATTTTAAATTCTCATTCATCATGGATTTCATGCATGAATCTAAAAGATAAAGATATATCATATGAATGATAGTCTTGTATTTATAGTCCGAATCCATTGCTCATTTGGCTTCTGATGGGTAGATAAAACATCTTTTATTAATATTTCATACTGGAAGCGATGTCGTGATAAAACTGAAAGAATCAAAGTCTCAAAACTAGAAGTTTTAAGAATCAGATTCTTGCACATCATTAAAGATTGCCCTAATGTACAGATATATTGGTATTAGATACTAACAAATGTATAGCTCTTACAGAAAATAGAGCACTACTCATATGAATCCATATGAGAAAAGATTCAGTAATGAATACTTGTATACTGACTGAAAGAGGATCAGATATTGCTGTTGTTACACCATCGATATAGCTAAAAGGTATGTCATAATATTATTTGAACCATTCGTAAGACTAACACTGTTTGAACAGCACTCTTATAAAGGTTAATATTAGTTGTATCCAATCACGTGGACTAATATACCATTCCGTTGGGATTCATTCGCAATCTCAACATCCCGGGATTCAAATCTCTCTCTCTCTCTCTCTCTCTCTCTCTCTCTCTCTCTCTCTCAAACTGTTGGGATCCCCCATAAAACTTAAGTTAAAATTTTGAAATTTTTTTCTTCTAGTTGCAAAATTTTAGATAAAATTTTTGAGTAAATTTACATTTATATTAATAAAGTTATTATAAATATGTAAATTGATGGTTATCTTATAAATATTCAATTTTTAGTCTATATAAAACGTAAATATGAGATTTGGATCATTTCATCAAAACATAAAAATAGAAACATTTGTGAATAATTGCTATGCTATTAGAGAAAGTATTTTAATTTCAAATGAAATAATGCCATACAGGTTTATTTTATTAAATTTGAGGTACGTTCTGAATGAAAAGTAGTGAGATTGGGATCCAGGAGATCTCGAAGATCCTGGAAATCACAGGAAAGTGAGTCCTACTATTCAGTTATTTCTATAAGAGGCACAAAACTATTAAATACTATCAATTATGTGGAACAATCAAAAGCGAGTCTTTTAAAAATATCATAAATAGAGATCTGCAACACTCTCATTATGTAGTAATAAAAGCAAAACCATTAGTTGCTGAATAAGTTCTGAATTAGTATGGGTGAAAATGATTCTAAAATAGAAAATTGTTTTAATGAAAAATCAGTACTTTATTCCAACTTGTTATACAATATTTAATAAAATATTAATAAAAGTTTAATGACAGCATGATTTCTAAAAGATAATAATAAAAGAACAAAAGTAACTACTTTTGTCATCAAGTTTCTTACAGAGAGAGAACATGTTTTCAATGAAGCATTACTTCATTTATGACTTTCCCTAATATTAACGTTCGTTGCATATTATCATTTAATGTATTTTCTCATCACATTATTGTCTCAGAGACTTCGGAATATCTGCTATGCCTTGTATTTGGCAAAATGGAAAGCAATTATTTTCTTCAGATATCTCTGCATTCGCTCAAAACGGTCCTAGCACTTTTACATTAATACTAATGTTGACTTAATGGAAACGATAAAAAATAAGTTATTAAGAGTCGAAAAATTCTGCAAGACACTCTCTTAGATATTCCATCAGTTATTCTCTGGCAACTTTCATTAGAAATTTTGTGTGAAATTCTACATGAAATTCAGTGAGAATTCTGTACTTGTAAAATTGAGCGCACTCTTATTAGTATTAAATTTTTATCACGGTTTAGACTTACTAGAGCTGAACTAAAATAGAAAGATTTGATTTTCTCTTTCATCGCTTATTATAACTTGTCATTTATAAGCTGTTAGAGATTTTTTATCGTATACTTCAACTTTATTGCTTACTGCAACCCATCAAATCATCGACCCTATAAAATATTGGGATTATTTAATCTTATTTTTATCTCTCAAACTGGTAGTCAAATACTTTTTAAACGTTCGGAAATAGCAAACCTAACTGCTTTAGTTGCAATAAATACGTTTTCATGGCTTTACTACTTTGTTGTTATGTTAGTTTGAAATTTGAGTTTTCAGTCCAAAATAGGATGTGTTCGATTTGGTAGGAAATGAATTTGAAATTTTATTAATAATTTTATGGTTTTTAGATTAAATAACCAAACTGCAAATTGGATTAAATGTTGTTATCAGAACAGGAATCACTAAACTCAATTTAATTATTGCTTTCATCAACCTTATATTTTCTATCTTTAACAATAAAATCGCAGTCCGCATAATACGAATTTTGACCATAAAAATATATGAGTGAATAATAACTATCATATGAAAATATTTTTCAACTCACTTGGCACTTTATATTAAACATTTATTACTAAAGCATAGCAATTTTCTGTCAGTTGAGATTTAAACAATTTTTATATCAAAAAGTCTGTCAGCTAGTGAGGGATCAATTAAAGGATCAATTTTCTCTAAGGAGCTGTTTGCGAAAATATTACCACATTTGATTCAATAATAAATAAGAATTATACAAAACAAAATAATTTTAAAACTTATATTCAATTCAATGAATGATCAACCGAACTGATAATAGAAAGCATAATGACAAGTATTAATAAAGCATAATATATAGTTACAGTTAAATAATGTGATAGTGATATTAGAAGTTAATAAATCATAACTAATAAAGTAGTGCAAATGGCATTAAGTGAACACTAATGGGAGAAGGTAGTAGAAAGTTTAGTCAACAATATTCATGACGATAGATCATAATTACTATAATAATAATATACTATTGATAGACTACTACACTAGAGTTACACTACTACTGCTAACTACTGCACCACTGATACACCACTACACCACTCAATCTATTTGTTCATAAATTTATTAACACTAATAACAGCTACTTCGGTATTAGATATTACTTTCACTTGTGTTAGAGATACTATTTTTACTTGATTTATAACTAATAATAAGTTTCTTAATGCATAAAATAATAGTCTCCAATACGATCTCTATTTCGATAATTGAATTTTGAAGATAGAAAAGCACTGGTATCTAGAAAAACACTGGTATCTAGTTACTAATAGTATCCGTTATTACATAACATCTCTTCAAATCTAATCGGTTTTCCGAAGCAATTTTTGGTAACACAAATATTTATCTTAATAATAGAAATTATTTTGTAAATTTAAAAAACTTTCAACAGAATGTAAAGTATACTAAGCAAATAAATATAGATGTGAAACTTGTAGTAGTTTGAAAAATATAGTTATTATTTGGTTTATTAATTATATGAGAAGGATAGAAACGAGCTGTAACAATCCTATTAGCATAAGCTGTTGAAACAACATAATTAGTTGCATATATACTAAACTGAATTACAATTTATGCCTACTCATTAATGACCAGTTTATTAAGTCGTAGCCAAAATGTTTAATTACATCTGATGTTATTTTTTGGCTCAAGTTTCAGTTGTTTTAGTATAAGAAATATATGTTACGCTTTAAAATATATATGGCTATGCTTTATATTCTGTATATATTCTGTATGCATTTTGTGTATATTCTGTATATATTCTGTATCCCTATTAACATTGATTCAACAATTCTTTATAGACTCCCATAATTTAGGAATATATCGATGAATATATTCTTGTACTGCCTAACAATTCGTGTTTATTCTTATTTCTGGAAGCAATAAAGAATTTTTATTTTCATAAGAATAATAGAATAGGAAATAACTTGACATTAGTAAGTAGTCCAAAAACATAATTTTCATATATTTATTGCTTTTAAAACAGAATCTGCTAACAAATCATTCAACTCACCCATAATACCAAATGCATAATCATATGTAACTGAAAATAAGTGCTATCTTGTCATTAAAATAAAAATTTCTTTACGACCAATATGTCATTGAGTTGATGTTAAGTTAGCTGATTTTGCCGGAAATTAGAGCATAGTTGTAGAAGTTTTCTGTACAAGTTTTGCTGCTCTTCTCATCAAACTGAGGCATAGGCTCTGATTTCATATTGTAATGTGTGTCTGGTTTGACAATTTTGACTTCCTTTTCTTGTAATAGAAAAGAAATAAACATCTATTCCTTTCTCTAAATGTGTGAAACGGCATTTGGTTTTAAGCCCTTTCTTACAAATTGCTTTATGGTTTGTTCCACTGTCAAGCCCTTAAATTATTTTTAGATATTCAAACTTACTAAAGAACATAAATATTTTCTTCCTCAACCTCTATGTTTCAATTTGAGCTGTATAGATTAAATGATATGAATCAAATATTAAGCGATAGGTTAGTTTTACTCTTGCTTATCTCTATAGAAATCGTTACTCTTATAATCAATAGCATAGCAATTATTGTTAAACATTCTATTTTTTATTAGATACAACAGAGATTAGAGTAATTTAATCATTATTTTCAATATAATAATATTTAGTAAATTAATTAAGATATTTAATAATATTTTCAAATTAGTCGTGAGGTTGAATCAATTAATTCTCTGCAGAAATATTGGACATTCGAAATATGAAGGATTGAACAGAAGGAAGAATATTCTTGATAGAATAGAATAGAACGATAAAAGTAGATTTGAGATGTCAAATTAAGGCATATGCAAGAAATGATTTATTTGATTATTGTTGAGAATTAGATAATATTTCTAGATATAATCACTTGATGAGTTTGGCGTTTAATTCTCATGTTTACGCTCTAATGGGCTAACCGGAAATTTGACATATCTTTCCATATCTTTCATCAAAATACTTGCTCATATTACTTCTTAACTCGTGTTTTTTCTCAAACTAAATTCGTATTTTGCTTAGTTTCAAATTTACAGGAAAGTAAAAAAAAATGAATTGAGCTTGATATGAAAAACAGTAAAGCATCCCATAGTAACTGAGCTATAGCTACTTTTTAGTAACTAAGCTATAGCTACTTTCCTCCTACGTAAGTAGTAAAGGGAGATTAAAAGTAAACTTTATTGTAATATATAATATTTTTCATATCCCAAGTCTTATGTAAAATAGATCTGTTGAAGCAGTTAAAGCGTTATAAACTAGATTAATAAGTTTAGAAGACATGGCATTTGTCTTAATACTACTACACGACTTGTGATTCATGAGCAATATATATCTTATTGAAGTATATTTTTATTCTTTGTTTCTTCTCCTCGTTCTGTCACAATTAATCCTATCCGACTAATACAAATTATATCAACTAAATATTCCGACAATGTTCCATATCCTTTTTCTAATTTAATTCAATTATACCAACTTACACTCTATAATAGACTTTTATATCTCTTTTTCGTACTATTTCTATTTATGTAATTCGCTTTTCAATATACAGGTAAAATAATATTTGAAAGTTTCTATGATTTTCCTTAACTTTATAATAATATTCCTTAATATATCTTGGTTAATATCAAGAAAGTACAGATTTTTTAATATAAATTCTCATAAACTTTATTAAAAAAGTTTGTGACATTTAGGCTGAATTAGATGGAAACTTGCAGCAGGATCATTTATGAGACATAATTAAAATGAATTTTTCCGGTTCTCAGCCTCTATTTTGTGACAAAATAGTCAACAGAAAAGGCGTCAACTCAAAAAAGTTGGTCAGAATTTCCGTAATTCCAGTAGGAGATGATAGTTGAGTAAAAGCTAGTATTTTATAGTAGTTAAGTGTAAAATTTAATCATCGAAAAAGATAAGAGTCATATTAAAACAGATCGAAGACATACATCTCACTCATCTTAATAAGAGTGTCATAGTTAGCGCGTCAACAAAAATGTATCTTTTCATGTAATTCAAAGCGATTCTTATCCATGTTTTCTAAGATAACATCATTTTATGAGTTATGGCGTATAAGAAACAAATACTCAACATATAGTCGTATTTTACTTATCTTTACTTTTTCTTTCATTCAAATAGAACTTATATTTGAATTTTTATTTAAGTCATCTAGCAAGATCACTATAAGCACTAAAACAGTCTGAATGCCCGAAGGATAAAATATTTTATTATTTCTTGTTTAGTCGCCAAACAATTCAGTGTAAGATAGTTTGCAACTTGAAGTAAGAATCAGTCATTTGGAGTAAGAACCAGTTATTTTGCTTAAGTACTAATGACTAGGTTTAATTATTTTAAAGACATAGGTGACAAAAAAACATGAAACCGATCAAACATTTATATATAAACACAATGAATGTTTGTCCGCGAAGGGTATAAGAAAATAAACAATTCAAAGCTTAAGGGTTTACATTGCTATCAGAATAAATAAAAGTATTAAAAGAATAAAATATTATAAAGAGTTAGAAAGTAAAAAATCATAAATATGAAAGTAATTAAGTTACCTATTTTGATAGCTGGAGGTATTCCGAAGGCTTTATCATTGATTAATAATAAGAGACCAGTAGTTATTATTATTAATTCATAACTCAATCTATCAACACATGTATATAACAATCTCATGATTTAACTGATTTGTTTTTTGGTTTTTGGTAACACCACTTCAAACATTAAATATAAATCAAACTTATAATCTCATATAGTTTCTCTACTTTTACTTTATTACATCTTTTCAATTTATATCTGAATTTATTTCAGAATTTGTTCCAGAATTTGTTCCAGAATTTGTTCCAGAATTTATCTCAATTTATATCTCAATTTCACCTAATCTTTCAACACACAAACCTTTTTTCACTGAAGAAAAACATGACTTATAAGAGAAATATTAGAATATTAGTTGAGTCGAAGAATTGAAGAATTGATAAATACCGAAAGAATCTAATACCTAGTTCTAGACGCTATGAAACGGTAGAATGTTTTTTATTAATAGTGTTCTAAATTACTTGACATCAATGCAATACCATCTCGACTGATAACTTGCAATGAACTAAAATCACTCGTATGTGATGCCGGAGAAATATCCACTCAAAAGATGCTCAAAAGCCCTTCTATTAGGCGCACGCGTCGCCCACCGAATTAATGCCATTTAAAATCCGAATCAAGATGTTTGTGATCACAACATAACACTTTACTTTCATTCTAGCTTTATGTTGACACAGATTCTTTTTAATCCCAACTCTAATCCCCAATTTTAATCTAAAATCTTAATTCTTAATCTTAATTCTTTAGAAAGATTTTCGAGTTTTGTTTGATATATTTCTAAATCAATCATATATCAAAGCTTTCTGTATCTAAAATGTTTCAATCGATTCTTATGAATTCCTTAAAGATATGATTATTTTGTTGGAAACTTATGAAACGAAATATTAGAAAACATGTGAGCTCATTAGAATCAATTTTTAACTCTAGTTTTCTTGTCATATCTGAAAGATAGTATTTTTGAAATAAATCCAGATCTTATATTATCTTCATTTCAAATCATGTTAGTTTACACTAAATCAAAATTTTTATGCATCAATTTTAACTTTCATTATTTTTCTTGATTTTATCAAAGAAATTGTGATTTTTTCTTATTCGCAGAGTCTATATAATAAGCAATTTGTTCGTGTTTCTAGTCGAAAGAAGGCCATAAATTTTCCACGAGTCTATTTACTGTTTTTCTTATTTCAATACTGTGAAGACCTATACAAACAAACCTTCAATTGTGAATGGAATCCAAAATGCTTAAGATTCGTTATCCAAATATTAATTACAAAAAGTATTAGTCCTATGGAAATTTAGTTTTTCTTCACGAGTCTTCGCGAGAGGGAAAAGTATTGATTACGAACTCGAAGCGATAATATCTAAGACCAGAGATGTAATCAGCTGTTGAGATACGGGGGTTATGATCCCACTAAAAATTTTGAAATCACTGAGTTGAATCATTATTTGAATAAATATTTTTAAAAGAAATTTCTTATTCTAGGCTATTCTGAAAGGAATATTTGTATTATGAGATATTCTTGGAGGAATATTCTTATTCTAGGATATTCTTCAAGAAAATCCAAAGCATTATTCTTCAATTAACTTGTTACCGATACGAATTAAGCAAATATTACTTGAAATAATAAAATAGACTTGATTTCAGCTAAATTAGAATATTATTTCAATCGATTTGAAAGTTAAAGTAACACCAAAGTTACAGAAGTATTTGAACAAAGCTTAAATTATTCCAGACTAAATATTTAAGTTGTTTTAGATAAATTGCCTAGAACACAAAAAATACTTAGTTTGTCTTTAATTTTAATGAACAATCATTTACTTTCAACACTTTGTTCGGTCTATGAATTTTAATTTGTTAGTCATATAAATTAATGGAATTTGAATGAAATTTTTTAGCTCATTAGACGCATATGATATTGACATAACCTGTTTGAACACTTAACATAAATTAGTATACTTTGGAGCTTTTCTAATTAGTTTAGTACTAAGCAAAACAAATACAATTCAAATACTTTTCATTGAATTACATTAAAAACAAAACTATCCAATCATTTCTATTTTTAATTGATAATAGAGATAAATTCTTTTCAAGAATTGACCTGTGCTAGAGCTAGTAATTAAAAATATATTTAGATTCTTCAAACTTCAATGTCAGTATCACAGCTCAGGCGAGGTTCAGGTTAGCTCCAAATGGTGTCTAATGTAAGGATCAGGAAACTTCTACCTCTCAAGTTGACGATTTATCAAAAAACTATCTCATTTTTGAAAATTCCAGAATAATAAAAAAAATATTGATAAGCCCTCTGGAATTCAAAAATTATTAAATTTTTTAATGCCATAGCACTCGATATGCAGACTACTGTTAAGTATTCAAACTGGATTGTCCAATTGTGAATAAAATCTGAAGAGTGCTAAATTCTGTTGAATAACTAAGCTATATATTGTAAATTTAGACTTCTATTATTAACATAAATAATTTTTAATTAAGTCTCAAATAAAAGAATATGAAATAATCAGAAATATAAATATGGATGATATTTATTTGAAATTATTTTCCTAGAGATTTTCCAGTGAATCACTTTACCTCCTATGCAAAACCGCTCCTATTAATATTGGGTTTTAAAACTATTTTTGAGTTTTATTTCCTATAAAAAATAGATTTATAGTTCGGCAAATATCAAAAGATTTCATACGAAGATGCATTAGCAACAATTTATAAATTCAAATAAGTTTGTGAGCCCAAGAGGGCACTTTAGCATTTTTGATAATTATTCGCTTATTTAATTTGAATTATCGTTCAATAAAAGCGTCTGTAGGATCCGCTATTACGTGGGCACTTGAGGATCCCCAGAGTCACTATTTTGTACACTTAATAACTTGATAATCCTTGATAACATTAAGAAAAGCCCGTTGTTATGTCAACCTAAATGTGATGGCATTGGATGTCGTTGAATTTGTTTGCGATTTGCTTGATTACCAGAATGATACTGAAATAAGTTTCTTATTATTCTATATATTATGGCATGTTTTCTCACATACCATGACAACGCATCTTGGATAGTTGCTATTTCTGACTATTAAGTTTTAATTGTAAGATTGGTCTCACCTGTATATTGACTTTAAAATTGTAATATATATTTTGATCTCTAGGCTACATGAAAAATTTTCTATAATAAAATTCTCATCAAACATTTATAAAACTATCAAATTCCTAATACATTCTGATATATAACCTCAGGATGACTTTACGCACAATAATATAATTGATATTTCAATTTTAGATATGAAGAGATTTTCCAAAACATAGTATACTAATAGGTTAGGTTACACTTCAATATATTGACAGAATATATTAAAGTTTATAACAAAACAATTTTTCCGGAACTAAACTATTTCTTTTGTCAAATTCTATGAATTATTCAAACAAAAGGAAGCAAGTGATAACCAGGAAGAAGATTTGAAATTCTTTTGATTATATCTATAAAATATAATAAATTCGAAGAATTATATCTGACAAAAATACGACTTATTGAACTATAATTATTAGAAAGTGGTGATAACTACCATATTCTGAAAGAATTATTCGGTGATTTCTACAACATTCTGGAAGGAATATTCCGTGGTTTCTACAATATTCTAAAAGAGTCATTCCGTGATTTCTACTATATTCCAAAAGAGTCATTCCGTGATTTTCAATATGTAAGAGACAAAAGAGGAGAAAGTCTTCCTTTTCCTGTTGTTTTCTTATAAAGAATTCAGAGCCAGACTCGAATCACTTGTTAGTTGGCATTGCCTTTAGCACTCAAATTACGGCTCTATTACCATTGAAAGCAATACGTGATTTGAAGGACTAATAGACCCTTAGTTTAGGAATAGTGACACAAAAGACATGTTGTTATTGCACTTAAAGTGTCATCCAATGCATTGCTAAGCAATTTTGGCATCAATACTATCACGCTTTCTATAACATTTTTAATTTGCTTTTATCATTCTATACATCATTACTTCTTTCATATCATACCTTTCTGATTATTTATTTTTACTAATTCAATAATGATTTTTGTTTTTATTTTATTTCTATTCATATATTTATCATTTTAATGCTCTTCATTTGACTCAACTTTATAGCACAGTCGTAATCTGGGTGGTCAGAGATAGCCTCCCCAAACAATTTTGAACATTTAAGTATAGGTCTGTAGACATCAGAATATCTATATATAAAACAGCGAAAACTTATTTCATAAATTGAATGTCAAATCGAAGCGCTTATGTCAGTTGAAATACTCTAGCTATAGATTTGATATTTTTGTCATCAAATTTGCTAAAAATAATTTTGATAAGAAAATCGTATTGATACAAACTTAATTGCAATGAAGTACCAAATTTATTAACAACTCCCAAATTTCTACATTCAAATCCTGGTTTTATAATTAGGTAAGCTTCATGTTTGCTATTACTTAAACATTGAATTTTATGTTTGAACATATTTTGAATTGAACTGAAATAAAGTAAAAATATGATTCTTATAAATATATATGGATTCTATTGAAGAATAGAGAAAGTTTTCTAATAAGCAAAAAGACTAGAGTTAGAATAAACTAACCAAACAGCATAAGTGTAATATTTTTTACATTTTCGATTTTTCGTCAACTTCAACTAACTGATCGATTTTATTAAATTTTTATTTCTGCCAATACTTTCACTTTGTTTCCACTTCTGTTTCAAACTGTATTTTTAAGCTGAATCCAATCTCTTTTTAAAATATTTAACTTTCAATTCAAGTTTGATTGTAGAATAAGTTCAGTAGATATGAAACTTTCTAAAACTGATAAGTTTCGCAACAATATTCCATATACAATAGAAACCTAGGCTTTATTCACAAGAATATTCCATAAAAACGGAAACCTGGGCTCCACTGATGAGAACATTCCACAAGCAACGGAAACTTGAGTCCTATTCAAATCATCGAAACCTAGTTTTTGTTTCTCATTCTACATTTCAAACTCTTTCGAAGAATACTTGGCGAATGATTGGGTCTAGAAAAACTAGTCTAGTAGCTTGAGGTCATGTTCCTCTAGATCATTATAGCTAAAATAATCAATAATTGAAATTTGTGTTAGGCTCAAGAGTTATTTTAAAAGAAAAGAATGGATAGACTGTTAAGAAGAGAGAGAGAGAGAGAGAGAGAGAGAGAGAGAAAATCCATTCTTCCGATTCATGTATTGTAAGTATTGGCAGAGTTTCAATCAGAATATGTCAAATTGGGTAATACTGGACACTGAAAAAGTGTGTCTGGAATAAAACTTGAAGTTGAAGTGATTGAAGATTCAAAGAGTGATCGATTGCATACACATAGAAAGAGAACATCTCTATTTTTCATGCACTTTTCCAAATCAGTCATTATTTTCCAGTGAAAAGTTGAGCACTACTTCCAATGTTAGTTTTTGTACACTATTAATCTATGATAAACTTATACTAACTTATACTATGTTCTATCTTATTATTTATCTTTCTTCAATTGAAATCAATTCTGAATATAAAACCTCAAATTAGCTGAGAATCCGTTTGAATCAATTTTATTAGAAATGTTTTGCTCAAACGCAATAAATTGCTTTGAATGGTTAAATTGAGGTGAAATTTGATGTTCAACTAATATGATTAATAAATAAAAGATTAGACCAAGACCTTATTTTATTCGCATATAGGAAAAAGTTTTTGCTTATCGATAGTCTGAAGGTAATCACATTACATTATATCTCGTTTTTCTTACCAACATAACATTTATATATATATAAAAATCAGTTACTTTTTTTTCCTAAATATTGCCATCTGCTTACTTATTATGCATCGAACATTTTCATTTAATGATCCTCAACAAAGTCTTTGACATTAATTAAATTATGTTAATTCAACAGATGCTGAAAAATACATTTCAAACATTTGTTAAGAGACTAAACTAAAGACTGTATACTTTTAGGTAAACATAATGTCGAAGAAATCTTGTTCAAAATTAATAAATTCATTGAGGCATTGACTAGGAATTAAAAACTAAAACTAAATAAAATAAAGATAAAAGAGGAAAATATAATTATACAAAATTGTTGAAACCCTTATTTGAAATCGTTAAGGCCATTATTGAATAAGAATTTAGGGGAAATAAGAAATTCTTAAGGCCATTATTGAGCAAGAATCGTAAGAATTCAGAGGAAATAAGCAAATTAATAACTAAAAATTGCAAAACTTAAAGGCAAAATAATACAACTTATATAAAAGGGAATCAGTCGCTAAGAATTGGTTGAAGGTTTGAATATTTTCTTGCATTGCATTTGTCGCCTTTGGCCAAATCGCTATCCAATATCGCGCAACGCTCTTCCAATTCAATTGAATTTTTATGGCCTGATTTTACAGAGAAAAAACGCATTCATAGCATGTGTACCGGTAGTAGGTTTTTATTCTATATATAAGTTTTTCTCCTTTATTCTTATTCTTCTTCTGATTCTTTTATGAATCGGTTTCTGGGAATGCCAATTGAGATAAGAAGAAACAATATCTTTTACTACGCCTTTCGGTGAACCATCAACTCATACAAGAGATCTTTCAAAATTCTACTCAAATTTACTTTCACTGAATATTCCAATAATTTAAATGCCTTTTACTCTAATTCTGGCCAACTCTATGCTTCTCTGATTTTCTTTTATTCTTTATATGAGTGAAAATCAATTTTCATGAATAGCTATCTTAACACTTATCTCATACTTTGTGTTAAGTGAGCTTTTTCCTCTCTCTCTCTCTCTCTCTCTCTCTCTCTCTCTCAACATTTCTAATAAATGTTAACATTTCCCTTGTATTCCTTTTGATTGAAAACTTTATCATTTGATAAAAACTATTCCGTTTGAAATTTAGTTTTTGATTAGTTCCACGTCTAAACTTTTGAGCCTTTATTTGTTTTCCGAAGTTTTGTTTGGTTTGATGCTTAATATCGATTAGAGCAGAAAATTTAAATTAAAGTTTGATTGAAAGTTTAGAACAAACAAGTATTTTACGAAACGACTCTTTAGTTTTTACTCTTAATCCGAACCAAACTCATGATTATTTTCAATATTATGCCAAATGTTTGAAAAGTTTATCAACTATATGACAACATTTTTATGTGTAATGTTCTATCCCTTTACCTACTCTTTATTCAGAAAAATTGAAAGCGTCATCATTTTGAAACAAATCCTACCATCTATTCGTTTTTCATAAGAATTTCACCTAAAACCTTAATCTTAATCATCGAAATGACTTGAAATCAAGCACTTAATTGTTCCATATTGAATTCGTGATTTTTTATTTACTCAGGACTCAAATAAGTTGCATATAAAAGTTAGAATTTTGATTTGTAGGCTGCTTAAGTATAAGTGTGTGGAAGAAAAAAAATTGGACCTGGCTGGGCTCGAACCCATAACTCATTAGAGCGATTGTTTCTTTCTCCAAAAAAGGACATTGCTTTATACAACATGACCTGTGAGGTATTCCACTAAATTCACTTGAAAATTCAAATATTTGACTTTTCAAGCCAAAATCAACCTTACATCAGACGCACTATCAAAGCAGATAGTCATCTTACTATTGACTTCACTAGTTATTACATATAATATTATTCGGTGAAATTGCCATCAGAGCATTGCGACCGCGTATATTTTAATACGGAATCGAATGTTTGACGTGAGTTAGTCATTATAGAAAAAAGTTGAAATTTAGTTAAGATAAGCTAGTTTAGAAGTATACGGAAAAGAATGATGAATTTGAAGAAACAATTTTATTGTATTATTGGTACTGTTGATATATAAGACTATTTACTTTTATTGTCCAATAAAAGCCAACAAAACACACTCCAGCTTGAATTGTTCGAATAAATTAAATTACATGGAGTTTAGTCAAAGAATAAGCACAAAAATATAAAGTAAAACATAAGAATAAAGAATACTTATTCTTAGATTCTTCTTCTAACGCACTCGACACTTTCATGCATTGATTAGTTCTTAACCTCTACCACTTTGCTCTATTGTCTTACTAACACTGGAATAATCTGCACAATTGAATGACACACCAAGAATTGGATTTTTTTACTCAAATATAGAGGTGCACATCTTGGAGATACACATCATAGGGATGCACATCTTACCGATCACATCTCACCGATGCACATCTCACCGATGCACATCTGATATATTTTCATACCCGTTGGCTATAACTCTATTATGGGCTCAACTAAATATTTACTTATTTCACAATAAACTTTGAAGAATCGAACGAAAACTTTACGGATTGTTAGAAATATTTTCAAATATTAGAGATGTTTTTTTTGAGTTTATTGGTTGAGGAGAATAAGCGAAACGGGTTTGTTCTCATGGCTCTATTGGTGAGCTTATGGGATTTGCATCTTTAATATATTTAAGTGTACTGTTGGAGTATAATATAAAAGAAAAACCAGCATTAACTCAATCTCAATCAAAAAGATTCAGGATCATCTTCGCATTTTATCAATACTTCTATTTCATGAATTAAAATCAACACTTATTTTTATTCCTGCATTTCAATGGATCGCCTTTTGGTCTCGTTTTTGCTACAATGCACTCCTATCTCATTTTACTTTCATTCAACGAAATTCTATTACTCTATACAACTTGGCTTTTATTTATGTCTTGTTTGTGTTTTGAATAAATCGAAACTTTAGACTCAAATTTCTGATTTGAAGTATTATTAAATAAACGATATCTTCTATATGAAAGAGTTAGTAGTACTGGAATTATGTGCCAGCATAAAAATAATTAATATTCCTAATAAAATCAGATTCAATCAATAGAAATGAATGTATGTATGTTGAGCAAATTGTCCAGTTGTTAGAGATAGAAAAGAAAATATCCAAAATATATAACATCCTCAGAAGTGGTATGATTAATAGTAAAAATTAAACAATAAATAAGTTTGTAAAGCATGGCATTATTATTATATAAAATACTTTATAAGAGCTACAGGCTAAACAATTTAATAGCTAATAAACTAAACTTTATTCTGAAAGGTTGTAAAGTTCTGTTGCCCGAAAGTATGTTTGTAAGAACTAGATATAAAAGATTTGAAAAATGTTTCATAAAAATCAGTTCTATCTTATATTTGATCTTCACTGGTAAAACTTAAAAGGAAGAGAATAAAACTTGAAAATAAGATTTAGAGCCCTTCTACGTTTTTTTTCAAATAACTAAATTTTAATAACAACAAAAAACAGATAACAACTTTTCAAACTTCTTTACACCAACTCAACTGTTTGTCGATGAATTTTGAGCAAAACTCAATTTCAATGGTATTCATAGCTTTAGTCGGATGTACAGTAATATCTCGATGTAGTCAGTTGATGGAGACTAATAATTCATATTAACTATAATGAGGCTTCGCTAAAACAAGTTACTTGCTATTAGTTGATGCGTATCAACAGCAGACTATTGCTTTCATTAATAATTAGTTCTCCCAATAATGAGGTTGACTATATCGAGATTTTACTGTGATATTTGTCACAAATACTGGTATTTGAAACTAAGTTTATTTATCAAAAGTAGAAATTGAAAGCAAAAGCAAACGATCAGTAGTAAGGGATTTAAATAAGTATATTATGTGAAAAGCTTTTAGAAATTTCCAATTCTAGAAAGAGAAATGTTTTGGGTTTTGAAAATTAGAAAACTCAGTTTAACTTGCAGTTAGGTCATTTGTTTCGAGTAACGACTAAATCTCTAAAGGATACTCAAAATAACTGATTCAATGTTTGTTAACTTATTTAAAACTACCCCTATATCTACTCTTTCAATCATTTAATGGCTCCAAATGATGGCCATCAATGGTAGCCATCAATGGTAGCCATCAATGATAGCAATCAATTATTCCTAATAGCAATATAAATTCCTAATATCTAATAGTTTTTCATTCAAACATAATATTCTGCTATTGAAGTCATTCTCCATTGACCGTATTATTGATTGAATATTTTTAATTCATTAGTCCAAGTCCTAATCGAAGTATTTGCTTGCTTCTTAGCACTTAGATCCAGAAGAATTATTACGCTTTTTAGGATCGATGTATAGCCTCTTTCTGATTGTTGTACAGATTTTTCAAATGCTGTGCCATATAAAGCATGAAAAAATTAGTCTTTCGATAGTTTGAGTAAAATTTATTCAGTTTTCGGTTCATATAATCTTCAGTTAAAAGCATTCCTCTGGTTTGATTCAATTTGAATAACTAATACTGTGTTTCCTACTAATGATTAACAAACAATTACGTCTGTTTGGTTCCAACTAATTTTACATATGAGTAGGTTTGATATATTTCAAACTGTTTTCAGTATAAATTGTTACACTATTCTAGCTTGTGCTTCTCTCTTCTCAATCGATGTTCGACTTAAGTGCTTATCAGAAATTACTTTCCAACCTTACCTAACTTATCTAACTTGAACGTGTAGTTATGTAAGATTTTTTTTATATAAACAATAAATAGCCTTTTTGTCAATCTTAGTCTTTCTTTGAAATTTCATCTAATTTCATCAGATTTTACTCTTTAGAATAATTTATTTTGATTTTGAATAATTTGGAATTAATTTGATGGTAAACTTGCTATCAAATGTTTCAAGAAAGATAAATAGTAAGATTAGAGTATTTGTATATCATTGACTCGAATTGTATCCTAAAGCGTGAACACACGATCAAATAGTTCTCTCAAATAATCTGACCCTTTTCAAATAGTTCTCTGAGATAATCTGGCCATTTTTCAAATAGACCAATTTTTACTTATGATTCATCTCTTCCTAACACAGTTATTCTACTGTTTCTTTTCAACCATTTGTATGGACCGAGTAATACCACAAATAAGGTAGATGTCGAAAATAGCTATTAATCTAACATAGAATATGTATATCATATCAATTAATAACCAACTTCTCCCATCTGATGTTGTTCTGTGACTCAAGTACATCTTATAATTTGCTCCAATCAGTACCGAAAGTCAATCATAATCGCAGTCATCACACCTACAACAAATACTGCATCAAATGGATTTTGTTGCCCAATTGTCCAGAAATATGTTTTCAGTTGTTTGAAATGGGACTTTAAATCTAAATTTGCAGACTTGACAATTAATAGAATTTCTTATTTGGATTCACTGTCTCAAGCAGTCATAGTGAACGAACTGTAGACTTCCCCTACAATTACACGGACATATAATTTGATTTTGATCCTTGTCTCTATACATTGGACATTCTCTACGATTTTGTCGAAATTGTGCTGCCATTATATTTTCTACTCTTCGGTTGGTTCTCCTTCAAGCTAAATGATTATTTTCAATCAATCATTTATTAATTGATTCTGACACAAGACTCCTAATTTTAAATGTGAAACATCACACTTTTACAAACAATAGTATTGAAAATGAGGCTCACCTTTGAGTTAAGCTAAAGATTGAGCGACAGTGAAAGTGATAGATTTTGTCTAAAGAACACGATTTGTAACAATACATCATGCATTCTGTTCAAAAGCTAAACACTATTGGTCGACAGTTTGTTTGGTTAGGTTAGGTAAATGTCAGCACCAAATTCAATATAAGTAAACCCATAGTAAACCCTAATTGAGTTATTCGCAAAAATAGATTTACTACTAGTTCAAACTTTTGCTCTTACCATATCCTAACAATAATGTCTCAACTGATTGCAGAACATCTCGTGCAAATGATCAGCCAAGTCAAATGACAAGTGCCTCTAATTGTTCAGGAAGTCTTTAATTCGTTCACTGCAATTATTTGCAACATTCTATCGAACATTAGTAGCTCAGTTCATTCTCAGATCTCTGGACCAACATTTTAAGTTGCAATTCTGCAAATCAAACAATCGTCTTAGGAGTACGACATTGAAAATCTATGGTAAACACAGTTTGGTTAGTCTTTACTCATCGAATAAGTATTTACTAGTAATGAGAAAATTGTCGAATTTACAGTTCAACTCTCATTAGTTCCGCTTTCTATCTCCAATTGATAACCTTAGTTATATTGATTTTGGCATCAATTCTTACATTCATATTCGGTGGCTCCTTAGGCGTACTTATCGCACAAGACTACCATTGATGAAAGATTTGAAACTTGAAATTAATTTGTTAGTTATAGAAGAGTAAAAGCGAACAAAAATAAGAATGCTCACTGAAAAATTATTTATCAAACTTCTGCTTCATTTGATATTTTTCAAACTTTCAGCAACTAATTTACTTAATTATTTGAGTTATTGCTTACTTAAGGAGTTTGTCACAACAATATTAAGTGATATTACATGCTATAGCCGAATAGTTAATAGCCTTAAAGTGATAGTTGGAATATTTAAAAAAATGTTTTAATATCTACTGGTATATACATTGAAAAAGAGAATATCTATAACCGAATACTATATATTCATTTGATATCTATAGTCAATAGTTGCTGTCATATCGAAATGCGATGCGAAAATTGCTTTCCTTACTTCTCAGCTTTGTTTGCAGTCTTATTCAGTTGCACGTAGTCTTAGAATTTTTTCAATCAATATCTATGTCATTGCATTCCACTCACTCTCATATCAAAATACGGCACAATCTCGATAAGAATCACCAATTTAGTTACATTTCAACTATCAGTACAGTTAAACATCTAATAAGATTTTTAAAAATATTATTTTATTAGTTTTCATAAAGTGAGAGATAAGATCAAAAACATTATGACCTAACCTAACCTAACCTAACCTAGTCTAACTTAAGATTGCTTATTGTTGTATAGGATCTATAAACTAGATTACTTCAAAACAAAAATTGTGAATCAGGAATGTGTTCAATTTTTTCATAACAAATTTGATCTGCCGAGTAAGATCTTGAAATATTTATTGAACTTAATCTTCTCATATGGATATTGAAACGTTTTGATGGAATATTGAATTATAAATTCAAAGCATAAGCAATGCTCCCGTTTATCTCTTAATGTTTAGATATTGTGCGAAAATTCTCAGAAACATGAATATATCTTTTCCTTTCTTTCAATGCTAAATATGCCAAATATTTCCAATCAATTATTTCATAAATCTATTTGACTATCGAAATGCGAAAAAATCTAAATATTTCACTTCGAGTAGAGTTCCATTGACAATTCTCAAGTTCTCATATTCTAACAGAATCTCTGTTGAGGTTATTTGAATTGAAAGTCAAACTCAATTAACTTTTAGTTCTTTTGTTCTATCTTTAAATTAGATTAAGGGTTAGGTCTTAATTAATTACTAACTTAGTTTAAGGACTAAGAAATATGACTCGTAGTCACAATTATCCCAAAATCAAATTTTAGACTAAACTTCAGTCCAAATAATCAGATCAGAATAACTTAAGGCTATAGACAATTATCAAAGAACTCCTTTGAGATCCACAAAGAGTTTGTGTATTGAAGTAATTACGAATTCTTCTCGATGGGGACATATGCGGAATAGGCGAGATTTTTAGAGGGCTTTGATTCTGTTTTTAAGAATAATAACCAAACTATAATTTCATGTGAAATGTTATAATCAATATCTTATATAATATTACATGATGTGAACTATCAGCCACAATTCTAGTTTGTATAGTGCTTTTAAGGGGGGTTAGGTTAGTGCGTGTAAAGATATACATGAGCCCCCCCTAAAAGTTGATATCCTTTAAAAGCAGTACATAAACTCGACTACTGCTACTAAACCACAAATAGGGAATGTGTCATATGAGATCATAACTTGAATATTTAGACTTATTATTAAAATTTACTAAAAATTCTAGCTTTTACTCAACTTTAAAACTTGTTAATGCTTAGTAATAATATATTGAAAATAAATTAGCTTTGACATGATGGTATTTGTAAGAAAAACTATTAACATAAATATGATTTATAATAACTACCTATATTTACTAAAAGCAATTTCTCATTTTATATATCATTTTCACAAAAATACATTTGATTTGACAGAAAACAAATTGATGTAGAATTTAATATAATCCAGCGATAATAAAGAATTTGTATGAATTATTTTAAAACCTTGTTCCAATTTTCGGTATCACGAAATTGATTCTCTGATCTGAATCTCGGTGATAAAAGGTGTGACTGTATTTCTAGTGTAAAAACTTCATGCTTTAATTTTTGGTAATAGAAAGTTATTGGTCAAATTTTCTATAGAAAGATCATATCGAGTCAATTTGAAGAAGTTTCTTAAGCTTCCCTTAAATTTCAACCATCTTTCTCTAATCCAAATTTGTTTTCATTAACTATTTTGATTGAAATTGTTGTTTAACACATAATTTCATTATCAGACTTTGTAAAAATGTATGTTCGTATGCAATTAAAGCAATATAACTCATAGACTTCAAACGCATTCATATGAATGAAAAGAGTATTCAAACAATTTAGAAACAAAGCTTAATTCTGAAAAATAGTCAACATTTACACTCTCTTTAACCGAAAACAATGTTTAATAAACCAAAAACAAGAAATTCAACAATAATGATATGCATATTATTAAGTGAAGGGATTGTGATGTTATGACACAAATTTTAATTAAGAAACTCCAATTATATATAAAAGCCCTGTTTATGTGCTCGAATTTCATTTCAGCCTTTCAACCACTTTTCTTTGAATTCAGTCAAATACCATATTTAGAATGAAATTGTTTTCAGTCACATATGGATGCAATATGTCTAAATGTTAATTAAAAGGTGAAACTTTAATATGAACATGTTTTCTAAGACCAAACATAAATGCTTGAACTGTACCTACATATATATATATGGTTGCTTACTGTTCATTATCATATTCATTAAATATTATATTATGAACAAATTATGCCTGAAATATCAGAGCATTTCGTTCCTTTTCACATATACTGTCGTAATAAAACTGTTGTAAACAAAAACATAATTCATGGAATGATCCACAAAAATAACGTCCATCATTGATTAATCATGCATTAATATATTTATAAACTTTAAGGGCATAGACATAAAAAAATTTAGAAAGGAACTAATATTTGGATACCTCACACATAATTTATGAATAAAATATTTTCTCGCTCTAATTATCATTATTTTAGTTATGCATAAGTTTCTTATTGAATTTATGGTTACAATAAACAAATACAGGAATCAATTTTTGATTCCACTTCAAAGACAAAGTTTTACATAATAGGAGTGTCTAACCAAGAAACAATTATCAGGCTCTGAGCGAAGTATTGATAAATCTGGAAAATGACTCAAATTCATTAGCCCTATGATAGATCGACTAGCTTTTGACGAGAGATTCAAACTGAGCTTTTATTTAAAACAAAATACAATATTTATTCTTAGCTTTATTCATATAATTCAAAAGTAATTTATCAATTTTGAATGTCAAATGCAAGCAGAGTATTATTAGGGCGCTTGAACCAAAAAATAGGGTTGAAAACTAAACATTGAGAGCATTATATATCATACTCGCATAAAATCTATTTTTCCAACAAATTTCTAATACTTATGCATAAGATTATTGGCGATTAATCACAAATAAATGAAACTTCAGTTTCAACATCCAGATATGAATAGTTTTGTAATTACTTCGATTCATTCCTAACTATATTTATCATTGAATGATTGATCCGTTCAAAATAAAAAAAATTTATACTTTACGTGCATTACCAAGTTATCTAAAGATGGATCGAGCGATTATGCGATACAAACTAAAAATCAAATGCTTTACCAAATTATTATATTCAACAGAAAATTTGTTATTTGATAAATGGTTCCAAAGTCTCAGCCAATACTCTATTCCTTTTGATTCTATCTATGTATATAGACTTTGATTTCTCAAGAATTTTCTTAAGTTAGCTATTGTGAAGTGAGGATTTGATATATTATTTATTAATTTTGAATTGTTTCTACTCTGGAACAGAATTCTATTCCAGAATTTTTCGATTTGCGAGTCCAAAACTACTGAAATAAGTTATGAACAAAATTTAATTTATACCAGATTTCAGACTTAGAATAGAAAGGCTTCAAATCATTGCTTATCTCATACATAAATTGGTTTTTTAAAAACAAGTTTCGAGTTCTGTTTTGAAATTGGATTCTTTTCTTGTCACGAAGAATAACATTGATTGTCATTTTGCGAGTTTTTTTAGGTTTTCGATTCTCTTTCCATATCTTCTCAAAAAGTTTTCACAACTTTATTAAATTGTCAACAAATCTATGCTAAAGAATAAAGATTTAAAAATTAACTTATTTTAAATTAAAGTCCTGCATACCATCAAAATAAGCCAACATTTTATAATTTAAAGACTTTGAGATTTTCTTTCAATATTCAATTCAAGACAGATTTCGTCTGAATCGCCTTAAAATTTCTTAATCTTATTCGGAATGATTGAGCGCTTAATTGAATTTTTCATGGAACCTGAAATTTAGTTTTGAAATCAATTTGAGAATAACTTTAAACATAATGATTGAGTAAAATATAATGCAATAATGCATCGATGCATTAAGTTCAAAATAGGTTTTAGAGGATATTTTCAAGCATTACAATAATTGCATATTCTTTGCTTAAATCTAATATTCTTCAAATCCAGATTCTGGAACACTGTAAACAAAATTCTATCTTTGAACAAAATATTCTGTATTCAAAACGAAAAACCTTTTGTATTATTATATCTGATCATAAAATATTTAAATCAAGTGATTTTGTACTTATAAGAAGAGAAAATATCATAATTCAAAAAGAAATATTTGTGTTCACTTCTGAAAGTAATCTCAAATGTATTTATTAGATTATTGAGATCTAATCTAATATCTTATAAGTTAAAAGAAAAACCAAAACAGAATCTGAATATTCATCAAAGTAATTGATATATTTTTAACTTATTCAATATTTAATGAGCATATGGTTGAGGTACAGTTTGATTTGTTTTATGCCATCGTTTTATGCGATGGGAAAGTGAGTGAAGAGAAAGAAAAGTTTTTGAGCTCTACTTTTCAATGGATAATGATATGATTGCATGACTGAACAATTCATATTTAATGTTTTAGATTGAGAGAAAAAAATGCGAGACTATTGAACAACTTGAAAAATAGTATAAAAGCTAAGTGAAAGTCTATGTGATGTAAAAATATTGAATAATACATAACACACAAGCATGAAAATTCATAAGTTATCAATAATAATCATTCTACATCTAACTATTAGTCAAATGGAAACTTGAATTTCTAAATTGTTCTAGACTTCTGGTAATCAAATTAGATTGCTTTCAAAGTCAGGTCAAGTTAGGTTAGATTAGATTAGATTAGATTATGTTAGGTTAGATTATGCTAGGTTAGGTTGGGTTAGGTTAGGTTAGTTTAGGTTAGGTTAGTTTAGGTTATTCTATACTATATTTTGTTATGCTAGATTAGATTCAAAGTGAATTTACATATCTTTCATCAAATGTTTTAGTAGCTTTTGTGAAAAACTGCTGATTATTAGGCATAATTACTTGAAAGATGAGGTGAATTATGCAAAAAGCTAAATGTAGTACTTGTATTATTCTATTGTTGTGAATGAGGCTCATTTAAATCTAAATGAGTTACAGCTTAATTTTGAGCTTTGTTAGCATTTCTAGCCATTCTGTGATAATTGTATGTAAAATGCCTGTCATTTTCTCATACCCATTTATGCCACTATAGGCCCTGGGCTATATGATAAAAAAGTTAATTTCTGAAATTTTAGTTATGCCAGCATTGCGTGGAGCTCATGCTATAGATGAAAAATAGAGTAATTCAATACAAATGCTAAACTTTCAATAAAATAAGAAACTGAGTTCTACTTTTCAGAAGCACAGATAGTATAATTGACTCTTGGCTTCGTTCAGTTAACCTAATAAAATGATTGGTTTTCGCCATCAAACAAGTGGTGCAATCTCTTGTCCTTACATGGTCATCTCTTATAGACCGATTCAAAAAATAGATACTTGATTCTCTTTTCTCCATAAGAGATGACACCTTCACCAACTTAGAGAACATTTTTCAATAAATTGTTTCGATATTCATTTGAATGATTAGTTGCTGAGAAATAGTTTGAAATATTAAAAGACATAATTTTAGGGGTTAATTGATTTAAGAGATAATTAGTAAAAAGGTAAGGAAATAGATATAAAGAATGGGAAGTGGTGAAAATAGGAATGAATAGAGTAGAGCTAAAGATAGGAATTTGTGATTGCCTTATAATCGATTTAATGCTTACAATAGAGTGGATGTTTTATATAATCATCATTATAGCTAATTAACGCTCCAATAAATTTGTTCCGACTTATCGACAGCCATTCCTTCAATTAGTATCAGTACAAGTAAACTGTGAAAAAATTAATGACTGGAGACATCACACGTGAGAGTCTTTTACTGGAGTCAAATAGTATTATAATTAACTCTAATTCCACTCTTCCTTTAATGCTTAACTTCAAATCAGCTATACTTTACTTTAAGCTAAATGAACGGCCAAATTATTCGCTTATTCTTTAAATTGTTTGCTCAAATTATCACTTAATAGGAATATTTTGCTGGAATGATGATCAATTCTTAACCAGAAATAGGATATCATCAGATTGAAAACCATCACAAGACAATAAAAATACACAAATACAACAAATGTATGGAATATTCAGTTTTTATTTTTCCTCAGAATCTGATTTATGTTTAGTTCTAATACTAGTATATGAATAAAGTGAAGAACTGAACAGGAATTCTAATTCAATAGATCTATTGTATATGAAATTCTTTCTGCTCTGTTTTCCAGATTGAATATATGGCAAAAAGTTATGAAAATATTTACTGGAATGTATAGTAAACATTATGTAAATTTAGTAAACATGTTACATAACTTGATTTTCATAATAACTTTACAATGACTATCAAACGCATTCCTCTGTTTTCTTCATTCAGTTCATATCATAGTTTGGCCTCAATATGGTGTGCAACTTTGTAGAATCCGTACAAAACTTATGCAGGGCTCGTACAGAACTTGTGTAGAATTCGTGTAAATTTCGTGCAGAATTCGTACAGAACTTGAAGAACTTGTGCACAATATCTGCACGATTTGTAAATAAACATCAGAAAAGCCCCAAAGCCTAAATCACATCGTTTGCAATAACTTTTAATTACATACTACTCGAGCTATCTTTTACTCTAACTTTTATTAATATTTATTTGTGTTTCATATAAATCTTATTACAGCCATATATCAGATAAAATATTGTCTATATATTATGCTCTCTTATGTCTAAAAGCTGACAATATCTCAAAAAGAACATAATATTTCAACATAAAAGCTATGGTTTGAAGTTTCTTATGGGTAAAAATAGAATTTTAAAGTTATTTGTACGAAGAATATGCATATATTAGTCTAAAAATAAATAAAACCTTCACTTTTATCTACACTAAAAGCCAGATATCTACTATAAATTATTGACAGTATCTTCAAGTTTGAAATTGACTCGAACTTCAAATTGAATTTTTAATCTTTTCCATTGATTTGGCGGCAGATGAATAGAGCACTAAATAAATTACGCTTTCAAATAAATTATACAACAATTTTATTTTAACTCAATTCTGTCTATTTTGAAATTCCATTAAAATATAAGTTATTCACAGCAAGTTTATATATGAGTAACAGTGTGATCATATGATATGAATTTATAAATATTATATAGCGTAAAATGCTTTCTAAGTTTTGCTTCACTCTTAATTAACAAATTTACAACTGTTTATAAGTTAATTAAGTACTAATTTCGCAATATTAACAACCATTGAAAATTACTTAGATTATTAATATATCAACTTGGGAACATATTTTAGATATAAATCTGAAAACCTCATGTACTGAGTTATACTGTTTATTCACAAACAAAACATGAAGCTTCCATTAGATCAAATAATTGAGTAGTTACAGAAATAACAATTATTAAGATATTATTTTTAATTTTGATTATGCTGCTGAAATTTCACCTTATTTATCAAACTCTTCATGTCATCTATAATCTCAGTAATATATACAAGATTTTAGTTTTGTTGATCACTTAGAAGTTATCATAAATCTTAATCTAGAAAGATACGTTCTAAAAACTAGTACTAAAGCTAGCTTGGCTCAATTAGTACTAGACTGAATTTTTGGAGAGAGAGAGGACCAAAAAATACTAATAAATGAAAGAGCGAGTTGGTCAGTCAGTGCATGACAATTTGAAAGAAAAGAAACTTGATTTCAGTACTAAAATAGGAATGGAAAAATACCTTTTGTGAAAGTTGAGATCTACTTAGAAAATATAAGTATAAAATGTTAACCCAAATACCTTCAGAACAATCTAGCCACGAAAATACTATGTCCAAACAAAAAAACCAATCCAATGATGGATTTGAATGGATGGCCAAAAATGATTGCACGAGACTGTCACCATTGGCTTCAATATAAAGCTTTTTAAGAATCGATTTCGGCATCAGTTGCTCCACAAAAATCTCTTCTGAAATCTTTCCTAAAATCTGTTCGATTCTTATCTGAATAACACTTACTGTGTTCAGTTTTATGAGACATTACATGTTTATGTGAAGTGATTTTTCGATAATTGTATTGAATTTTGTATTTCTTCTCGAACATGTTGTTTTAAACTTTTAAGAATAGATTTTTTAGACGTTTTTTGTTTCCAGAGTCATTATTTTGAATCCGGCAAATATAAGTTCGTGCCCGGGAAACAAGTTTCCGTTTGTCTTAACAATAGTCTATAATCTCATGCTTTCTTCAAGTTCATAACAATTTATTTCAGTTTAATATAATGTTAAGCATTCTTATAAATCGCTAAATTTTTCTAACAATTTATTACGAACAAATTGTAAAATAATCATTTTGCGACTCTAGTTCAACAAAAAACGTTGAACATTTCAGTCAAATTCATAATTAATGATATTTGTTCGCATACATAGTCAATAATACGGCTTAAGTGATATTCAATATTTTTTGCATTATCCTAGAGCGAATTCAAATGAATTATTTTATTGGATGTAAGTCATTATTCAAATCTAGTTTTTACTACTGATAAAAATCGAGAATCCATTCTGAATAACAAAATTCACTTAAAATCTGAGCAAAAAAAAATAGATTGCATGAACATAGAGTGTAAAACAGTTTTTGACACAAGCAGAGTATTCATGAAAGGAATGAGATAAGAGTGCTTTTACAAATATGGAATTGAAGATTAAAACAAATTAATTTGAATCGAAAGAACCACTAGTAAGTCAATTGTATGAAAAGCTGTGTTTAATATTGAACATGTAAATATTTTCGAACCTTGAACATAAATTCCAAGTAAAAGCAATTAGTTGGGATGAGCATTGAAGGACAAAAATTGAATTAAAGTAGGAGGAAAAGTGATATTCAATGAGAAAACAAACTCTCATGACAGCTATCGTAATACTTATAATGTAGTAATGAAAGGCTAATTTGAAATATTTGAGTAAAACACTTAGAACCAATGATAGAGTTTAACTAATAAATCATTTATGCTTCAATTCAAAGCTATTCAAGCTTGCAATTCAGTATTCCTTGTGTTATACCATACAACTAAACAATAATAATTATACTAAAAACTATCAGACATGTCATTCTCGACTTCTGTTTTCAAACTTTTAATCAATAAGTATTCCAGAAAACCATGCCCAAAGTTATTCCGTCACACCAAGAATTTGCTAGCATCCAGAATAATCTTACATAGAGAATATTCTAGAATATTGTATGGTTCTATTGAAAATGACATAATTATTATTCTGCATATAAATTAAGCATTTATTATAGCAAACATTCATATATATATGAAAATATACAATTATATGCGAAATATTCAGTTATATACGAAATATACAATTATATACGAAATATACAATTATATACAATATATACAGTTATACGCAATATACTCCTCTACTTTCTGACAGATTTGTTATAAATTATTCAATTCATATCTCGCTTAATAATAATTTTGTTCCGAAAGTTTGTTTGAATAAAAATTGAGTCCAATTTTCTTATTTGATTATAAATGTTCAGTCACTCAAAACAATTATGACTGAGTATTGAAATGAATTTTGTGTTGTATAGTAAATGTGTAGTTTAGCGATTAATAACGTTTTTATTCTCTCAATTGCCTGTAAGGCTACTCTGCAAACCAAAGAAAGATTCTATTGAATATGTTTTTCTGTTTTATTTTTTCATTATTATGTCAGAAGAAGGGATCTGTGCTGTGATAGGAGAACTAGAAGATAATTTTTTATCCTTTCTAACTTTGGGTATAAAAAATATACTATTTTTGCATAGTTTGCATATTAAGTTTTATTTAGCATATTCTATAGAATATTCTGTAGAATATTCTGTAGAAATTTCTATAGAACTTACATTTTTCTCATATATGTTATGCAAACCATACTTTGTCACAAAACTATTTTCCATCTTTAATAGCTATCTCTCTAATAAATTAATTTTTATTTCAATTCACCAAAATTATTGTTCCCTCTTCTGGCAAAACTCTATTCCCAGAAAATTTTCGGTAAATAAAAACATTTATTGAATAGATGATGAGCTCGTTTATTATCATTGCATTTGAAGCTAATTTTCTCTATGACTACTGTCAGCTTATATTCTAACAAAATATTTGAGATAAGAGAAACTAATTCTTTGTGATAACATTTAGAAAGTTGTAGTTTCTCTTAAAGTTTTTCTTATCAAAATAAAGACTTTCTATTTGTTAAGAAAGGTTTTAAATCGAAAAGTAAGACTACCAAAAGTTTAAATCCTTATACTAATGATGTTTAGTTTTACAAAAGATAGAAATATATATTAATATCTTGGCACTTGGTCTGGTGAATAGATAACACGTGCCAACAATCGTTTAATGTAAATTCATTGGAGTTTTGTATACGTTAAACACTAACAGTATTACCTAACCTGAGTTCAACTCATACTAATTGTTTTATAGCGTGCCTTATCTATAGTTTACAAGCAGTAACTACCGATTTTTTTTCCATATCATCAGTTACTACTTCTATCAAAATTATCCAATTTCCTCAAATTTTAATTTTTCAGCTTTCAATCTCAACTGATTCTTATGTGAAGAATTAAATGTCGATACAGAATCAGAGAGAACGTAGAATAAGTTGTGAAGATGATGATGAGAATGAAATGATAAGTTGGTGTGGTTGTGAATGCGGTTTCAAATTTGATCATCGAAACTGTGAATTAAGTTAAGTTTAAAATCTATAAATTGTTATTCAGAATGGAATTTGGTGTAAAGAACATTTTATCGACATTTGAGAGAACATCAAAATGATTTAAACTGAAACCTCCAAATAAGTTTCAATTGAATGGTTTGTAATCACTCTAATACTTATAGCATTGTACTCAACACTCTGACCGGACGCTTGATTTACTGACGAAATGAATCATATTTAATGAAAAAACATTTAAGCAATAAAAAATCATCGTTTCGATCCTTGTTATTGATCCGGTATTACACATGGTGTACACTACAATTGTTTTGTCTGTCTGTCTGGGGCTGGTAATTTAGTTGACCTACAACGATAGTAAAGATTTTAATATAATTCAGATTTCAATATACTTCAAATTTCAAATATTAGGTAGCAAACAATGAAGATAATAATAATTTGTCATTTTGAATCAATTATCTTATTTCAAACTTTGCAACTTACCATGATGCTTTTCTAATACAAGAGATTATTGAATTGGTCAAAGATATAACTTATTCGTTTTTATATTTAAAACCATGAATCTCTTGTTCAAATCATTTATTTCAACCGTTATTTTAACCCGAAAATAAGGGTCTTATATTGAAATCAGTTAAATAAAATTCAGTTGCAAAATCACTATTTCAGCTTTAAAAGACAAATCATCTGAAGTTGAAAAGCCAAATCTCAGCAGATAATCAGCCGAATCAGAAAGAATGGAGAATATATCGTGAAGATAACAATCAGAATGAAATGGTATGTCTGTATAATTGTAAGGCAAGTTTTGAATTCATTCACAAATGCATAAAGGATATGATGCATAACTATGAGTCAAAGCCGTAGTCAGTAGGAGGCCAAGGGCTATAACTTCCAGAGATTTCTTTCAAACTTAAGTACACGTCCGTACTGAAAGAAAATTTCGTAAAAAACTTTGAAAATGTATTTATTTGATGCATCAATAGATTATATATTACCAGACACTAATTAAAGTATTGATAATATGTCAATTGTTATATTAACGTTGATATGCATTTGCCTCTACAAGTCAGAGCATTTAATTTCAGATTTTTAGCTGCCAGACCCAAAATACTGGCTACAGCATTGCCACGAGTTCAATTATTTGTGATATCTGTGAATCAGTATTGAAAGTGAGATATTATGTTATTGAGAAAAGATTCTGCAATATTTGAAAGAATATCAAATATTTAAATTCTGAGTTGTGTTCCTTATATTTGAGCTTTGTTTGATTGCTTCAATACTCTATGTACGCGCTGATAAAACGTATTTAGATTTTAAATTATGCGAGAGAACAATCGATGCGTCCTTAAATCTGTGAGCAATCAAAACAAAAACTTTGAGTATAAAAGATATCGATTTCTCACTTATTATTGATACTCTTCTTCTATACCTCTTCTATTTTACTTGCAATTATGTTGCCATCGCTTATTCTTGCAATTCTTGCAGTTTTAACAAAACATGAAACAACGCATTCTTACTAAACGTGAAAAAGATTCACAATTAGAGATCAAATAGTTCAAACTAGCATTTTATTCAATGTTTTACTAGTCATAAAAGCGTTGCTCAATATTTTTAAGATACTCTTTAAGATAATTGTAATCGACACTTCAATTTTTGACTCAATTCCATCACATTCATGTGCCATAAAGTTAATGAGACGAAACTTAAGCTCATTAGTGAAAAATGATAAGAATTATTGCCTCAAACGTGAAATGAAGACTTGAAAATTTGAGTTATTATCATTGTTCATAATGTTGAATATAAGTTATTTTTGATAATTTCTAGATCATATTTCCTCTGTTTTCATAGAATGTTCACTTCATAAAAAGCCAATATTGCTATAAAAGTAAACTATGTGCAAAACATACTATGCTATCCAAACTATTTAGTCAAATAAAACATTTCTAATAAGACATTAAATAACTTAATATAAAAACCATTATTTATGAATTTTTTACAGAAAAGTAAGATTTAATATCTGCCGAAAGAGTAAAAAGCATTTTATAAATAAGTTTATTTGGACAAAGAGGTTCCTTGGTTTAAGATTATTAATGAACTCTAGTCATTCATTAGCACTTTAGATATGCTGGTTGACTGCTTGACTTCGTAACCAACCGATATCAATTACAACGATTTCGTTATGAATAGAATGATTCACTCTAAACATGTTTATTCCACATTTCACTAATTCATCATATGATATCACGAGTAAATCATATATAGTATTCAATACCCTTACCAATAAATAGTAGATAAAAAATAGTTAGAAATCAATTGAATTGAAGCCAAAAGAAGCAAAAAATAAATCATTTCTTTTGATGTAATTTTGAAATAATAAGATATGATTGAGAAAGTAATATCTGGTTCAGTCGTCAGTATAATTACATCCGATTCTTTCATTATATATAGGGCTAATTTTTATGACACAAATACAACCATAGACATGATTTTCATTCTAATTTCTCCAAAATATAACTTTAATTTCTACCAAAAATCAATTATAATTCGTTTAAAAGCAACTCAACCAAAATAAAAACATGTTTTAGACGTAATTCAATGGATTCTACTTTTAAAATTCAATTTCGATGTTTTGTCTGCTAATAATCATTCTAATCTTGTTATATCTTTTCTCCTCTTTGTAGAGCTGGGACTTGACCCATTGCAGTAACCAAGACCTCCGCTCTGGAGGGGGGGGCTAAAAGTCTAAAGTTCAATGCTCTGAGTTAATATATCTGTCAATTAGTCATCAAACTGTTTATTAATGTTTGATAACAAGTAGGTCTCGGAATAATATGAATTTATCATATAGTTGACCAATCAGAATTGTTAACTTTTTAAATCATCCAATCAGATAATAGGTTAATGCATATGATCCGAGCCTTAATAATGAGTAATCACAGTGATGTATTAAATGAATATAGTTTCAAAGACTTTTGTGCTATTGCTTTTCAGTGCAGACCTAGACTTGAATTTTTAGAAATCTCTGGTGGACTATAGTCCCCTAGACCCACATTGGCATTAAGTCTTGAATTTAGACGAAAAAACGTTTCTGGACTAAATCTAACATAGTTTGGAAAAAAAACATAAGAAAAATGTGCAATAAAGAGAAGATATTTGATTCTGAGTTTTTTAAGCGCTCAATCAATCAAATAAGCGGAGTTTATGTTTTTCTTCCATCTTTTTAATACTCAAATACATTATAGTCAACAAAATAGTAATCTATTGAAAGCCATAATAACTTATACTAAAAATCACCACATTTTTGCCCATCTCTAAGTCAACGTTTTTTCGACTAATACCTAAAGTCATGGCTATAAAAGTTTTCTGTTTTTTATATGAGAAATTTCAGCGCAAGTGCAATAGAACCAATTGAACGATGCGTTTGATATTATGACAGAAACAGTGGGAGAGAGAAAGAGAGAGAGAGAGAGAGAGAGAGAGAGGAGTTGAGATAGACTCATAGACACATTTGGCGTTATACCCACAACTGATTCAGTTTTGTGATAGAAGGATAGTCACAGAGTTGTTTTGCCAATCTCTGGCATTAACTGCTAGTCATGATCAGTTGCGATAACTATAGTAAATCTTGTTCAAATGTTATATCTTTCTCTATCACATAACTAGTATTTGGATTTTTATAAGACTTGTAATACTTATTTCTTTTCAATATTTGATTTAATGTATTAAAAGTGAATTTTTCTTCATTATATCAAATGTGTTAAAACGATAACTTTTAGTCATAAGTGAACAAACATAATAAATAATAAGAGCAATAATTGCAAGATTGAAGTCAATTGGCTGGTGTTTGTATTGATAGAGTGCTGAATAAATGATTTTGTATTTAAATTAAAGTGTGTTTGTAATGAAGAGAAAAGCTCTCAATTGATAATAAGAGACTTGGTTGGGTAAGTACTATAAAGTAGATAACGTTTTAAGTATAACTTTAATAACTAAGCTAACTTAAATTTTAACTTTAATAACTAACCTAACTTAAATTTTAACTTTAATAACTAACCTAACTTAAATTCTAACTTTAATAAATAATCTAACTTAACTTTTAACTTTGTCTTTTCCTTGTCTAACATTACTTTTATGCTAAAACTGAACATTTTGTCCTACTTTAAACTATTGGATAAATCAAATGACAGATTTCTATGAGTTTTCAATGCATAGATTCGGAAAAGCATTGAGCAGTTTGAGCATTGAAGTTAAATATGTTGAGAAATGAAAACTAAGAACCACTTTTGAAAAAATTCTTTAGAGACGTTGAATAATATACGTAGTATTTTATCAAATGGAAAGCTTATGATAACTCATAAAATGACCACTAAGTTAAGTAAAATATTGATTTATTGATTGCATTTTATGGTATTTTTAATGAGATCACCATCCTTTTAAGAAATCATTTCGGTCTAGACTTATGTTTAGATAAGTCACTTCGGTCCAGACTTATGTTCAGATAAGTCACTTCTTCTAAATTAAATCATTTTCGTAATATCAATTCTCTAACAAATTAGTCAATGTTTTACTCATAGATTGATTAGAGAAGAAAAATAGAAATAAGAAAATCAAGTATGTAAAGATTGGCAAATAAGAGAATAGAAAGCTAATACTATTATGATAAAGTTACAGTAGGCCTAATTAGACTAATAAGGATAATGTGTTTTTCAGTATGATACAAACAAATGTTCACTAATTGCATCAGTATGCCTTCAAATAATAATAAACATTTTCTAACAAGCCAACTATTAACACATTATTTTTATCGAGTTCATCCGCTTTGAACTCATTTTTCTGGTATATCTCTTATTTATTCAGCTTATGTGTAGATACCAAGAGAAAAAAATTCGAACTCAAGTGATACAGAAAGCGTGATATGAACGTTCACGATTTGTACTACTTTTAAAGTTTGAAAATCAGGATCAGTCGCAAATATAAACTTCGATAAGACTATTACTTCTAGTTGATATCATAACACACATCAAAATAATTAATAAACAGTTAGAAATTAGTTTCTAAAAATTCATTCAACTATTAATTGTATAGAATTAAGATTGAAATAAGTTAGTGACCGAGCAAGAGTAAAGTTTATTATAAAAGTAACAATAGAGAAAGCGACTCTATGTTAGTAGTGTAAACTAAAATTAGATCAAATAAAGAGTATCATCGTTGTTTTGTAGATTACATCTCTCTCTCTCTCTCTCTCTCTCTCTCTCTCTCTCTCTCTCAATGTCATTCTAATAGGTTCAAACTAAAATAATGTTTTCAATTCAAGATTTGAGCTACAATTTCTATTTTTAATTTCAATAATTTCTATTTTATTAAGAAAAATTGCACGTATTTAATTATATTTAAAATTAAACTTGTTTAAATGCTAAAGATTCTGTCGAAGCATTTGTTTTTTGCTATCAAGTCATTCGCATAGTTTCAAATAATCTCAAATGTTTTTAGTCTCGTTTAGTCCCTTTCGTATTATTCTAAATAAAAATAAATCTGGCTCACAATTGATAGCTTTTATGGTCAATGGTTTCAGTAAAATATTATTGAAATTAGGCAATAGAATCATCAAAATTAACATATTTTGCTTCCTGGATATAATACTTCTATAATTAAATTATCTGACGAGACTAATGATTAACAATCCGGATTTGATTGAACGGATGTGACCCTAAATAAATGACGCTCGCATAGGCTCGCTTTCCCAAACTTTAGCTTGAACCAGGGCCTGATCCTGAATCTGAGTTTGAGCCTCAACTTATGAGTATGATCTATTTTGATTTGTTTAATTTTACTGAAAAATTGTTGGAAAAACTAAAATACTTTGCTTGATTTTCATTAAAATGTATTCTCTATTATTAGAATCTTATTGTTTTGATGAAACCATCAATTTTCACATTATGCATGAATCATAATGTATCTCGATGACTTACTCGATTTTTTATAACTTGAACTTAATCTGAGTCTGAGCTTTTGTGCGTCATTGTAAGTAAAACAAACACATCCTTTCGAAAGATAAACTATAAAGGATGTTATATTTCAAATAAAACTGCAATCATAGATATAAGGCACTGTTGAAATGCTCGTAATTTTAAATATTAATCATTACTGGAAACATGATTTGTGCGTTAATAACAATTCATTACGGCTTATCAGAAGAATGAGCAATTCTGGAGATATTTTAAATTCTGGAGATATTTTAATAACCAATTATACTTAGAGAATGAAAAGAAAATTAATACTATGGTTACGTCAAATTGGAATCAAAATCAAGATTTTAAAATTACTAATCTTACTCAACTCTAAAATATTAACAAACAAACTTGATATCTTTCATTTCAATTTATAAAATTATTATTCTAAACTTTCATCGGAGCAATGCTACCAATGTTCTCTTCAATTCTCTTTGAATAAATGAAAACTTAAGCTCATGTTCTATACTGAAAGCGAACATAATAGAAGATACGATTTCTCTAATTCACATTTTAATTATGATTCTTTTACATGAATAATATACAAAATACGGCTTTAGGTTCACATTATAGTAATAGGTTACATAAACTTTAAGTCTAAACGTGATTTTTGTTTACATTTATGATGGTAATCATTGTTATTTTGTTGATCTTAGTCTCAAATTTTAAGAGTAATGCATTACCGATAGCTTGGATCTAATTCTCTGCTTCTGCTTTTAGTCATAGAGACCGAAAGTTAGTTAAAACAAGATTAAGAATAAATCTTAAGAACAAGTCTTGTCATGAAATCCACATGAATTTTGAGTCATTATCTCAAGCTTTCGGCCTCTAATTGATTTTTTCAGTCGTGTATATAGTGGAATATTCTGTATAAATAACTTAAGGAAGTGAAACAAAAGGAAATTAAAAGAGATTCAGAATGACTAATGATATTCAAATTTAAGTTTATTTTATCAGAATTAGCTTTTATTCTACAAACAAAATGAAGAAAAAATCAACAATTTTATAACAGAATGCTTTTAAGGACAAGAAGATAGTTATAGTAATTGCATGTATGGATATAATTACCACAAAATCTCTATTTCAAAACTAACTAATGTTATAAATCTCAATATCAAAGAATCTATTATTCACCCAAATTGCTTCTTGCTATCAATGTTTATGTTAATTTTTTAGGCATCTCTTTAATTATTGATAGATAGTATCAGATTCGGCTACAAAAAGATACTGATAGATAACATCTAATTCTGGTTTGTTTGAAAGCAAAAAAAAAGTTTTCGAGCATTAGAGGGAATTGTTGGTAGATTTTAGCAATAAGTGTGTCAAAGATATAGTAAAAGGCAGAGTTGACTCCTGGATTCACGAAGAGCCAATTTGATGATTAAGAGTTGATGGAAAAATATAACACTTGCATCTAAGAAGCTGTTATTCTTATCCTAATATATATTGCTGAACGTTATCCTATTGTAATGTAATAAAAGGTATATAAAAACACAGAGCTATCACATACTGTGTAAACATTATATTGGATTCAATAAGTTATTTCTAACCGTAAAAAGAGTTGCCTTTTCTGACTACCACTAATACTGTCAAACAATTAATATGATTATAGAATAACCCAGAAGTAATCTTAAAGCTTAAAGACATTGAACAACAAGATGGCTATGTCTTCATACATGGAAGTCATAAAAATTGGTTAAGAAATCAAAAATAGTTGCCAACAATAAGAAACAGTTGGTAACCATAAGAAATGGTTTGTGATATGTAGCAAATGATATAAACTCTTGAAACGTAAAAGATCTCCTGCTAGTATATACAAAAATGTCGTCACCTTATTTTCTCCATTAGCCTCAATTGAACCAAAAGAGCAGTTTTTTTCCTTTCAGATCAACACTGTCACTGCCAAACTGATCTTAAGTTTTGATTTTCTACTTCTCTTAAGTTTGATTCCTACTTGTCTGAAGTTTGTTTTATTTTCTACTTAGATACATAGATCTACTTCATTTCAGAGACATAGATCCACTACATTGAGAGACGCTCAGCTACTACATTGAGAGACGCTGATCTACTACATTGAGAGACGCTCATCTACTACGTTTCAAGCCCTCTTTAGTCTATTATGATTTTAACTTATAATATATATACTCATAATAAGTTAAAGAAAATATCATTTTCTTTTGTATCGATTGTTAATTATATTCTCTTCTGCGTAAAATGGAAAAGAATTCAACTGAATTAACTTTATTTATGTTATATTCTGATTATAATGGAACGAAATTTAATTTCATAATAGATAGAATTGAATTGATATTCTCTGATATCTGTCTAATAATTTTTCTTAACAATTCACACATACATTTAATACTCGGCTTTTGTGCGTCAGTCTCTGCGTAAAATGAATTAGTGTCAGATTTGATACGATAAAATCTTACAATAGTAGATATGACGCGATCTATCCTTTTCAGCAAAATTACAGTTGATTGAAGTCAATTAAAGGTTTAATACGGAAAATATCAATAAAGTCTCTACAGAGCATTTTTCATGACAAGTCATTTGACGCTCTAGTTATATATTAGTCGATTCTTAACTCTATTATATCGACAATTTTAATCCTAGACTTATAACCGTTATTACCTTATAGTGATTTTTCTTCATTAACTAAGCAAAAGCTGAAAATTTGACGAAAACAAACAAAATTGGCGATGTATCAAGTCTCTCAGCTATACTTAATTGATAAGTTTGGATCTTAGGATCTTAAGACTCTGAGACGCTTAAGTTGAAGATAAATCTCTATGATTGGAGAAATGCCTAATATTTGCCGCTTTTATCTCAATTAAAATAAGAGTAGGAGATTATGAAATATGATCCCAACCAATATTATAATGTACCCCAAATTATTAATGTTTTAGAAATATTTAGTCCTAGTTTAAGTTACAGCTTAAATTCTTAAACTAGTTCCATTAAACTACAATCCTATAATCTTATAAGTGATTAATAAGATTTTTCATCTGCTAAACTCTCTTTACAGCCATTATAAATTACTTAGTTTTCACTATTAGAAAATTTTCTTAAAATGAAAATTTAATCTTCTTCAAGATGTAGTTTGTACACTTCTTAAATTATTAATCTCTTCTTTTTCATAAACAGAATCCACGTTAAGATCAATGTTTTCGACTGAAAGTTTTATATAACCATTTAGACTCTACAAAAATTGCCGTAGAGCTTTTTAAATTTTTTATTATAAAATCTGTTTGTTAAACAATTATCTAACACTATTTGAAACTTTAAATCAAATATTTCCATGTTATTTTACGAATAATTTCAAATCGAGAAGGTTGAATTGACGAGAGAACTGGTTTATAAGTAATGATAGACATAAGCTAGGTTTCGCTGAGCCTGAGCCTCAATCTGAGCCTAGCGTTTCAGGCATCAAATTGAATTTTGCATTCGAAATGTCGAATAATCTTTTTTTTACTTTCTCTTTATTCATCATAATATAACTTGAAGTTTTCAAACATAATAGTAGAACATACTTTTTGATTGTATCATACAATTTATTTTTGCTAAGTATACAATTTCAAGTTTTTCTTTATCTGTTTATTATTGTTTTGTTGAATTAAAATATTAGAAACTTATTGTTACCTATAGTGAAAAACGTCAACACTTACAGCGTATATCACAACATGTTACGCTGCTGTCTAGACGCATAGTAGAAATTGATAGTTAGAATTGGTTTTAGGATTGCTTTTAACTTTTATTAGAACAACATGAAAAACGTAGATAAAACGGCATTACTTTGAAGTTTAAATTTACACATACTAAAAGATTAAGACCTTAGAAACCATTTTTGATGTATTATGCTTGGTCTTTGAGAGGCGGCTCTCCGTAACTCTCCGTAAGAAAACAAGAATTTTGTTTGTATATTTAAAGCGTTTTATAGTTAATGTGATGTCTTATAATAATAATAATAATAATAATAATAATAATAATACATGTAAGTGTCAAATAACTTGGCATTAGTTTCAAACCAATTTCTTCAAAATATGCAAAGCCTAGGTTCAAATTACTTAAGGATAAGCCACTGCATAACAAATAGTTATAACAATAAGAGTAATTTAAAGTAGGCGTTTTGATTTTTTAGACTAACTTATAATTGAATGTAAACTGTTTTAAATGGGATAGTTTTAAACTGGAATTGGATTGGATTCAAATGGGGTAGTTTTAAACTAGAATTGGATTGGATTCAATCATCGTAATAGCTTATAAATTTTGAGCTAAATATTTACTATTTAAATAAATACCAAATCTAAATAAACAGATTCGACAGTGCGTAGAAATCGACCCAGAAAATATTTTCATCACATAAGTATCATCTCACATCAAGACTTAAATGGCATCTAAAAGTCTGACCAACAAACACCAACAAATTACGATAATTGAAATATTAGTTTTTTTATGAGTATACAAGTCTTTTCTAATACAATCAAAGCTATGATAAGTGGAACAAAAATTAATCATAAATTTATGTCGAAAAATTAATTTGAAAATAAATATAAATATTTATTTAAGAACTAGCAAAAATAAGAATTAATGATCAAGTGAAAAGCGATTTACATTGAGCAAATCCTATTTATTTTGAGATATTCTGATTAAGAAAAATCGGAGAAATCTGATTTTTAGCTAATTTATTAACTCTGAGAGTGTATGAGCTCAATAATGATAGATAAAAATTGTTCTCTAAAAGTAAACTCAAATTTTGATAATCAATTTTCTGATCAGCTCTTTTTGAAACTATTGATAAAGAACTTTGATGATAAGTTCACAAGATAGTAAATTATTAAAATCTGAGTACAATTTTAATTTTAAAAACAGTCCAAAAATAAGAGTCTAACGAAAAGAGAAAACAGTTTTTAAGTTTTCAACACTGAAATTACAAGAAATTGCAAGCCTTATATAAAAGAAGCTTTTAGTGATGTAGAATCAAAATTAGAGTTATATATAAACCTAACTTGCAAGCTGATACTAAATTTTCTTTCAATACTACAACTTGACTCATACAAACTCAATTGCACTAGTTGGCTGAAGTACTAATATTTCAATTATGATTATTTGTTGGTGTCATACGGTCAGTCTTCTTTACATGCTTTTTGAGTTATGGTATGACAATATTTGTGCCATGAAAATACTTTCGGAGTCTGTTAGTATGCTACTGGATCTCCTTTTAAAGTAATATGCTTAGTAATATTGTATTTATATGAATATGAAATTATAACTGATTTGATGAAATTTGGATGTAAAGATTGAACAGGCCCCAAAATGTTGGTGATCGCCTAGACTAACCTAAACTAAAACTATCCTAAAACTATCCTAAAACTATCCTAAAACTATCCTAAAACTATCCTAAAACTATCCTAAAACTATCCTAAATGGACGATTTATAAGAATGTTTTATAAATCAGATATTATCTTATATTGCTTCTAAAGTCGTTCAAGAGTGACCATTAAGGTCGAAAATGATCCCATTTTTGACTCTACATTATTAAGCTTAACATTTGATAAGATGGTGCTTAGTTTTCATTAGTCTCTAAAGAGTGTATTGAAAAATTGAACAGCTTTAAAAGTATAATAAAAATCTATATTAACAAAACAATCAAACTCACTTTCACCAATCCATTAGAAACATTTTAAATTAATTAGTTTATTCACATTTCAGACTTTGTGCTCAATACAACTGAAACTTATGAAACTTAACGCAACTGAAACTTATGAAACTTAATGCAACTGAAACTTATTAATCAACTCTGAATAGAATTAATTAAACTTAATTTCTATAACTCCATCCAAGTGATGGATATATTGAGTTAACTTGACATAAGCACGAAGTCTGAAACGAATCACATAAGTGTTATTGAATTGTAAATGTGGTGAGATGTGAGAGAATTTTTTAAAATTTCTAACACCTATTATTCTTTTCTCATTGTGACACTTGACACCACTTTTGTTTGCCATTCCTTAGAAATGTCATTCAATCTGAGTGAGAATAGCAATTACATTAAAAATTCAATACACATGTCACTAATTAAAACTCAACTATTGATTCACTAATAATTCTAACTATTGGTTCGCTTATAATCCTAACTATTGGTTTGCTCATATTTCTATGGCTTGACTAATAATTCTAGCTATCGCTTCACTTATAATTGCCATAAAATTGTTTGGCATTTGTATTGTTTTCATCAAGATCACTTGTGAATTAACCGAATTCTCATTGACTGCATAATGAGTTAACAAATAGCATAGTTTACTCATTGTTTGGTTTAGCAAAGGGTCAACGAATAAGATCCTAGAAAACGGAATTATTTGTATTATTCTTATTATTCGTATTATTCGTATTATTCTTGTTTCAGGGAGTTTGGTATAAAAGGCGGCATAATGTCATTGAAAATTGCAATTCAGTAAGATATTGAAGATTTATGGCCAAAAAGGAAGAGCTGGTAGCCATGAATCCAGTCAAGTGTAAATGGTCACTGGCCTTTTGCGACAAGCGATGATAATTGGTCAAGATAATAGTTGCAATATTAACAGTAGTGTTCGAATCGCTAGTATCAAACTGACCAAAAACTATGCCACAAACTGAAGCAACTAATCTCTTCTCTACTCTATCTCTGCTTATCAAACACAAGGCTCAGCGATCACTTCTCCTTGTTCTTACTTTTCTTGTAATATTAATGTGCACGTCAACTATTATTTGTCAGCACGCCCGTCAGGTAATTATCTATACATTACGATTTATAAATTTTATTTTAGTTTCTTTTATATCTAAATTACTTATTGATTATAATTAGTCAAAATATTAGGTTTCAATTAAGTTCTGGAAATCATAACACTATATAACTATTGAAAGTTGAGATAACTAGATTAAATTGGTGATAAAATAGTTGAACTATATATTAAACAAAAAATGTTGTGGATTGAATTATTTATAAATTATAGAAGCATAAATTAATCTTCATATATGTTTACTCAAATGGAATTAGTATTGAAAAACATACATTTTCCAAGATTAAATTATGATCGAATACATTTGTTGCTCATATTTATTTAATTCTGTAAAACAAATTTCCAAATTGTTTTCTATCAAAATCTATCATAAAATTGAATTTCTATTCAATAGTATCTACTGAACAATGCTAACCAGAATAAGATATAAAAAATTAAACCTCAACAAAAATATGATAAATATTTCATGTTTTCTTTTTGCAATCTTATGAAATATATGAACTTTTAGAAAATTGGATCTTGTCTTCTTTGAAACAAAACCAGATTTTCATAAAACTAATTTTACTATTGGCTAAAGTTGTTGGAAAATGACAATTATTGATAATTTTAATTATAATTGAAATTATAATTTCCAGATAGGACCTCGAGTCAAATTAAAAACTTATATTTTCCCATTAATAAAGTGAAAGTACTCTCATATGTCAAAAAATTCATTTCAGAAATTGGATAGCATGTAAACCGTAGAATGCTTTTAAATTCATATTTCATGAGTTCACATGAGATACCCAAAAGTAAAACAAATGTATTAATGCTAAATTTGTATTATTTCTAAATCAATCTAATACTCACATTAAGATAATTAACAGAATTAGAATTTATTTCTAATATTTACATTAAGATAACTGGTAGAATCTACTATTAAAATTACTTAACATGTAAAGGGTGGTTAATTTGTTTCTGTAAACAAATCAAAGTGTAACACCTACTTCAAAAGTTTAAAAGCCATTATAGGATGAGATTTGACCTCTCATATCGTTTCAATATATTAAGTTAATCCATTTTTACTTTTTCAACAACAGGTAAAACATGTATTTTTTCTAGAAACAAATTCACCATCCTTTAGTAATATCTATAAAGATGACTAAAAAATATATTTTATTTAAACAAAGAGTGTGGCCACAATACCGGGTGATCTAGTGATCGGAGCATTATTTCCAGTTCATCACACTCCAGGACCAAAACAGGCACAAACTCGGACTTGTGGTGAAGTGCGGGAGCAATACGGTATACATAGAGTCGAGGCCGCTTTTCAAACTATAGACACCATAAACAAAGACGAAACAATATTACCGAATATAACTCTAGGCATTGAAATACGTGACTCTTGTTGGTATTCAGCCATTGCTTTAGAGCAAAGTATAGAATTTATTCGCGACGCAATGGCCGCAAGTGATGAAAAAGCAGCAACATTACAGTCAGGTCAAAGTTCAGAATGGTCATCATTGCAGTCATCATCAATGTTAGATGGTAAAAGAAAGGTGTTGTCACCAAACTCATTTTTGTCTCCAATATCACCTATATTGAGTACACCATTTATGTTTAATCCTAAACTTAATGCAAGTGCTATTTGCCCTAAAACTTCTAAAAAAGTTAAGAATATTGTTGGAGTTATTGGTCCTGCTTCTAGTACTGTTACTATTCAAGTAAGTTGTCTTTTGTATTTTTTTATGTTCTCAATGAATTCTCATTTGTTTTTCTATATTTAGTTACACCTATGCTCTGCTATGTTATTAAGCTCTTTTCTAAAAATCAACTCAATATAACACCTTAATTCTTTATATCTTTATAAAACAGTTTAACTTTTTCTTTCCTAATACACTTCTAGTTATTCCTCCTATTTCTAGTTTTTAGTAGAATACATCTCAAATTTAGAACTTCATTTCTATCTTATAAATTCTTATTCTGCAAATTCTCAATTCAATTATACAATATTTAATAGAAAACATTATTAGTTTTCTATTATATGATTTGAAAAGCTTTGTAAGCTTTAGAAATAATCATTGTAATAATATACAAAAGTATATGAAAGTCGTTTGCGTGACTTAATTTGACAAACTTTCAAGTTAAAAGCTGTTTAATCGAAACATTTGAATAAAGAGAAAGCTATTGATTGAAAATAGAAATTGATTTAAAAAGGAATGATCTGGCAAGAGAAGTGTAGAGTTATGTTCTGATAATAGGTCATATAGATCATATATATCCATTTAAATAGTAGGATCAGTTGGACTTTATTTAATAACGTTTCTATCATATTTATATGACATTCTCTATCAGACTTCGTGTGACCACTTTATTCAGTAACTCATTCTTATATATAAATGTATATAACAACATATACTGCATTTGACAGTTATTCTCAAAGTTTTAAACTCAAATATATATTTATATTGAATTTATATTTTTAATCATTCCTTTCTTTTATTACTTTGCTACACTATTGATGCCGTGTGCTTCTACTTTCACGTCCACTACTAACTTAAACTATAATTTCAATTTATATTGAATTTTGTCTGACAACTAGACCTAGATAGTAATACCACTAGAATAGCTTTCATTCTTAGCTTTCATTCTTAGCTTTCATTCTTTTCAATCGCCTAAAGAGAAAATTCAAAATTAATTTTCTGGAACAGAAGTAAAGAAAAAGAAAATGAGATAATTAAATAGATAGAAAAATATATAAAATATAAAACAATATATATTTATTATATATATATATTTTAGGTGCAAAATCTTCTACAACTATTTAACATACCACAAGTAGGCTATTCAGCGACAAGTAGAGACTTAAGTATTAAAAGTTATTATAAATATTTTCTTCGTGTGGTACCTTCTGATTTGTTGCAAGCACAAGTTATGGTTGATCTTATCAAAACTTATAATTGGACTTATATTTCTGTTGTTTATACTGATGGTAAGTGTTATTATTTTATACTAATTTTTATTATTTATTTTTATTTTAGTTTTTAATTCTAATGCAATTATAATCAACTTTATATTGTTATTTTTACTTTCTCTTTTAAAAATTTATTTTAATTTTTTTTATAAACTATTTTGTCGGATAAAGTTTATTGAACTTTCCAAATGCTTATGTAGATATTAATCGCTTGCGATCTGTTTGAATCTGCCAACTGTGTAAACATGAAATCGAAAACTTCGATAGCTCTTATAAACACATAACTATCTTCAAAAGTTATAAGCGCTCATTTTACTTATGAAAATCGAAAATACTTACAGATATCACTATAAGATACCTTAAATAAGAAGTTTATCAGTGGAAACCTTATATTACAATCAAAAAAGTCACTTCAGTCTTGCAAAATCGATAGCTGAACAACTTACAGAATGTTCGCAAAGAATGTTGTGTAGACAATTTTGTGCACAGAATTTGTGTGCACAATTCGTACAGAGAATAGTTCAGAATAAAAGACAATGTAGAATATGTATTTTAGATGACAAATCTCTGCACTTCTAAGTGATGTTCACTTGGTTCATATAACTGTTTAGATGAATGGATTCTTACTAGTGGTTCAGTTGTTTGTACGATCTGTCAAACAGATTGGAGAACAGTTGGATTGTTGAACTTTCACATTGGTATTATCTATAGGAATATCCATTCAATAGTAGATTGTTGGTCTTTATTATGATTCGATTGAAGCTAGTTTTTATGATTTATGTACTGATTAATGGTATATTTTAGCTGTAAATATCTTTATGGCATCAGTTTAGTTGAGCATCTCAATGCTCTACTTGAGGTTCAATTGAAACAATTATGGAATGTATATAGGAGTATATGAAAAATGACACATTCCACATAAGGAATAACATTAATATATTTATTTATTTAATGAAAATTCTAAATAAAGTCAAATAGAGGCAAGTACTGAATAACAGAATTAGTATATTGATTGATGAAATGCTAGTTTTTTCTTAGTTTGATTAGACTCGAAAACAATTTAATTAGAATGAATAATTGATTATAGCCTGAAATAACTATTAAATGCTGGTGCTTATCTTTAGTGCCACTAAAGTACTTTAGACAATAGTAAATTTTGATCAACGTTAACAACAAAACTTATTGAAAATTAATTTTTAATTGGTTTAACTTTTAAGTTAGTTCATTAATAGATATTAGGTACAATTTATGTAAAGACTAAACTTAATATTGATTATTTAACTAGATAAACTATTTCTATAATACTTAGTAGCAGTAAAGAAATCACATCAACTTTTATTACTTAAACACCTCTAATATAATACTTTGTCACATTAATAGCTATCATTTGTTCTCAACTTTCTTTTTCAATATATTTATTAACATAACTAAACACACACACACATATATATATATATATGTTTATGTGTTATATTTTAACATATGATAACTAACTCTAACAGAAAGAGTTACTCATAAACTATAAATCTACTATAATATATTATTTTAACTTATTTCTATTAGTAATACTATTCGAAATTTTGCTCTACTTCACTATGTCTGTTGATTGCACGTAAGAATCAATATTCAGAAATACTTTCTTCAAAAATAGACAGCATTAATGCATTGCTTTTATACAGACATTCTTCTCAACTTATGATCCTATTTCCTCTCTGATGACTTCAGATTTATAAATACAGTAAAACCTCGATATAACTGAGTTGAAAAGACCAAACAACGAGATTTATTACTATATGCAAATTCTAAAAAAGTAATCAATTTCATGCGTAACATAGTATCGATTTTGATACTATTGAAAACGCATCAATTACAAGACCGATTTACTATGTATCCGTTTGTAGCGTTGTCATTGTTTTACATAAATAACTGCTTTACTCACTTGGTTAGATCGAATCTTTTTAGAATTAAGTCTATAGAAGTTTTTGGTGGCACTGCCAAAATTGGTTTATTATATCGAGGTACCACCGTAGTCTGTCATTCGGCAAGATAATCACGCGCATCTAAACTCAGTCTAAGTATTCTCGACATGAAATGGTCGAAAGTTTTTTAGTTTGCTGACTCCCGGACGTTTGCTTTTAGATTGCGATCCAATTTAGAACTCTTTGGAGTTAAAACTTATAAAAATAAAAAAATCAAATCTATATAGAGAAAAATGTAGGAGGAATAGTTGGTATTTTTCAATTAAAGTTCATGAATAATTGTGAGGGAATTTCGTGAAAGTTATTTTAATGGAATGTTATGTGAATGGATCGTATGCTATCATTAATATTAAAAGAAAGTCGGATCGCAATCACATGAGACTTCAATGGAAAAGATTTCAAATTTAATGCACTTTTATATTCAAATTGTATCAACTTTCAAACGTTTATAAGTCGATTCAGAATAAGTTACGCCAAGAACAGATCAAGTATATGATTTCAGACTCTTTCTTGACATCAGACTATAAAAATGGAGGAATTTATTGTGCAAGTTATTTATAGCCTAACTTAACCTAATCTAACCCAACCCGACCTAACCCGACCTAACCTAACCTAACCCGACCTAATCCAACAAATCACACTCATTAATAGTGCTTCATTAGTTCTCATGTTTCCGATAAAACCAATTATCTTAGGCTTAAAAACACAATCGTTTATCACTACTTAAACCATGAGCTAGATGAGATTTAAACTTGTTGTTAGTGATAAGTTTAATTCAAATTTAGGCTTTTCGATGGAATTGAAGTTTGTGTTGCTGCAAATCTTATTTATTCTATATTTGGTTATTCATTGTGAATTTTTCAGTTAAATCAAGTGCAAAAAATTGTTAGCGATGAATGAATTTTTCAAAACTTAAATCCTCTGGCTGACAAAACTTTAAAAATCCTTTGGATCGAAACTTTGATTTTAAAGCTACTTATATCCGATTCTTAAGCATCAAATGAAAAGCTAGCTTATAATTCTGACATTAAGTCTGAAAAAATTCAGTCCTAGAAGTACGCATAATATACAGTAATATATGCTATCGAAAAGCTCTCAAGTCATTGAAATAGGTCTCAACAGTAGAAAATGTTTAGGAAAGGTTTGAAAAGTTTTTTATATATTGGTTTGAACACGTTAATAATCCTTATGCTCGCTTTGATTAGAAGCTACTAAAGGCATGAAAAGTATTCTTAGCATATATGATTCGAATCCCAGAAGACATTAAGCAGTCTCTAAAATACATTTCCGTAAAGAAGACTACATTATCAATAGACTAATCTAATTCTTTAACAGTTAATCACTAACTGCTATTGATTATCCGCTTTCTCCCACACACTAACAGGGAGGAGAAATTGAACTCTTCTCTCATCAATACTATCATTAATTGAGAACTTTCTCAATTGACTCACTTTTGGCATAATATAACTTATTCTCTCAAATGAATATTTTGTTTCTTTTACCATACCTAATATGAAGTTTAATTAGATTCGAACTTAAGCCCTTGCTCGATAGTTATAAACTAATCTTTACTACTTTATTATTCAGTCGATTTTTTCAATATCATCAACCAAAATTAGAATCAACATGAAATACTTGCCTACTTATATACAGATGAATTTCTATATGGTTTAAGCTCATTATTTTTACAAGTTGTTTTATGTCTGCAACTCTTCTTGTGATCTCTACTAAAATCTTCCATCACTCGAAATGAAGATTTTTAGTTGAAATGAAGAGAGGCGCTGAAAATATACGAACTGATAGCCAGAAAAATGAGTTAAAATAAAGAGCCCTAATGCATGGCGACATATCTTTTGTAGTTGACGGACAATTTTCTAAAGCGTAAACGTTTATTTCTGATTGATTTATTTTTTGTTATATAAAAAAACAAAAATTGGTCAAATGCTTATCAAAGTAAATTTGTATCATAGATATTTAGAGGGAGTAATAAACTATAAGACATTGTAACGTTATAACTATAACTATAACCATATAGTAAAGTTAAAGGCTGAGTAACATATCTGACATTTACGCGCCAGAGAATACCATCGATTGAACTACTACTACTTTATTAGTTTTCTTCTTCTTCTTCTTCTTCTTCTTCTTCTTCTTCGAGATTCACCAAACTCATTCTAAAATTAACCTTTCTTATTAACTACCTAACTAATCATCTATTGAAAATTTTATTTATCTATTTTAAGATTAACTCACTTTAAATTTGAGCACTTCATTTACAACAATCACTATTTTACGCACTAATACCTTTGTATAGTTAATCACTAGTTAACAACAATTCACATTGACTATAACAAGGTTTGACTTTAAACAAGTAAGTTCAATGTGTTAGAACTGGATAAGTACGTTCACTCTAAGGCTTCTCCAATCCGTTGTATGAACTGAAACTTTTCTTCGATAATATGTTTCAGTTCGCCTATTAGGTTGTTCTACAAATTTAGGTAATTTAAACATTTGAATAACGAAACATGAAATTGGTTCTTAAATATCTTCACTGTTTTAGCGATAAATTATGAGTCTTAATTGAACTTTGTTTGAATTTTGCTGGGTGAATAAACTCGAATTGATTTTAAAATTGAAAAATTTGCCACACCATTTGAATGACAGGCGAAAAGATTGTGTTTAGATAAGATAAAATTAGACAACAATTGTGACCATGAGGGATAAATTTAAATTTTTCTATCAAGAATATATTTAGGTAAATCTCATATATCTTGTCGAAAAAGCAGACTACTAGCCAAGATAAATAATATTTAAATTAAGAAATATATTTTTAAATATTTAGATCAATTTTCAAGACTAAATCAGTACTAAGTTTTTACTTCTTCTACAAAACATATTTATAATAGATTTCTTCCTTCCTCTGTTACAAATATGCAAACATTTACGTCTTATATCTAAATCAATCGATCAAAAATTTATTGAGAGTTTGAAATCTTCAAGATTGAAAGTTAATAGATAGCAGAAACATGAAGTGTCAGTACAGACTGAAAAAGGCAATCAAATGTGTTATAAGGATAACTATAAGAATGAAATAATAAGTCAATTGAACCTAACCTAACCTAACTTATCCAAACCTAACCTAACTCACCTAATCTAATCTAATCTAATCTAACCAAGAGCGGCAAATCGATTGGATTGAAAGAAAAGTATTTTTTGCTGTAAAATGCGTTATTTAAATTTAAAATTTCATTTTAAGTATTCAAATACATTAAGGATGAAAAGTGATTCCTGATACATTTACGCGAAAATACTTCTCAGAAGCGATTGTGTTTCGCTATTATGGTTATGCTAGTAATCTATTGGATGATAATGCTGAGTCTTTTTGTTTTAAACTCAGAGCTGACAATAGAAATTGAGAAACATTTTTCCAAATAAGTATGTGCAAAGTTGTTTTTGGCTAATATAGAAAGTTTTGGGAAACTCGTATCACATACTCAGTTGGAAAAATGAGAGGATAACAAACTATTGATTGGTCTGAATTTGGTCATTATTATAATTCGAGTTTTGATATTAGTGCCACTTGCTGATTTTTGCTATTCTTTATTTTTTCTTATGTCTTTATTACAACAATTCACACTCTTCCACATTCTTCACTTTCTACTATTTTTGGGTCAATCTTAATCGATTGTAATTCTTGGAAAAATAGTAGTAACAAAACTATTATATTAAAAATATAACAGATATTTAGATCAATTCAAACTAATATAAGTGATGAAATGAGGATAGAAGAGATAATTATTGAAGATTTTACATTGATTATTTGAGATACGTTAGAATATAGCTAGATAGAATTGATTACAATTAATTACTAGATATAATATTAGTCACTATCTCTACATATAGTGTACTCAAATATGTCATTTTACTTATTAAGTAATTATACTAAATTTTCAATCATTTTTCATTAGTTTTAACCTTTATGTTATGGCGGATTCAATTGAAAAACTAATGAGACTAATAAGCCTAAGGCAGATAAAAGTAATGATAATAACAAATGTTATATAAACATTTACTAAACCAAAATTAACAGATTTACTAACATTTAGTAGCAGATAAAACATCTCAATCAAATCATTTAGATTAGAAGCTAATATGTGACAAGTGTGCTACTTTTTAGTCTCATATCTATTTGCTTTTTTTTTCCTCACTAGCTAGTAGTAAGATGTGTCAAAACAACGTCTGCCAAAATAACATCTATATTGATATTTTATAAACCAAAACTATATTTGTAGTTTAATCAACTACAGCCTTACTATCCGTGAAATATTAGTAGTTTTAAAACATAACTACACTTTTAACTCTTAAGGTCTTCCAAAACTGAAGTTGCCTAACATTTTGTAAAGTCTGAGTTTTGAAAGTGAAAATTCAAAAATCAAAAAGTCAAAAATCAAAAATTCAAAAATTCAAAATTCAAAAATTCAAAAATTCAAAATTTTAAGCTTCATCAATTAATCATTGACTATTCTAAACAATTCTAATAGTTACTCAAATGATTGAGAGACTTATACTAATAAAAGTGTTTGAGGTAATTTAAGTTGAACAAAGTCAAATGTTAACGGAATCACGACGAGACAGAACTGAGTTTTGGGAATTAATTTTCATACTTAATATTTATTGAGATAATTCAGCGATAAGTGGAAGAGAGAAAAGTTGAGATAGAAACTAATACAAAGAGGATATTGGATGACATGTTGTTAGCGAAATATAAATTCTAATGAAACCCTCGAGACTCGGTAGCTTGAATAATACTCTCAATCCTTTTTCTCAATACACTACTACATTCAACATAATAATAATAATGTAAAATTCATCTTATCTCATACTTTTCTACATATCTTTCTATTGATTTTTCACTTTGATTTCTTTGTCATTTACTATTGATTTGATGATTTAGATACATGAAACATATAATTAATTAGAGATGTTGTCATTTCTGAGATTTATATCAAAGGCAATTCATTTGTATTGCAATAGTAACTCATGAATATTGTATCAAAAATAAGATTCATACATAAAATTTCAAGGAATTTCAAAGAATCTCAAAGAATCTCAAAGAATCTCTCAATATAGATGAAATATTGATAAGTTCTGATTTAATAACAACTATCAAAGAAGTGTTTGAGAAATATATGAATAATAGGAAGAAAAAGTTTGAGCGTGAAAAAAACTTAAAATTCAGTAGAGGTATAGAAGATAGAATATCAGTTGTTGTTCTATGCTAATAATAATGAGAAGCTATAGGTGTTTTACATTTATTATGTCGAACTTGTTTTCTAATCCTCAACTAAGAATTTCTCCTACTTTTGATCAATGAGAGCTGGAGGCTTAAGGAATTTCTTATCAAATATCTTCTCTCATATCGACAATGATCAGTAAATATATGCAAAGCACGAACTTTATTGAACACTTGGAAAAATGTAATCCTTATGCTCTAAATGTTATTTCAAATCCCCTATAGTCTAATACAAGTGGAAGAAATAGATAGAAACTAGAAGAATACTGAACATGACGAATACTGAACACTCGATCCGAACGTTTGCTTAGTATATATATAAGAATATATATAAGAATACATATATATGAAACGGATATTACATTTTTTCTATAATACCATTTTACGATAGACTTACAGATTATGTTAGGTTGGGTTATGTTTTATAAATTCGACTTTCATTTCATACTACTAGATTAATACCTGCATCTAACAGACTTCATTATATATGTTCACTCAACCTCTCTAATCACTGTTGCAACTCTTGATTTCCTATCTTGATCCCTAGTACAATGCGTTTCGGCTTTGGTATGCATCTGATTCTGTATTGTTAATACTCGTACCCTTATTTACCTTGACCTGAGTAAACTTAGTATATAAACAGATTAATATTAGTATGAGATGCAGCAATATTGTATTATGTTGATGCTAAAGTCAAACCTCTTGGAAAAGAAATAACTCAAATATATTTAGAATAAAATAAACTTTGAATATAGTAAATCAAACAGAGAAGAAAAATTGGTAAACGATTTTGATTGAACCTTATTTTTACCGAATGATCTTAATCCCTGTTGTGTTTTATTCTTCACTGATCTGCATATAACAACAATTCTGTAAAGTATTCAATTCTGTAAAGTATTCAAATTCTGTAATTTTTCTATATAAAGGTAATTTCAAAAAACTCAAAAATCCTATCTATACAAAACCAATTCTTATTTGCCATAGATTTTCACTTAAACATTCCCAAATGATTTTCCAGTTTTATGGGATCGGACTTTTAGTCTGGATTTATAGATTTGGCAATCAACAGAACTTCTAGTTCTAATCGAATTCTCAAAGCATTCGATGTGAATCTACTCTATACTTGCACTAGGATTGTACCAACTAATCATTTGATTGTTCGAGTAATCCTTGCATATTCTGCATTCTCTAGCATTCTGTCAATTGAATGATGACATAGTATTCTTGAGTTGTGGATTGATTCGCAGAGTTATTACGAATGAAAGATTCAATATGTAGAGTATATTTGATAGGATATAAGGCCCCTATTGTAGTTCAATTTTAATAATTGTTCACTCGATTGCAATCAAGAATCTAATAGGAAAATTTTCATTTGAACAATTTCTATTCAAAGTTTATTAGATCACACTAATGGCTAAATAACTGAAATAATTATTCCTCTTTTCTTCTAATAGTATATTCAGCCAATTACCGAGAGAACTATACTCAAGTTTATTCGCAAACTTTTTGTTCTTTAATTAGATATCCAAATAAGAAGTTAGCTTAAACTTTAATCTCAGAATATTTGATGTTTGAACAAATAAAAAAACTAATTTAAATAGAATTTGGTGCAAGAATAGTGCTAAGAAGTAGTTAAGATACCCAGAAGTAAAATAAGAGAAAATATTGAGAAAATAATAAAATAAGAGATATTATTGAGAAAATAGTAAAATAAAGGGTATTATTCTGAAAATAGTAAAATAAGAGACATTATTCAGAAAATAGTAATTGGAAAATAGAGAAATCGATAGTAGATGTTTGAGTATATGTGGTAGGTCATAGTGTATTGCTACATAGTTATATGGAATGGTTAATTTATCAGAAGCATTAAAGGGCATGTATTTTGAGCTAGTTGTTTACTTGTCGGTCATTTTATCCTTCATATCCTCATTCAACCTTTCACTCGTCTCATTCACCAGAATTATCTCTTTCGCTCTAGTAATTCAACATGCTTGACTTAATATATACCAAAATACGTAGCTTTAGACATCTATCACTCCATACAATACTGTTGAAAACTTAATAATACACCATAGTCACATGAAATACACCGCTCTCTAACTCTCAATTACCAACAAATCTAATTTGTAATTTACTCCAATTATTATATTGAATATTCTATCAATTTGTTTATACCTTATATATTATATTTGATGTTTGTTGGAAGCCATCACTTCTAGTTGGTTGCTATCAAGGATGATCAAGTTGACGAGTGTAGTATTTCTACTTTGAGCGACATAAATATTATGAAAAACAGTTTGGTTTGATTTGAGTTATAGTGTTTTATGAAAAACAAGAGTAGCATAAGATCAATTATTTTATCTGAAATCTAGCTCAGAAAAGTAATCTAGCTCATAACTATTCGACTAAATTAAAGCGCAAAGTACTTAACCATGTTTTCAGCTCTCACTATGACTTTTCTTTCATAACAATAAACCTTTTTTAATCACTTGAAAATTAATTTCTTTTCATAAGAATAACTTTAGACTTACTTATCACCAACTGAGAAAAGTTGCCTTTTGTTTCATATACTATTAGTCTATAAACACTTTTCTCCATTAACTTTTCTTCTATTGAAACTTATTTATTTCCTACAACCAAACTTTGCCTCCTAACAATCTTTCCATCTCATTCTACCCTACTTACTGTCTCATACAATAGCACAAATATCGAAATTTATCAAATTTCCATTTCTAATTTTTCTCTCTCTCTCTCTCTCTCTCTTTCGCCTCTGATTTGCCACTAAATCATACAATTGAACCTTTTCACTGTTTTTATTGAGGAAAATGCTTATATTCCTTTCTTTATTGTTCACTACATAAGTCGATTTATGAATTATAATTATTGAAAAATATTTATAATCCAGTTGACTAGCAATGAGATTAAGACAAATGAATATAAATAAAACTATCTAAAGTTAGTAGAGTTCAATCAATCAGATTGATGTTTGTGTTAGATTTGAAATTTGGACTGCATTTATATCTACTTTGATAACCTTAATCATTATATACATCTAACATTTACTCAAATGTTTTTTGTATCGCAGCAATATTTTTATTAACAAAAATACCTATTTTACTACTACTTCAATGCTTTAGTTCACTATAAAGTCATTCATAAATCGATGAACAGAAAAACATAAAATTAACCATAAAAACAATGTGTCAACATAAATGGTCTCTTGAAAGTTAGATTTAAACCTAAGTCAAATCTTTATGATATCGAATTAAATGTCTCTAGAGTGATGCACTCAAGCCAGTCTTTTACTAATCTAAAGCTTTGTCTCAATCTAATGCTTTATCAGAATCCAAAGCCATATCAGAATCCAAAGCCAAATCAGAATCTAAAGCCTTATCAGAATCCAAAGCCAAATCAGAATCCGAAGCCAAATCAGAATCCAGAGTTTCATCAGAATCCAGAGCTTTATCAGAATGGAAAAGTCAAAATAGGACTATAGAGAGTGATACAGCTTGATTGGAAATGACTATTCGAGTTATGCCTGATAAAATGACTTATATTGCCAGCTATTCAATATGAGCTATGATTGAATTTTCTCATTTTGATTTTGTCAGCTAAATATTTTTCTATCTGTCAATCCAGAAGACTATGGGTTTGAGGTCAATAGTCAATTTACTGATTGAACGCTGAAATTTTCGATAAATATTAATAACTATCGCAATAAACACATTTAGAATGAATGCTATAGGAAAATATTTAATTCCTTCAAATAATGTTTATAACTGAAAAGGAAACACTTAATATCGCCTATTGCTTTGTGTTAGTATTAGCCTTCAGATCAAACAAGAGAAACAACTTTTAGAGCAATATAAAAGCGAATAAAACTTTGATAAAAGTCAGATCACGAATAGTTAAGTTACTTAAAGTGAGTTTGATTTTTAAAGAGTAAATAGAAAGTGAAAAGTATATGATACTAGAACATTTTCCTATCTATACGATATGTTTTCAACTCAATTACTATATAATGTTTGTATTTCAACTTCTTAACTGCTTCTTCAATTCGTGTCTCTTCAACCAAAACAACCAGTTATACTTCCATCAGAGAACTTATATATATCTCTCATTCACCACTTATAGATGTTTTTATTTCTTTTTTTCTCATTAGTTCTCCTTATAGACAATTTATTAGATGAACTGATTTTTTACTATATTTTAGGTTAGGTTAGATTTTCGACAATTTTTCAATTGAATTACTAATTAAATTGATAAACAATTGATTGATAGTAAAGAAAAATAGTAGAACTTTAATATGATATGACTTTAAGGGGAAAAGTAGAAAGCTAAAGAAAGTAGACTGTAGTCCTATTGAGAATTGGTGTGAGAAAAGGGGATCCAGGTTTTTATGACAATTCAATTCAATTGGATTATTTGAGCTGATCGCTTTTGTCAAATATTAATTACAGTAAGTCGTCTCTTGTATAGAACCGACGTTGAACGCTTTCATTGACTAAAACCATTTTTTAAGATCTCCTTCTGGCTATATTTTCATCTCCACCTAAATTAATCATTCTATTTATGCTTTTAATCCTATTCCTGTTCAGTCTCTCCATTTCTCTCTAAAGACTTGCTATTATTATAAATGATTCAAGTGAATTATTAATCATTTGAATAAATTATTTCAATAAGCATTCTATTTTTTGAAAAGCTATAAGTTTAGAGTGATCTCCATGTTTTAGGGTGAAATCAGATCCAGTCTTAGTTATGAGTTTTATAAATAGGAGTTGAAAGCAATAGAGGATCTTTGACAAAAATAGAAAGTTATGGAAATAGCAATTTTTATTCAAACTCGAGAATCTTTTAGACTAACTTATTATTCGGTTTATGTTATTTTTGAACAAAATTTTGTCAATTTGAAACATTCATAATGCAATTGAAATCTTTTTATCATAAAGTTATCTAAAAATTACTTTTCAGCTGAAATCGCACACATAAAAGACATATAAATCTTTTCAATTTGATCAAACATACAAAGAATTATAATCTCTATTTAGATGTACTGGTATTTAGATGAAAAATCTTTTAAACCAAATACTGTACATTTGAGAAATGTTGGAATAAATTATATTCTTCTATCAAATGCATTCTGAATATGTACTAAAAATTCAAATTTAAATTTCCTATTTGCAACTACAACCAATCAATTTTTTGTCCTTATAACTCTTGTCTTCAAAGCAGAAAAATCTAGAATTTAATTTACTATTCTATCCAATTGAAGAATATATTTGAGTTAAGAGCCAAAGATGGGTTACCTGTAAAGCAGAAATGGATTGATAAGAATTAGCATAAGTGTTATGCAGAAAAAGATTGATAGATAACCTAAAAAAAGTAACAGAAGCAGTTGAGAATAAGCATAGGAATAAGTAAGAATGAGCATAGGAATAAGTAAGAATAAGCAAGAATAAGCATATTCTAAGCCTTATAAGAAGCTGAAATGAAAGCCATTTCTCTTACTCTTTAGTATGTTTTATGCATTTTTGGTTGACATCATTCTATCTGGAATATAATCCTCCCAAGGCTCCCATTAGTTTCCTTCAAGCAAAACTCATCTATTTTTTCCCAAATATTTTCTCCATCTAATCACTAACTTCAACCTTCAATCCTTCTAATGACCCCAAAACATCTATTGTTTGTCCACTGATCCAATCGTGATAAGTAAAAAAATTTGCTAAAACATCAGTGGTTTCTCATTCAATTAGATCAAATTTAATTTGAATTGAATTATACTAATGAACCTGTAGTGTCAATACTGGAGACCAGTCGTAGCTTTCTAGGGAATGACAAATTTGATTGTTGAACACGTGCTCACATTTAAATAGTTTTGGTTAAGTTTTAGACTATGTAAAACTGAGCTATTATCAAGAAAAAGATAAGGGTTTTTAAGTGAGCACTAACGCGTACTAAAGTATTATTAGTGAGATAGCTCTGCAACAATTAAATGCATCATTTCATTGATGGTTCTAATTTTTTAAATCAAACTTCAATGCATTGAAAATCTATTGCTGAAATCTACAAATTAATAGTGTGTGTAAAGACATACATAATTTTGTTGAAAGCACTGCATAAGTCCCCTTAAAGTATTCCTTAAACCTCCTGAAAGCTCTGCACTCTTTAAAAGCACTACATAGACTCGACTACCGGTTATAAGAGTTAGTTGTAAGTCTAAAGGGTTTAATGATAATTTGAAATCAAAATTTGACATGTTCAAATCAAAACACGGGAATAATGTTTCTCAACTTGTACTGTATGTGAACGTGATTTACAATAATAAGTTACTTTCAAGCAGCAAACACTCTTTACATAGAACTCATAAATTTTTTCATATTATGCAAAGCTCTGTAATTAATTGATCCTCTTGGGTGTTTGATCTTAGAACTGATGCCATGAAAATGTCTGCTATCTTAAACGAGCTCAAATGCAAACATTGACTTTTTACATGATAAAAGTTCACAAACAAATATCGATTCAAACCAAACTATTTGTTATTTGAAGATTTTTGTTTAGATAAGAAAAAATAAATAGTATCCAAATCAACTTAATTGCTAATCTCCTGAGACATAAAGTTATTTTTGATATTAAACAGTTCTCACATCTGAACGTTCAGAATATGTTTAAAGAGTTAAAAACTATACTTAATATAATATAATTAATTCTAATCTAATTTAAATATTGACCAAGACACTTTTCTATTAATAACCTTACGAAAAATGAACTAATTCTTAATTAATTGGCAATGGTTTTGAGTATGAATTTAGATTGATTTATTGTTTTAGGAATGGGGTAGTCGTTGAGAAAAGTTATTATTATTTATTCTAACTATAGCTGATTTTACTAGCTGATTTAAAAGTCAATTGAAACAATAAAGATTTTATTGATATAATAAAATTCAAATGTATTGATAATTATTGCAAATATAAGTCATCTGATTCTTGTCACGTACTATAAAGCGATAGAGTATTGAGTTTTATTCTTCAATTCTCAATAGTATTTAGTGATCCATAGGAATAAGAACAAGTGAAACACTTGGAGCTCTTTTTATTTGCCTCCCATAGGATTTAACTACTGCACAACTGTTATGTCTTAAACTATTGCAGTATAGTTGGATACTTTTGCAACTTTTCAAATTACAGTATATTTCCTACCAAACAATTGTTACCTACATTGATTATAACCATTTCAAACCTGTATTCAAGACCATATCAACGCTAAACCATTACTACTTAGATCTCTACAGCCCAAAGCGATTCAGGCGCAGAATAAAACGATATAACAAAATGTAATACTTTGTACTCTTATAAACTTAATAATACGCACTGGCAACAACTAAACTACTTCTATCTCAATCTCCCTCTGATGCCATCAATTTGGTACTAAATTTGATTTTAGATTTGCTTTGATTACTATATTGGATATTCTATAGATTTGTTAATATCACAACATATTATGATCTAGTGAAAAGCGTGCCATCACAATACATGCCTTCTGATTGCTATCAGTGGTTAGTTTTAGAGTATAAAGTTGACTTGACAAGAATTTGAGTTACTCAATATATTAGATAAATAAGGACTTGATATAAGTTCTGTAAAGCTTTTTGGCGAAATATTAAGCGAACTAATTTATGTGTAAATTATTTCTTTTCTTCTATTTTCTCTTTGTGTTATTGACTTATTGGAAGATTTGTGGGCTTATTATTACTCGAGTATTCTATATATTATTACGCGAATATTCTATATATTATTACCCGAATATTCTGTACATGGTTGTTCTATTGTTGAGAGAAATGAATCAAAAGTCTTATTATGACATTCCATCAATTCTACTGGATTGAGGATATAATTCAAGTTGCTTTCATTGTTAAGCTTTAATTCTATATCAACTGATTTAGTAAATATTGCTCCTATTCTGATTTGACCAATTAACGCTTCACGCAGTCATTCTCTCTCTCTCTCTCTCTCTCTCTCTCTCTCTCTCTCTCTCTTATTTATTCTGCTCATTCATTCACTAATTCATTAATTATTCGCTTTCTCGTCTAATAGTTGTTTTTCAAGTCTAATGTTCTTATCAGGACTGGTGCAGTTGAAAATATAATAATCTGTTGCAGTAACAAGAGAAAAGTGGTTCATATGTCAATCTCCTTATTTTGCGCATAATTTGTTATTTTCTTTGATTACTATACTAAATATTCTATTAGTATCTTAACATGTGAACATTTTATGATCTGTGGCATCCCATAACAATACATTATTTCTAGTTGCTATCAAAGGCTATAAAGTTTCTGAGTGTAAGGTGTCGTTTGCTGATTTATTTCTATGTCATTACTTCTAAATTATGAACTTTGAAAAATCTAAAATCCATAAAATCTTTTCTTGTTTTAACTCGCTATAAAATTGAATGACTCGAAAATAAATTTGAAAATACACTTAAAACTTGGTCTCGAGTTAGAATATATAGATTTGACTTTGACTTCTAGTAAACTGTTCGACAATCCTATGAGAGAATGCAATAATTTAACATAAAAATTACCATCAAATTTAGTATTTAATCTATAGAAATGAGAAGTAAATTTTCTTCTCATTCAATTGAGATACCAGGCATTTTTACAATATTTATTCAATTCTTTAGTCGAAATTTGAGTGCTATGGGAATTAATAAAATTGAAGCAATTCTTTATTTAGTTACATATCTCGTTCAATTCTAATAGTTTGCTACATTTGTGCATTTCCATCTTATTAATACCCGTAAAAAGTCACTGTGCAAAATTCTCTTAACTCAATATTGTATTAAATTTAAGATCTCTGCTATTCTAACTTCATATAGATCTAAAAATGTTTTCATTAATTTCAATTCTAATATGATTTTGTTAGAAAATGGATTTCATATTTTTTCATTATTATTACTTTCAGAGTTGGTTAATAGAATTTTCGCTTTTGAACAAATACGAGAAATAGATTCATATGAAGATGTAACAAAATAATAGTTGAATTTTGATTTGATTTTCTAAGTATAATATAATACAAAAGGGAGAGAGAGAGAGAGAGAGAGAGAGAGAGAGAGAGAAGAACCAGAATCAGAATCAGAATAAGAATCAGAATAAGAATCAGAATAAGAATAAGAAATAGTAACAAGAGGAGACATAACGTTCACTCCATACAAAATAAAGTTAAATAAGAATTAGGTGATGATATAGATTTTAGTAATATAACCATAATTGACATCTATCTGGTTTTTGAGTTAAGATCTATTGTTGATTATAGCAGATCACGTAACGTCGCAGTTGCACATAAGCTCTATTGGCTTTATCTCTCTGTCCACTATTCAATCCTTAGTGATTTCACATGCCAAAACCCAACACCTTTTCTAACATTACGTATTGTCACCATATTTTCTGTTTTGTCACTAAGTTTTCACGTCTACTGATAGATCTTGACGAGTGATATTCTACTTAAGTGGCGTAGCCAAGAACAAAATTTCTGAAAAAGGTAACTTTTAGATGATCCCCAACAGATCGTTAGCCAAACAGTTTTGTAGCAATTTGAAATAAATAAAATATAAATATCATATTTTAGAGGATTAATTGAAGAGTCGAACATTGGTTAGTCAGCTACGCCTTTGATTATAGCAATATATTCTGACTGAATAACGATTTATACTATTGGGTTATATAGATTACAGAGTTGTGGATGGCAGCAAAAAGCCATAGCCTATTGATATAAGACTATCATTATAATGACAGTTTTCTCCAAGACATCTCCAAACAAACATAACTTATACTCACTATAGTCTTGACATGTTTTCTGGCAGCGGTCTCACTAATATTTTAAACGCTAACTACTTCAAACATTCAATTCTTGTCAACGCTTCTTTATGTTTGTTTTATTTTCCTTAGCGTCCCATCACTTAGAAAGAAAAAATACTAAATCAATCCTACTTTTAGGATAACTATATCTTTTAAGATAACTACATCTTTTTGGTTAACTACATCTTTTGGTTAACTATATCTTTTAGCAGAATTATCTTCAAGTTAGTAAATAAATAATTATTAACTTGTATTTTTCTTTGATAGCCAATTAAACATATGATCAAAATAATGAGGGATTTAATTACTTAGCTATTATTGTGATCTAAAAACTTCCTATAGAAATCCCTTAAATGCCAATTTTATGATCAGACTCTAGATAGTGATCAAATGGAACAATTGATCCTCTAATAATGTTCAGTAATTAGAATAGGAGTCTTATATCAAAATCAATTTATCGAGAAAAATCGACTCTGAAAAGCGAATTTCACAGTTGTTCAGATTCTGTGAATATTGCAGCCATCCTGATTCTGTGAATCTTACAGTCATTCAGATTCTGTGAATATTGCAGCCATCCTGATTCTGTGAATCTTACAGTCATTCAGATTCTGTGAATATTGCAGCCATCCTGATTCTGTGAATCAATCCAAGGAGTACTATGTTAACAGAGAATAGACAAAATGATAGAGAATGTAGAATATGTAAAATTGAGCAACCTACTCAAATGATAAGCCCCTGTCATTGTACCGGAAGTCTTGCATTCGTTCATTACAACTGTTTAAAGGATTGGATCGAAACCATAGGTTCAGTTGATTGTCAAATCTGTAGATCAAGATTTCAAGTCCAATTTCAACTAATTGAAAAATCGTTTTTGGAGTATTTCAGAGAAAATCCATCGCGAGTACTGTTATGTTTAGCTATTTTGTGTCTGTTTGTAATGCAGGCATGGCTTTCAAAACTAAAAATTGGTAACACAACAATCGCCGCGATTTCAGTTGAGCTCTCATGGCATGGAATCCAATTGAGATTTATTGGATTCAAATTGTTTGCGTTAATTATATGTGTATTGACAGCAGTTGTTTACTGCACGTTGGTCTTTTTGTTTACCTTACTCTCTGCTGTATTATTAAATGATTACCTTTCATGGGATGATCACAGAATTGTTGTCTCAAATAGAGATCAATCAATAACTAAACATAATTGAAATTAAGCTTTTCAATTTTTCAGCTCGATTAAAATCGTTTGTTTATTATTCTTCTATGCTTTATTTGGCATGTTGAAAATTTCACGTTTAATTTATTGTAACATTTATTTGTCGTTTCTCATTAAAAAACATTGGCTTTAGTATGAGATGTTTGAGTATTGTTGCTCCTTGCACTGCTATCTATATATTAATTTAAAGTATATACAAATGTCAGCTTAACTGTCAACAATACTGCATAACATTTATACCAAAGCCAGAGATGTGATTATTTGATTCGTCAGTAGATTCGATATCTATTTCTTCAAAAATCAGTCCAAATTGATGCAACTGGTATTTATATTTTACTTTTATTTGCTCAGAAATTTTCATGTCAATATTTTATGATTTCATACATCTTTTCAAATGATGTTTGGCTTAACTTCGAAAGAAGTTCTTTGTAAGCTTTTCAGCTCACCAACTATGAATTTCAAACTAATGCTAAGCTTATGATCACAGGTCTTCAACACATTTTAGTCAAAACTGACTCAATTTATTGAAGAAAAATATTTGAATTTATCAGCTCTGCGTAAAAAATGTTTCAAACAGATCGTGACATTAAGTATAAAATTATCGGAAAACGAACTAATTATTACTTAAGACATGATAGAATGTAATAAAAATCTCATTCTTATCAACCCAATAGTGCAATATTTATTGATCTCATATAAGATCTTAGTCACTGATTCTTGAGAAGAAAAGCTCACAAATACATTTGCCATTTATTATCTCCTCAGGCAATTATGGCAGCAGTTTAATGGAAGTATTTAAAGGTCTGGCACAAGACGCGGGAATTTGTATAGCTTATACCGAATCTGCGCCGAGTGCTGGTGAAGATGAGGACCGGTTCGAAGAAGTAGTTCGCAATTTACAGCCCTACCGAAGCGCACGAGTCGTGGCCTGTTTTTGCGAAGGCATGACTGTTAGAGGACTGCTTAAGGCCACTAAGAGATTAAATGTTAGCGGAGAGTTCCTATTTGTTGGCAGGTATGGCATCATTAGACAGAGATATCAATGTTTATCTTTAATGTTCAAAATAGCAATATATGAGTTTATATCTCTCACTAACAAAGATGTGGCTAAGCCTGAAAGTTTGAATGGGGTCACCGATCATTTTCAATATGAACATATATTTTTCTGATAACATCTATTGTCTTATAGTTTAAGTTTAAATTGTGAAAATTTCTACTTTATTTTTTTTAATTCTAACAAGTTAGGAAAATTTCATATTGAAAATTATACAAATTTTGCGTTAAGTTAGCGACAAATTTGAGTTAGGGGTACCCAAACACCAGAAGACTCCTACTGGCTTTGCCACTGGAACCAAATGACAAATTTAATGATCAGTAGTGTTCTCTCTTAACAATCTGAAATCATAGTAATAGGTAGTGGCAGATTGAAACTAGGTTTATTATTTGAGTAGTTAACTAAGGAGTTAAGAAAATTCAATTTACATAGGAGAAAATCGTCTGAAAATCGTCTGAAAATCGTCTGAAAATCGTCTGAAGAGCGTTAGGCTGACAAAAATAAAATATGACAAAAGCAAATCATACGCATTAACATTATCTTTATAGCTTTGAAGCAAACGATTGCAAGCAGTTCTTGTAAGAAACGACACTTTCAATTAGATTGAATAGTAGAAGTTACTCAAGAGTAGAACAATTTATCAAAATATTTATTCAACCGAATTATTCAGCTATAATTGTTATGATTAATTGTTAAAAGCAGACCAATTGACATATTTGGATGAGTTATATATTGACACTTATAAAGTATTTTGCTGAAAATATGACATCAATATTTTTGACTAAAAGACAAACAGTTTAGAAGTAGACATAAACCATTAATCTTATATGAGACATTTCTCCAACCATTATTCCCGATAAACAAATACCTTTGAAATAACTCATTTTGATTGAATAGATTGAACAGCTATAAAGTATAAAACATAAAGATAATGATCTAATCTAACCTACCCTAACCTAATCTAACCTAACCTAACCTACTACCTAACCTAATCTAACCTACCCTAACCTAATCTAATCTAATCTAACCAGAAATTAGTTATAATGATTAAGAGTAAAGTTGTTAGAGAGAAAGTTAATAAACTAAAAGATTTAACAGTACATTAGTGGTTAATATTAGAAAAAGAGCTATTTAAAGCTTATATTTGGATTAAATCATTATTGATTAATCGATTTTTATTCAAGCGATGGCTGGTCTGATAGACCTGATGTTGTCGAAGGTATAGAACAAGAAGCAGTTGGTGGAATATCAGTTCGCATATTTTCTCCCTATGTCGATGACTTCGATGAGTACTATTTCAACTTAAACCCAATCAATAATACCAGGAATCCTTGGTTTAAAGAGTTTTGGGAGTCCAGAATGAATTGTAGTCTCAAGAACCTGACTGGAACTGTAGTCCAACATTCCAGTGGCAAAGTCTTCACTAGGATGTGCACAGGTTTGTTCATCAAGTTTTTTCATTCAAATATTTTTAACTTTGTAATTGAATCTCAAAATTCAGTGGCATATATATGAGATTCAGTGGCGTACATATAAGATTCAGTGGTGTAGATATAGATTGAATAATTGCTGACTCAGTAGTATTAAATCGACTAAAAATTGGAGAAAATGATGAGTTTTAACTTGATATTTAATGAAATAATAACTTTTAATGGCTACTATTTTATGTTTATTTTATGTTTATTTTATCCTTATTAAACCTAATAAGCATTTGGGTGGGTCAAACTCTAAAAATAATTTAGTTTAAACACTAGCACAATTTAACATTTGTGGACATCAATAGATATGATGAGCTCAGAATAAATAAGCCCGAAATTATTCGGTTTCAAATAGAGTCTGAAAATTTTGAAGACTAGGCCACTGATAGATAGAATAGAAAATAAATTTTAGAGTCCATTATGGAATAGGAGAAGTGTTATTATGGAAAGAATATTGAATTTGGTGCACCATTTCATATGGTTAGGTATTTATGAAAGAAGCTTCAAATCGTATTACAATTTCTTTATGCCTCTATAAGCCTTACTCTTCAATTGTAACCAACTTTTCCTATCCTTTCCTATACACTAACAAATATTTCTATCATAAGACCATCAAATTTATTTAATATAATATATTATATTTATATAACCATCACTTCACTATCTGTTATATATTTGTGTACGATTTCTAAATCAATTTCTATCAACTCTATCTCTCTTCAAATATCAGATATAACATTCATATAGGATTTCATTCATTCTTCCATCCAATCTATAAATACCTGATTTATTGTCAAAATTCATATCATTAATTATAGAGTATTAGAAGTTTCGATTAGAAAACAATTTTAAACTATTTTCGATATACTTTTTAAATATATCAGCTTTTCATCATTAATTCAATTCCTTAAGAGATTATAGATAGAGATGAGAGCAATTGATGAGATAGTTTAGGAATAAGTGAGGTATCGGTAAGACAAGTGTCAGTGAATATTCCAATAGGTATCCAAGGTTATAAACAATTTTCAGTTGGGTAGTTTAGTATTAGTCATAGTAGTGAACATTAATCATTGAAATAGAAAGTCTGGTTGGCGTTTTTTTACTAGCCCGATCCTACTACAACCGGCCAACAGTCAACTACGCTTCAGTTAACCTTACAATATATCGACTACTTTTCAGTGGCGTACTATTAAGTCATTTTCTTCTCTATACTTTCTTCTTTATTTCTAATTATATCTTTCAGCTAGCTTCATGCTAGTTTGTTAGTTGATACTGATTTAAGTCAAAATTGTTTTGTTGAAAATCGTTTTTTTTATCAGATTTCAACTTTGAATTCAATTGAAAATATTTGATGAATTTTGTAGTGATGGCTAAGTCTAAGCCACTTTGAAGTTAAAAAAGGCACAATATAGAAAAAATCAGTGTACTTACAACTGAAAAACATAAATCATAACTTAAATCTTTTCTCCCTCATCATCGATGGTATACTATTTTGTTAGCAATACTCCAATAAAAGTGTTTGAGAGATAGTCTAATAGTACACATCAAATGCATTTGTCATTAAACTAAATAAAAAATATAATAATAGACATCAATTAGTTTTTTTGTTAATGAACAGATAAGAAAAGTGTGTTTTTTTATATTGATAATCGAAAACTATGGCCAAAATCGAAAGTTATATCGATAATCGAAAATTAAATCTAAATTTGAAATTATAGGCAAAATAGAAAACAATAGAAAATGAATCTCAATTGAATCATATTGACTTTAGGCAAAGAGAGCTTAAGAGATAAGCACAAACAAGACACAAAGATGGCATTTGTAAAAAAAGCAATATGGACAATGGCGTACGGATTGCATAATATGCAGAAGTCAGAGTGCCCGAACACTACAGGTTTATGTTCTCAGATGCTGCCAGTCAATGGATCTGTATTTCTTCAGCATCTCATGAATGTCAGCTTTATTTGGGGTAATGAAACTGTCAAGTTTGATGAGAACGGAGACCCACCCGGAAGGTAACCATTACTTATCTGATCAACACTCTTATGCTAGACAACTTATCGATTATTTCCTTCAGACACTACAACTAATTCTAGTTTTTGCTTACACATCTATTTTTCTTATACTCTCTTCGAATACTTGTCAGAATAAAGTCTAAAATTTGATCAATTATTCTAATAAACTTTTCGACTTTCGGTTTTTGTAGAATAGATGGAACTTAAGTTGAAATCACAAGTTAAAACCGAAAGCTGAAATTCTAGCTTGAAAGACAAATTTTTTCAAATTCATAGCAATAGTTATATTGAGAATCGGTAGAAATGATCAAATTTGATGAAATACTAGGTACGATATCATGAACTACCAGCAATTAGCTCCAGGAAACTATGATTACGTACACGTCGGTTCGTGGATCAGTGGTGGAGATTTCAGTCTGTTTCATCCTTTACAATGGCCGCAATTAACAATCAATGGCTCACAACCACCTGAGTCTGTCTGCTCTAAACCGTGCCCTAAAGGACAAGCAAAGGTATACAACTAATTCTTATCTTATAATCTCAGCTTCAAACTTGACTTACTTCTCCTTCTTCTCATTCTGATTCACAAGTTTTTCATAAACTTTTTCATCCCTATCTATAATTCTGTATTTTATCCTTGGCTTCTATCGCTAAATCTATTTGGAAAAATATAGTTTTTTTAAACAAATTTTAATGACAGTTCGATCAAGTATTTATTTAAGATAAAACCTATCTTTAAAGACTTTCAAAGCTTGTCATCATACCAGCAATGATTGTTTAGAAAAATGTGCATATTTCACAAATCATTTCTGCATAAACGGAATTGATTACTCCAAGAATTGAAGTTTTCAAACAACTTCCTAAGCAAAGATGAAAACATAAAGAAAAGGAAATAGGAAAAATAATTGAATAATAATCAGTTATTGTAATCGAATGATCAATATTTTAAGAAGAATAAAGAATAAATAGAAAAATATATGTAAGATAGAAATGTATGTAAGATAGTAATGTATGTAAGATAGTAATGCATGTAAGATAGAAATGTAAGATAGAAAAAAGTATGTAAGATGGAAATGGATGAACGTTATTTGAATATGTAAAAGAAGACCACTCACAAATGAGTGCTGAGAGACGCCATAACGTCACCATAAGAGATCCTATTTATCATACCTTCATAAATTATTTTCAACATCTCTTTCTAAAAGAGTGTGTAAAGTACGAGATACTTTTACCAACAGTATCTTAACTTTGAACATATTTTTTGAATTTTTCATTCACTCTACCTCACTTTTGCCATTTTTCATACATTTACCTAAATTTTAAAGACGTATAATCATAAATATACCAAATCTGATTTTCCAGAAACCAAATCGCAACTGAAGTTTTGATTAGATAATTGACAAAGAGAGTAAAGAAAAATATAAATAAAATACAAATATGTTTAGAAAATAATTGGTGTTAATCTAAAGCATTAGAAAAGTAAATATTGAATTTATGTGATGATTCTCAAGAGAGCCTGGAGGCAGTTATTGTTTGGACATAACTATAAATATCTAATAAATAGGAATATTACCAATTCTGACAGAAATATCCTAAATCTATTCTCTATTAACTTATCTTTATTATACTTGTAATGTTGACTTTTCTAGCATTATGTCAATATCTATAACTATAATTGAAGGCTTGATTAGATTTAATAGTTTTAACACTACTTAACACTATGCTTTTAAGTTACTTTGATCCGTAGTTTTACTTACTACTCTACTAAGACGCAGATAATACAACTTCTTATCAACATCATACATTTTAAGTCTTTCTTTACTATCTTTTAGGCTTAAAAACCTATAATCTGGTATATTTCTTCTTATTCTCACCCCCCTTTTATTCCCGCCCCTTTTTTACTCCCGTCCCCCTTTTTGATTGATTTTTTGCATTCAACGATTATACTTCACTTCATATCGATTTATTACAAGTTTGAAACTATTCCAGTAATTGATGACTTTTTTTAATTTCAATTTAAATTGTTCAATAAAGATGTTCTCTAATTTTTTTACCCTTACTTTTAAGTCAAACTAATTCATTTCAATTCAGGCTTCTATAAATAGGAGCAAAATATTTTCAGTCAAACAACTTTCAAACTTTAAGATAAAATTCAAGACAGTTTGGTGTCAGAGCAGCTAACAGTTCAATCATTCGGGATACTTTTGATCAGAAAATTGAATTGAGTTGAAAGTCTTGTTGATTTAATGATCTATGGAATTATGAATTGCATATGAGTTAAATCTTATTAAAACAATGTTCAATTGATTGTAATTTAATATGTATTTTGATTACAGAATATTCAAAGTGATTCAGTAAAGTGTTGTTGGATTTGTGTTCCTTGTCGTGAAAACCAATATTTAAAGGATGAATATAGCTGTCATGCGTGTCCACTTGGCTGGTGGCCAAATGATAACCTGACAGGTAATCATATCTCACTTTAACTCTCATATAATAGGCATCACTCAATCTCTAAGCAATTAATTGATTTCTCATTCGTTTTATATGTAATACTTGTTTTCTCTCTTTCCATTAGCTATAATTAGTTTTTAGGTAAAAACTTCAATTTCCAAATACTCTTTGTTGACAACATGTAATTCTAACTCATTTTATCTGAATTTATTTTGACAAATCCAGTATAACCTGCAGTATAGTTGCATTTGTAGTTAAGTGATTTTTTGAAAATCAATCACGATTGAACCATGTTTGTCTATGCAATTTTCTATTATTTTCCTAAAAAACCGCTTAACTACATATTCAAGTTAGACAGACTTTACTGGATTTGCACAAAAATGTCTAAACCAGTAAATTGAAAACAAGAGTAAAGGTAGGCTTTGTTGCAGTACAACTGCAGTACAACTGTAGTACAACTGTAGTACAACTGCAATACAACTACAACTGCAGTACAACTGCAGTACAACATTAGTCGAATAGTGTATTAAAAGAAAGCAATCGGAAAATTAAAGAAAATAATAATAAAGTGGAATTGTTTGTCTTAGGTTGCAACCAGATCCCAATAGAATATCTGCAATGGAACGACACGGCATCACTGGTAGCAATGGGTATCGCATGTTTAGGTTTTACGATCACATTGTTTGCAATGATAGTATTCATCCGACACAACGAGACGCCAATAGTGAAGGCGTCAACAAGAGAGTTATCCTATGTAATAATGATAGGAATGTTTTTATGTCACGGAACGACATTTACACTTTTGGCGGAGCCAACAAAAACTAGTTGTTTTGTGTCGAGAGTGTTGCCTGGATTTAGTTTTGCTATAATGTACAGCGCGTTAGTCACAAAAACTAATAGAATTGCAAGAATATTGGCCGGTTCTAAGAAACGAATCATTACTAAGAAACCTAGATTCATGTCTGGCACCGCTCAAGTTGTCATCACTTGGTTGTTGATATCTGTCGAAGCTGCTATTATTGCTACTATGCTGATTAGAGAACCTGCTGATAAAATGCTTTATTATCCTTCTGTTGATAGAGTTCAATTGATTTGCAACACTACACCTTTAGGTATTTTTATTAATTAGTAATACCACCATTGAATTCATTATCTTCTCTATAAGCTTTCTATCTCTCTGCTTAAGTACTACTTAACTACAGTACTACTTAACTACAGTACTGCTTAACTACAGTTCTGCTTATTTAATTATTAGACTTTCAAATAAGGCTTAAATAATTATTCAATTTGTAAACAGTATAACAGTTCAAACAGCTCTTGGGAAAAGTTCATTACATAACAAGTTAAATAGACTTTTTAAATTATTCCAATCTTACCATAACATTTCACATTCTACACAAGCTAAAATTTATTTTTAAATCTTCATATCTCGAAAACTATATGAGAGATCACAAACAAACTTTAATAAAATCTTATCGATTGCTCTCAACCAGTGATTACCAAATGGCGGCTCGCGGGCCGAACTGGCCCACTGGTTGATTTTCTAATCTCAATTAACAAGCATTTTCTTACTAGAAACAGAAACTTTTAGCTAAATTCGATCACAATCCAAATGATCATAATAGAATATTTTCGACTTCAGAGTACCGTCCTAGCTATTCGGCCTGTCAGGCATAATGAGTTGGCTATCGCTGCCTTAAGCCATAATAAACCAATTTGTTTAACTCTACAGTTTCAGTTGACTTACGCCCGACACAATAGATTAGTTGACAATAATTATTAAAGTCCAAACTTATAATTACGCAATCACTTGCAAAACTTATTTTATAAATAAGTAAACTCCAATACTTAATGATCTTTGATAGCAACCAGAAGTAGTGTGTTATGATGACATGCTTTCCAACAAATCGTAATATTGCAGATATTAATAAACTTATAGAATATTCAATGCAGTAGTCAAAGTAAATTTCACATTAAGTTTGGCAACAAATTGATGCGCATCAGAAGCAGGTTGACATAGCAATGCAGCTATCAAGGATTCTTAAGTTTCTAACTGTACACCAAGATCATGATGGAATGTGTACCACCTCTTGACTTGAGTGGTCTAATTAGGTCTAGTCTGATCGGGTTTGGGGGCATTTATCATCTGAATTGGAAGCTTTGACGGGATAACTATTCTTTCTTTATTGAATATGTCATATGTCAAAAGAATCAAATGACGGAATATGGTATCAATAGTAAAAAATCGTGTCATTAAGAAGCAATTTCTGGATAATGACTAAACCAACGAGACATCTGTCACTAGATATCTATAGAAAATATTGTCTTTATACAGAAAATTAAAACTGAATTATGTATGACAATTGTGATTGTTATGTATGGCTATTCTGATTGTTACGTATGACAATTCTGATTGTCGTGTATGGCTATTCTGATTTCCAAAATGTAATTGTCTATTGATAACACTCTATATGCTAGAAAACAACTATTATGAATGATATCTCAATGTCATAAAATTGACAATAGTGTATGAATATATATACGAAATACATATATTGATATACTTACATACAACCGTTTTGGTGCAGTAACCGCTACTATCAATAATTGTAATATTTGACTGTGATTCCAGTTTTTCTTCTATGAATCGATTTTTCATATTATGTGTTCTATTATTTAAATGATCTCACTAGAATTCTTTATAGCTCTGCAAAATTAATAGTCAATACATTTGATTATTATTATTATTACATTTAGGATTTGTGAGTTTTTTATGTATAATTCTTTAAAGTTTGCACTCAAAAATATGATTCCTTTTATGGCCATATTTTTCAATTCCGTTGTAAGTCACGTATTAGTGAAGTAGACCAACAAAAATAAAACACACCAAAAAGCATAGACTTGATAGACTTTAAAATGGAAACCGAAAATATATAGTTTGATGACTTTACAAGAGTTGAGGGAGTTTTAGACAACTTATCTCCTAAATAAATCTATGGACACCAAATAATTTTGACATTCAATCTAGACCCCAACAAAAGGTAGACTATCGGGTATATAAACTTCAATCATAGATGGTTATTCTTTTCATAACCCCCATATCTAAAATAGCAAATTGCTTTAAAATACATTTTTATAAGGTATACATGAAATATGTGTTTAAATAGTTAACTTTTTCTAATAGAAAGCTTTTCAGGCGAATATAATGAGTTCAATGGTAGTGAAAGTAGTATAAAATAAAATCTAAAAATAAATATAAATCTAAATACATATAATCTAAAAAAGATATATTATTTATAATTACAATAAAGGTATAACGGCACCATTGGGTTTTGATTTTTTCCTAATCGCAATGTGTACAGTATACGCAGTGAAGACAAGGAACGTACCAGAAAACTTTAATGAAGCAAAATTCATAGGTTTTACAATGTATACAACACTAGTGATATGGATTGCATTTGTGCCAATATATTTCAACTCAAACGCTAAAGTGATAACTCTTTGTCTGTGCATAAGTTTCAGTGCAATAGTGGCTCTTATATTATTATTTTTCCCAAAAATATATATCATAATATTTAAACCAGAAAAGAATAATCGCAGTTACTTCACTACAGCTAAAAATGTCAGGTGTCATATTGGATATGTCCCTACTATGGGCGTTTCACGACATTCATCTCATTCTACTTCTGAATTCAGCATGGAATCTCCAAGGTCTATATTATTATTATTATTATTATTATTATTATTATTATTATTATTATTATTATTATTATTATTATTATTATTATTATTATTACTTTTCTCTTCTACTTTCTCTTATTTAACGCCCCATCCTTCAAATCTCATCCCGAATAGTCCGCCTTATGCTTTAGCTCGCGATCACTCTCGAACATTATAACTACTCGATTTATCATCTAGCATCTAAAACTTAATTTTGTGGGTCGCATTCTTAAAATTATTAAGTTATTTAACAAGAATTTGAGTTTTAGTGTAAATTTTATAGAATGATGCTCTATTTTTACATTTGGCGTAGACTTAGCCTAAAATAAGGCAAAGAAAGGCTGACAAAAATGTTGAACTAAGTAAACTTACTATAATTCGTCGTATAAGAGAGTTATGTTTGCACTAGAAACAATAATAGGGTACAAGTTGAACATATATTTCTAGTTCCTTTATCTGATTGCACGCATCCAAACAAGTTCTACATGCAAAAACACTGTAAAGAGTATTTTTTTGCAAGTTTTAGTTTAGCTTAACATTGATTTTGATAGAAGAGAAGAAGATTCATGAGAATAGAGAAGGCTTAGCAAGTAGAATATAATATTTTTTAGTATTTATTTTTTTATATATATACTGAGGCTAATGCTTTGAGATGTATGAGAATAATGCAAATTTTATTATTCAATATATGCAGATATTTTTAGTCATTTACGAGGCTTTACTTTCGAGCATCACCACTGTCTCATAAATGCTTATTTAATGCATAAATGTCTTGCAAACTAACTAAATTTCAATAATTTATGGCTAATATCTTCTCACTTCAGACTATGTTTTTTCGACATTAGTTTTCCTTAAAGATAAGTCACTTATTTTCAAACAACTCTCAACTTCTTTTCAATTATTTGGGAGACAAACATTTAAATCTAGCAATTCAGTATCCAAATTCAGTATCCAAATTCAGTATCCAAATTCAGTATCCAAATCCAGTATCCAAATTCAGTATCCAAATTCAGTATTGAAATTCAGTGTTGAAGTAGTTTATTGTTCAACTAAATTAAGAGTAAAGGCATTGACATTGAAGTAAACTTTCAAATTTGACTGAACTACTCAACAGAATGTTAATTAAAAAACATTAATCTATTTTGCCTCTAACTTAAGCTTACAATTGAAATAAGTTTCAAATCAGTTAAAACTTACTATCTAAGCGTATTGATTGAACAAACAATTCTAACCTTTAATGTTCATAAGCATTAAGTTTGACTAAGATATCTCTCATTCATTAGAACCTATTTGAGAAGTGACCTATTTGTGATTTAAGTCTTGTGAAACATATGGCAAATTTATTTAAATAAATTGAAGTGATTTTTTTAAATGAAAGGGTCGATTAGTGTCTAGAATGAAGCGAATCACAAGAGTATTATATAATGGATAGAGCGATTCATGTTTCACATAATAGAGTTGACAATAATACGACAAATTACTCTTATCTAGCTCTTATAATCATTACCTTTCTTACTTATTTTTAGTTCTATCTTCTTTTTTTATCTTATTATTACTTATCTTGCTATGATTCTACGATTCTATAATTCTATAATTCTATAATTCTATAATTCTATGATTCTACGATTCTATAATTCTACGGTTCTATAATTCCACGATTCTATGATTCTATGATTTAATGATTCTATGATTCTTCAAAATCTTATTAAATCATTTAAGTCATGTCAAAAACAGCGACAATAAATAAATCGAGAAAAAAATCTAGGATTAGATAGTATTCGAATAGAAACTTCAGTTGAATCTTAAATAGAAATAGCAATAATTGAACGGTCTAAGAGAAATGTGAAAGTTTTGATAGAGTTGTCATAGAATGTCTATAGTAGTGAAAAGCGTTTTAGAAATGAATTTATTGATCAAATTTATAAAACTTTAACAATAGAATGAAAATATAATAAATTATCAAAACTGAATCGCTAATATGACTCTTAAGATTTAGAAGTGGCTCTCAATTCTCAAATGCATTAAACTCTTATGGGAAATCAGTTCTCCATTTTATTCGCCACTCAGGACTTACTAAACTCTAATCAAAGATTATTCCTTTCAACGAATAACTAGAACTTTCCAAACTTCAATTTATTTGCTATCAAATTTGCAGAATTGCAGAATCTGAGTATCCTAGAATTACTGAATTCAAGTGAAAAACATCTCATACTTTTCCAATTATATATAAAGATTATTCTTTATTTCGAGTGCAATTTACGATTTATAACTCAATCATCTTGAGTGTAAATTAAATCTAAACACATAATGGCATCGAAAGTAGTTTTACTTTTTCTTTCAGATTCTGTGTATGTGTGTGTGTGAGAGAATATTCTTATTATGAATAAAGGTTTAGTTATGAGTAAGGATTGGATAATAAAGTGATTTCCGGTGTTGGTTTGAGCATAATCTCTAACTGTAATCGAAATTTATTACTTAAGAGTTAGTTTATCATTAGAGAGGTCATTATTGATTAGATTTATTTCTTCTCTCCTTAGTCTATCATTTCTATTCAATTCAAGTGAGCTTCTCTTTGCTCTTTCATTATCATTAGTTGCAAGTTAGCAAATATTTTCAAATTATGTCCTCTTTTCTCTGAGTTCAGAGTTGTCTAACTTGAAATCCATTTTGAAGGATCCAACTTGTTCTTTGGATAAATTTAGTTTAAAATAGTTGAATTTGGTTTTGACAGAATGTAGCCATTACAACCCAATTTTAACAACCGTGTATTTTTACACTTTAAAACTGTTTTACGTTTTATATAGATTTTTACATCAATATTTACATCGATTTTTGCACCAGTTTTTATATCAGTTTTTCTACTCAAACCAGTAGTTCATTCAAATGAAGGATTAATAAAAAAAACACTATCAGTAAATGAAAGTTGATCATATCCATAATCTCAATACTGATTAAAGTAAAAATCCATAGAAAAAATGATTGAATCATTAAAAATGGTTCTATTCGTGTACTTCCGCCTATGAAATAGCATCCGGTCGTACACTTTCCTCTCACTCGTCACTGATTATTATATCTGAACAAAATGGCTTAAGTATTCGGAAAATACTATATTTCTAGTAATAACAATTAGATTTAAGACAAAATTGAAAATATTTTCACAAATCATAAACGTAAATATGAATATATAATAATTGATATTCGTTATTGATTGACAATTATTTTCAACTGTTATGAAGGCCATTAACTATAAAAAGAGATATGCTTTTAATCCTATGACCAAAACAGAGTTGACATGAAAGCACATCAAAAGTGGTATTAGACTGGCTATTGTTGTTATTCAGTAGAGTATAGTGTGTTTAGGCATAGTATTTTCTATATATACTGTATATATATATATATATATATTTTGTCTGAAAAGCGAAAGACAGCATTTCTCGTAACTTATTGTAAGTGTTATGTGTTGACATTGTTTGTTCTCTGTAGCCTCAATAGTCTTTGCTATTCATGTCGTTTGCCTTATACAACCTTCATGCTTTTGCCACACTTTCCACATGTATTCTACTTAACCAAATACTTCTTTTAATAATAATATTCCCATTTTATCCTTATTTATAGTACAGCTGACAAACGCTCATTTCTTACCATTTCTTTTGGTTCTTTACTTACTTTTTTCACTCTTTTCTTACTTTTCACTGCTATCTCTCTCTCTCTCTCTCTCTCTCTCTCTCTCTCTCTCTCTCTCAATACTTCTTATTCAAAAGAATTTTTTCTTTCATATATTTAGAACGACAAAATATGCCATAGTTAAAGTTCAAATAGGTATTAATGGCTTTAAACGGAACTCAATTTATAACTTAATTTTAGTAGTATTTTATGTGATCGTGAAAAACACAATATTTTGAAATTAAAGTTAAATACGCTTAAAAATGAAGTTTAATATAGAATAATAAAAATAGCTTAGACTTGAGTATATTTTGTGCTATAAGTTTATTAGAAGTATAATATGGATTATTTGTATGATTGAGTTAAAAATAATTAATAGTTTAAAAATGAAATTTCAAACTGAAATTTCAAACTGAAATTTCAAACTGAAATTTCAAACTGAAATTTCAAACTGAAATTTCAAACTGAGCATGCAATACTTCTAGTTTTCACAGAGATAGTTATAACAGAAATATAAAACATAACTAGTCTATCAAACAACGTTAGCCATAAACTTATTTATCAATTTATTTATAAACTTATTCACATATTTCATGTCGATATCAATTGTGTATTTTCTGCAATTGCAATTTCGAGTCTGTCATAAACACAATGTAGAGTACATTAATGCTATAGAATAGATTTGTTATCACAGTACTAAGTCTTAAACTTACAAACAATGCAAATTTGGAGTCTATTTTGCTAACTTAATAAAGCAGCTTGCCTAAAGAGTCTTTAAATCTAACTGGACAAATAGTGATTTGTTTGATTACAAGTTGGATAGAGATATGATTATTGATTTTAACTATCGAATGAGTATTAGCTATAAAGTATAATTTGTGAATAGTTAGTAGAAACATCTATGGTATTACCTTATAGACTGATGCAATATATGACCAATTATGACTACGTTTTTATAACCTATAAATAACTGTGTAATAAACCAAATGTCCTCATCTACTCAATAATTGAAATATATTACTAAATACTATGAGATTCTTCAAATCAATAAGTTATACTAGTGATACTTTTAGGAAAGCTTAATGTAAAATCAAAGTTAACCTAGAAGACCAAATATGAGTTAACACACAAAATCAGACATGAATTGAATCGAGAAAAAGCAATCGATCAAAATAAAAACAATTGATAATTAAAGAAAGTGATATAAGAAAGTGATATAAGAAGTGATTAGAAGAGGCAAAATGGAGCTAAGTATAGATTGTAAGATATTTGATTGATCATTTCTAGCGGTTAACAGTTTCATAAGGTTTTTGCTCTAATTTGATTGCTGCTTAAACCACATAAGTATTACTCATGGCTAACACTTGTCCATCAAACTTACTCTTACATCCAAATAATATAATTTCTTAACACTATTTATCTCATGCGAAGACAAGCATTCATTATCTAATAGCTTATTCTCTCTCTCTCTCTCAACTCAAATATAAATCTTAACTACTGTTAGAATTAACAATAACTCTTTCAGTGATACGTGAGTGAACTTATGATTTACGTTTAGAAGTTTATGTTTGGCAATTGATTCCTATACTTACAGTTAGTTATAGAACATATTATCATAATTTAGGATTAATTACCAAAAATGAGTTGTGATAAGTTACAAGAATATATAAGAAATGTATTATGAGATACGGATGAAAGAGCAAAAGATCTATTAGTTAGAGATGAGATTTGTTATGAAGATTAAGAACATATTCATATTAATGGAGAATTGATGAAGTGTAATGTTCACATTGGTTTTCTTAGACACAAAGAAAGCTGTTAGAAAGCTGTTAGTTATCATATGTAAAAACGCCTGTAAATACAACAACATATTACTTTTGTCCATTATCTTTATCTAACTCATGTTTATAGTGATCGATATTAGTCACTTGTATTAGTTATCCCTAAAATAAATCAACATCTAATATAAATAAATCATACTCTTTACTAGTTTGATATTATATGAATCAACATTCATCTAGTCAATATTCATCTAGTCAAATCACAGCCAAATATAATGCTAGTGCCCTCGAATGCCAACTTTCATTCTACATCTTCAACCTTCAGCCAAGATCTAAATCTAGAGACTAAAATTTGATACTATGGTCCTCCTTAGGTAGTTTTTCTCCAGCCTTCGCTCGACGAAGTGTTGGCATATCTACCAATACTGGACTTAGAGGAAGATTATTACTGTTTCAAGCATGACAAAAATGAATTATATTAATGTCAGAAATGCTGACTAATAAAGTGAACATTTCATTAAGTTAGTATTAAATTTACAATAGTTTTCGCTCTGTTTTCTAACTAAAGTATGAGATTTATTCTTAACATATCAAAATTTGTCTGCACTTTTATTCTCGCAATATACAATTCAAATAAACACTGACCAATCACTTGAATAAGGAAACAATTTTAATTAAAAATCTAATTAATTTAATGGTTTAAGTCAATTATGAACTGATGGGTTGAGAACTTCAGTATTGTGAACATAGCTGTCAAATGAAGAGAGCACAGAGCTTCTATATGCATTTAGTACATACAGTGATCTTGTTATAATTGACTAGAAATCTTTTAGTTACAACAAAACGTTTACTATATGTAATTTAGTATACATAATCTACTAAACAAATAGTTTTGTCGAAAATCTATGTTATAGTGAATTGCTAGCTTGCTCTATTGCTAGCTTGTTCTATTGCTAGCTTGCTCCATTGCTAGCTTGTTCTATTGCTAGCTTACCCTATTGCTAGCTTGCTCCATTGCTAGCTTACTCAATTGCTACAACTTGTTTGTAGAAAAGGTCCACTATTATGCGCTACTGCTATTCAAGTCAACAATGAATTAACTCAATGCATGCGTGTAATCATTTATATGTATGCTTAATTCAATGTTTAATTATTATTTTCTCAACTATTTCATTTACTTCTTTTGATTTGTTCGTCAATTCTGTTGAAGTTGACAGAGTTTTGATATTATAAATAAGTAGTTATTATGACTTTTGATTTAACTGAAAATGTTGGTTATGATCGATAGAGTTGTGTCTTTCGATTACATTCTAAGAGTGATAATTATATACTAAAGTCAAAATTTGTTAATAGTAATAACTTTAATAACCTTATATCAAAATAAAAATGAAAGCTTTCAAAATGCCAAACAAAGCAGAGAAGGAAATTTGATAAATGTTTTATTGTTGAGCTGTTTTATAAATTGATTTTGATTTCCATATTACTTTATTTTTCATTCATATCTATTCAAAACAAAAGTTCTATGATCTTGCCACCAAAATCAATATGAAGTAGAAGATTGATACACGGATAGTTTAAATTTATTAAATTTGTATTGCATCTGATGAGAACTGAAACGAAATAGTTGCAATTGTCGTATTGTTAATTTTAAGCTATGCACTTTTACTAATCTTACAAATTGACTCAAAGCAGCAGAACAATAATATTCGCAATCGACTTGCCTCGAAATATTCCCAAAATGATTTGTTTATTTGCTAAAATTACACTTCAAATCTTGATTCACATATTTGATAATCAATTGAACATGTGGCTTCGATTCAGACCTTCAAACAATTGTAATGAACGAAAGCAACCACATAGGTCTATGATGAACATTGTGAGCTAGATGTTCTGAATTGTCTGTGATTGATTTATTCTCGGAGTCTAGATCAACAGAATATTTATGAGAGTAAAAATGAATTTGTAGAGTCGAATTGATTGCTATATAGGAGTCCTATTAATTACTAGGCATTATTAATCAAACTAGTGAGGCAATGGCTAAGATTATTAATAGAATTTTACCCATTCTTTATTAATAGAATTTTAGTCATTATTCTTTATTAAGTAATCAAATACTAAAGCGATTACTTTTGGAGTTATCAAATTATATCTATCATTACTTTTGGTTATTTTTTAATTGATTTGTGTGATTATTGGCTAGAAAAGAAACTGAAGATGGATAGAAAAGCATCAAATTATAAGATAAAAGCAAAAATAGTTTAGGATAGCCTAGATTCAGCAAAATCACTCCATATGTATTAATGGATTCTGATAAGGCGACTAAGAAAAATACCAAGTAACTTTATAAGTAAGACATGCTTTTCTCGATTAGGCTTTGCATTTTCGAAAAACAACAAAACAAACTATGCTTTAAGTATAAGATTTCTATTTTACTCAATAAACCTCTCCATCTTCCAATTCACATCATCTTTTAGAATATCGTTTTAAATAATTTTTATTCCTTATATCAAGATAAATGCTTCCATTATGTCAATTAGTATTATATATAAGTAAACTGAAGATATCACTAATAATAAAAACTTAAGATTTAGATATCAAACATAGAAAAATCAAATTAGGAGAGAAGTAGTTTGAGTTATAATTAAACAAGCATGACACATTATGTGTTAAAATTCGCGTTAATCATTCAGAGAATCATATTGGAACTGACAATCATATTAGTATAAGAATATATAAGTTTGGCTTAACTTTATGCTCTAATGAGATTATATGAAGTAACCCAACCGATCAAATTGCATGTTTAGCTTTAGTTCTCTTATTAGTTAAATATTATGTATTCGGCATTCATATATACCAATTATTATTATTATTAATTTTATTCAGCTATTTCTCAAACAAAACTGCTTGAATTTAAACTTCTATATAAATTATAAACTCATACTATCATTTCAGTTAAGAATTATTTATCTATACTTGGATTCTAAGTCAATATTACAACAGAGTATTCCAACAAAATGTTTAAAGAGAATATTGCAACTGAATTGAAAAGTAGAATGAGAAAAACCAGGAGCTTAAAAGCTTTATGAAGCGTTAATGAGCTAGAGTGCTGAAAAAAACTAATCTATCGGTACAGTTGTAAATATTGATTCAACGCCTAAATAATAAGCAAATACTTAGCTTAAGAGTATTAGGTTCTGGTAATGATATATAATCAGAGATACTATTAAATATAGTAGAAATCAAACTGATATCAGATAATGAGAAAATGCTTTAAATAATGTTATATTAATATTATTTACACACATTTCATTGATATTTTTGCTTTCATATAAGCTTCGTTTATGTCTCTATCATTCGAATAATAGATCAATCGTTCCGAAATAATTCGTTAATTATTTCAGATCAAATTAGATCTCTGTTAATGAGTTTTAATAAAATTAGGCAGATATCCGATTACAAACAAGTCATACGATTATGTCCTCACTTCTACAACACTGGCTATTTGCTTATTCGGCTTTGAAACTTAGATAACATACCCATTCAGAAAAGTACTTCTGATTTTAAATTCCTATGCCTAATAATTTGCTTATTTCATAATAATTCTCTTTTTTCACAACTGGATTCTGCCCATATCAGATTGTTTTTATTTAGCTAGAAGTCCATAAGAAGTAGCTTTCAATGTATCAAGCTACTGACCGAATACGTTTTTGTCCTAATTATCGTATTATTTCTACGTATCCCTTTCCTTAACTCTCATCTTCAGTTACTTTTTCAAGCAAACGCCTCAACTAATGTGCGAGCTTTGATCAAATAACAAAGAACTGGCTAAATGCTTATCAGTAGCTATGAACAAGGTTCTCAGTAACCACCACCCGAATATTCTCCATTCTTACAATACACTCGATTAATGAAAATTTGTGATTATAATTATATGAAACTATTTACTTATACAATAACTTCAAGGCGTTGATGATTACAAATTAATTTTATGATTAAGATTAAAAGTTCTTGAATTAAGTTCAGTCATATTATGCCATCTATTCTCTAGTTCTCATAAATTTCAATTAGAATCTCTGACTCTTTTCAAAGATTATGTTCATATGCTATTATTCTGTTTTTATGACAAAAATTCTCCTCATTATCCCCTAAATTCTATTGTTCACAGAATTCTCTACACTGTTAATTCATTTAATATCAAGTTTTATTCTGTGAGTTTCATAAACATGAAAACATCATTTTATTCGTTCAATTCTTAAAGAATATTCGGTTTTAGTATAGTAGAGTTAAGATTATTGTTGTTTGGTAAAATTGTTGTCAAATATATTCTAAATTTATTACACAGTTTAATACCTATATCTCGATGAAATGCCTTATAGGTAGTTTAAGTGAAAGCTATCAATGTTCATAGCATGAAATAATGATTTCCTCTTCCTTCTGCCCATATTTGTTGAGCTCAACTCCGGAAGTTGTTAGAGATTTCAAACATTTTTCAGTAAAACTAAATTAAGAAAGTTGGAGTTGATTTCTATGTCAATAGACACTACTCTTGGTTGAGTTGACTATCTATTTCTAGTCAATAAATTGACTTCTCCAGAATCCCTTTGGATATTATATGAAGAGAAAACTTATCAAATATACTCCTAGAAAATACTGTTATCCTTTAAGTTTCAAACTAAAATTCTTTCCTAAAATTCTTTTCTTAAATTCTTTTCTTAAACTTAATTTTACAGACCAAGACACTAGACTTGTTTCACATTTTTATCAATCCTTTAATGGACTTTAATTTCTTCCAACGTATCAAAATACTTGAGATTTTAAGTGAAAAATCGCTTTAACTATAGAATAGTACTTGCCGTAAAATGTTTTTTTATTCTTTAATAGCCATTTATAGCCATTTTTTCTCAAAGTAATCATAACAAAACTTTAAGTTTAATATTGTTTAAAAGATAAAATTTTAGACTTTAATAAAGCATAGGATAGGAAAAGATAGAAACTGAACAAAATTATATGCTTTCGACCTGAGGTCCAAAAAGCGACCAAACAATTTGCTTAAAATATTTTCAATTTGATAAAAGAATTATATATGAAATTGAATTTGAGTTGTATAAACAAAAAAAATAGAATCTAATTTTCTTGTTAGATAAAATGCTTTCAACAATAATTCCTATTCTTATTCCAATGTCTTATCATAAATTATTTACATATAAGTTACTAAAAACATTTTAGCAAACTCTTTCATAATAGTAATAGTTTACGAGAAAAATATCGACACTTTTCGCACAGTCTTATAAAATATATATTAAAACTTATGTTAGCTTAAGATTTTGATGTATTGCAGACAAAGATAAACGTTGTTTTTGAAATTTTGTTTCTTCTTTCAGAAAATATAGGATTCCTATAAAGTGAGAAAAGTTGTGAATTCTTTTTAAAAAACGTCCAAATCTATAGTTTATAAAATAGATTTGGCCTAATTTTCTATTGGTGAATGATAGTCTTAGTCTCGAATGCTTTCACATGAATGCTTTATGTCAATTTTCATATCACACCGAAAACAGTTTCTCTCTCTCTCTCTCTCTCTCTCTCTCTCTTTCAATGCTCCTAATCAAATTGATCATAAGTCAGATTGAAATTCATGAGAAAAATATTATATCAAATATTTATAATACCCAGAATTTAGATAAAGGAATAATCGGAAAATAGATGTTTAAGATGTTAAACATTTCTGCTCTTAAAAGCTTTCATCAAAAATGTTTTTCAATGTACTTTTGAAATGAGAAATATTCAAATAATAACAATAATTTGTTAGTATTTGATCATGTTTAAGATAATAGTCGTACAATTTTCTTATCAAATATCAAAAATAAATGCATTTCCATCTCTAACCGAATACTATTTCTAGTTTGTCTTATAAGCAATAAGTTTTTGATATATTCGACAATTTGTCGAGGATTGCGTGTCAATGGAATAGGTTTAGTGTATAGAGAGAGAGAGAGAGAGAGAGAGAGAGAGAGAGAGAGAGAGAGAGAGAGAGAGAGAGAGAGAGAGAGAAAGCAAAAATTGTTTGAATTGAAAGCAACTCTAATTCTGAACAGAAGTGTCACGTAAAGCAGTAAAGTTTTCTGTGGAAAGTGTAGTTATCTTTCTTTTCTCTACTAGTCGATTGAAAGTTCACTTTGAATGATTAGCTTTAGATAACGTGATATAATTATCAATACATAAAATTACTCTTAATTTTTTTCTAATTCATTCTATACTCAGTTTTAAAAGAACTCATCCAATTATTAGTTTTATTTGAGAAACATTTGAGAAACACGTGAAATAAAATACATTTGGAAGAAACGATTCTTTGAATTTCTACTCTAAAATTAGAGATTTACTTAAATTTAATATTAAAACATGAAAATGCTTTTATGGCGTGTTTCCAATTGGATTCCAGTCATGAACTTTTGTTTTAGTTCACTATAGGATGTTTTAAATTAACTTAAATTCATACTTAAATTATGGCAAATAAGGATTTATTCTAAACATTTTGAGTGGAAAAATACTGGTATCAGATCTATAGTTAAGCTTAAAATGGTTTACAAAAAATAAAGTAAAGCAGAAAATAGTATATTATTAAAACAGAGCCTCATATCTAATATGTTGAAAAGGTAGTGCAATTTTTTGATAACAACTTGCAAATTAGTTTTACCCTATCCAATCTCTCCAATTTTGATTAGTTTGCAAGTGTTTGTTAGCTATTTTTTCTTAACTTTAATTATATACAACCTAAAAAGATTGATTCCCATAACTATTGCACACATCCATAGTTATGCTCATAAATTATAACTTAAGTTTCTTAAGATTAAGTTACTCTTTGATCAAATGATGCATTAATAGGTTTGATATCCAGTTACAGTTCTTATCGCTAAAATAAAGCTAAGCTATTTTTCTTTCAGCTTTTATATATAAAATATTAATAGTTTATCAATAATGCCCAAATTCTGCCTTCATCGCCCTCCTTTATAACTACCACTCTCCCAACTTGTCTGCTATTCGTTCATCATTTTTCGGTTCACTTCTACCTAATTTTTCACCGTTTACTCGCTTCTCAGCTCAAAAAGGTTTTCAGGGTCAAATCAGTTCTACTGGCTATAGACTGGTTCATTCGAGTTGTTTCACTATTTGATCTTAATTTTTCACCAAATCAGGTTCTGAATAATTTCAATTTTGTCAGTTTTGTCATTTTCATAGGAGATATGTCTATTTTTACCAGTTTGTGCTTATATCCGCTTGTTTCAACTGGGTTTTTGCCTATATCCAAATTGGGATATAGTTAATTGATCTTGGAATTAATACATTCGTTTTTATATCTCAAATTAAAATAATCATTTAATTTATTACAGCTTGCATTTCGAATAAGCAATAGCCATAGAAAATATTCGAAAATCTGAATCGCAGCTAAATTTCCATATAGGAAAAGGCTGTGATGATAGAGAAGCTGATATTTTGTGGGACATTATGTTATGGAATGAGAGAATGTATTTGACTTAAGTATGATAAAATGAAATAAACTAACTTAGGAAATGCTAATAAAATGGTAATTTAATAAACTAAGTAAGAATAATAAAAGTTTGATTTGGGCTGTCGAGAAGGGGGAGGAGAAGAAATAATGAGGTAAAATGAAAAAGTTTGCTATTTTACAGTTTGCCAGTAGTTGAGTAGCTGATTATAAGAGGAAACTGGATTCAATTATATTAACGTTCAATTGGACATGACCTGAATTACAAAGCATTGCTATTATATGAAAGTTTCACCTAGAATCAGATACGCTATTACTAATTTGCTTATGTACTCCCTTTTTATTCATCATTTTATATAATTAGACTTCTATTCAACTAATCGACATTAAGCTTAATGAATACAACTAACTAATTATGAAATCCTCTTATAAACTCTTAACTCTTTTGTCTATAATTTGTAGCTAGAATTAAGAGAAGTCATCAATAGAAAGCTAGCTTTTAGATTTAGCTTATCGAAAATCATATCGAAAATAGGTTTATAGCCAAAACTTTACTCAACCTTTAATTAAGTCTAATTAAGCCTATTTGGCTATATCGATCTTTTCAAATGAATATTTATTATTCATGTTAATATTTTATTTATATCAATGTATTTACAACTAAATAATTACTTTCTAGATCGATAATCAAGTCTGGTTTGAATCTCTAAACGTTTTTCTTCTCTAATTGTACAGTAATTTTCAAATCAAACAAAAAGAAAGCCGACAAAACTGAACAAACTTTTAATAATTCACTTCATTAAGCTAGCAGATTTTTGACTAACTCAACAAACCTATTATCCACTACTGTATTTATAGAATCAATGAGTTTATTATATTTCAACTAGAAAATGTGTTTCATATTTGAAACGTTAAGCAATAGTTTATAGTTTGAAAAGTAAAGTGTTGAAAGTGTAACTAGTGGAAGAGATATGGAAGATTAAGGCAGAGATATGGAAGATTAAGGCAGAGTTATATAGTATTAAAAACAGCATAATAAACGTCTGTATTGAAATTTGCAATTTAGCTTATTTTTCCATTAAAACTTTCGACCAGTAACTATTCTAATGGGAATATCTTCTAGCTTATATATAATACTAGCTCATTTCAATTAGGTTCATATTTCTTCTACTATCCATTAATGAATTATAGAAAAAGATAATTATCTATAACATTCAAATTTGTTCGCTAAACATTTCCTCTTAACTACTCTCTAACTACTCTCAACTTTAGATTATGATTAGCAGAAAATGTTTGAACATTTTTATTCAACTGTAAAATTAGTCTAAACTATATAAATGCATTATAAAACACATAAACTGAATGTTTGGTGATCTCAATGTTTAATGATATGAGTTATGAAAATAAAATAATGTTTTAGATCTATCTTACAGTTAGTTGCATATAATACTGACAACTCTTAATCCATAATTAAGACAAATTAGAGTTCAATTAAGATGACCAAAACCAATAATTATTGGAGCGCACACTAAATGATTATGTTATTTATGTCTAATTCTTTATCTATAGGAACCATTCATTAGATGTACATTTCAAGAGAGATTTTGGTGGAACAGCTGGTTTTCATCATCAGCAATCTGTCGACAAAAAAGATACCCATAAGAGAAAACAAGGGCTCAGCTTGTTTGAAAGGTTTCGTATTAGCAAACAGGACAAGATTGCGGCCAATGTTGCGCAACATATTCGGGCTGTTCGTGCCGCTGAAGCGCTTGACAGACAAACAGCTCGTGTCAGGAGAAGAAATAGTGAGTTTTAGCTCTAGTTTTCAATTTAAATAACTTCGGTTTGTGAAGTTCATTTCACACCAATTAATGTTATGGTTATTTGATAAACGTTTTGAATTTACGAATATATAGTTTTGTAGTCTCTTTGAGTGAGAGATAATTTAGTGTAACATTAATTGCACTCATTCAAGTGAATCTCATTTGGGCTTCAATTTTGAATATTTTGAATATTTTGAATATTTTTCGAATTAACTTCCAGTTCAATTAGTTAACAATTAGTCAAACCAATTTGTTCTAGTGTTCGTAATTGTCTTTAAGTTCATAATAAGACCAAACACTCACAATATCAGCACAATTATCAACTTGATTCTGATGAATACAAAAATGAATTTAAAAATTATTTATTCAAAAAAGTGAATAAATAAATAAAATAATTAATAAATTATGAAAGAAATAGTTAAACATCTCTAAAACAAAATCACAAAATCTAATCGAACTAAACAAGAATAAGAAGTAATCGAGAATTAGTAATAAATATTTGATATTCAGGTTCAAAGCTGATTCCACAAAGAAGTTCGAGCAGCGGGGAAGACGACGGAATGGGGAACGAGGCTCGAAAGATGCGATTAGTAACAATGTTAAAGCAAGCTTATGGTAATGATATAGAAAAAGTTCCAGGTTTCATTGAATTCGCTCAAAGTGCTAAAGACGACTCCAGCAAAACTTATATCGACGCCTCCGCTCAAACTTCTTATGATCTTCTCGAGACTTGGTTTCCGGCTCTCACTAAAAGAATTGCTCAGTCAGAAAAACTTATTAATAATGCTGAAGATGATGATATCTTGTCTATTGCTAGATCCAGCCAAAAACTTTCGATATCAAAGTCTAACCAATCGCATCAACAAAAAAATTTAGGTATGTCTTATAAGCATTTTGTTTATGTGTCTACGAGTCAAAAGAGGTTTTATAAAAACTGTAATATAAAACAGTTATATAAAAGCTCTTAAATATAACTGTTATATATATATATACTCTTATAGTGATAGAACTAAATAAAACATTAGTCTTTTTCTTATTCTAAGTTATTCAAAAGAAGTGATTATTCTATCATATATTAAGTTTATGCGAATATTAACGTGTTTTTATGAATAAATAATTGGAATGATGCATATTTATGGAGTTGTTACTTAGCCGACAATATTTCACTCCACATGTTCTTGATTATACAACGAAAATTTCTTTTGATCCCGCTTCGCCAATTCTCCAGAATACTAAATTCTGAAGAATAACTAAACTCTCCAGAGTAACTAAATTCTGAAGAATAATAATTTACTATTTCTTCTCACAAATTGCACTTAACTTCTTGCGCCAAGAGCATTAACCCCTTAATTATTTTTGAGATTATATCAAAATTTTTAAATCCACATTTTATTAAATTATTTCTATTCTAGTATTTAAATAAGAAGATGATGTTAAGGAGATTATATTGTCAGAGAATTTAAGGACAAGATTCTTGTTCTGATACTGTAGTCATTAATCAGCACAAGAGAAGTTAGTGTTGTATTGTTTTGAATAAATTAGGAGTTAGTCAAGAGAAAACAATACGTTTAGGAATAGTTAGCAATTGTTAGGAATCCATAGAAATCGTTAGGAATTCTTAGCAATCCTTAGGAATCCTGAGGAATCTTTGTTTTATAAGCTAATGGACAACATGTAGAATAAAGGACTGATCGATTCTGTAAATTAATTTATGTGCAGTTTCTGAAACATATCCTATAAATTGACTTCTAATTTAGGTTTCACTACTCTATCTTCGAGAAGTTCACCTCAAACTTCCATTAATCATCCATTTGACGAACAAAATACTAAAGATCTTGAAATAGAAGACAGACAAAAGTTTATGCTCAGGACTAGCTCGCCCTCCACTTCCGATATCAGGAATCTAACCAATCGACCAGAAGCTGAGTATAAATTGAAGAAACTTGATCAGAGTAATGGTAAAGATGTGTCAGCCAACATCTATTCAAGTGACTATAAAAATCAAATCAATTCTGAAAGTTCATTAGTAACATCACCAATTCATACATCATCGCCAAAATATGCTCATAAGACTATTAGCAAAACTATGTCTAGTGAAGAGAGTCTACTTTCTGGCGCCGGTTCTCTTGTCATTGAAGAAAGTGCCAGTAGTGGTGGAGAATCCAGTCCTGGCTCTGGCATTTACAAAAATATTATTATCAATTTAGGTGGAATAGCACCACAACCAGATCATAATAATGGCTTACCCACTGAATTGGCCTCCAGTTCCGCACTTCGGGTGCAGTCATTGTCAGCCAGAGTCAAGAATATTGAGAGTCCTTCACATAGCCCTAAGATTAATGCGAAAAAACATTGATAATAAGGCTATTTATCTTATTCTGTTTTTTCATCTTATCATTGTATTCGTAAGAGCTTTACATCAATACCTGCAAGTGCCAGTCAGTTGTGCATGAATTAGTTGAATAATTAATACTCGAGATTAATGAGACTGTAATGAAATGGATATGTGAAGATGAAAATATGAAATATGGTATTTGGGTCAATTGCAATTGACCGAAAATTTTCATATAGGTTGGACATGATTCTCGCAATAATGAATTGAAGCAGGATCAATTACTATGTTGCATAATTGTCCAACTACTATTTCTATCCTCAGTTATCCTTCAATCATTAACTTTAGGGCAATTTTGAAGAAATTTTCCACAATTTTTCGATAAATTTGGAGAAGTTTTCGGCACCTAATAGTATTTAATAGAATAAAATATAAATGAGGTATCATTTTTATAATATCGAAAAATTGAAAAATCACTTTTATATTGATTACAAATCCAACTGAATATCTAAATAAATAGGATTTTCCAATACGAATATGTGAAAATAAGTTTCAAATAAGTTTCAAATGAGTCATAACTATATTTGTAAAACTGAGTCAAATGTGTAAAATAGCAACAATTGCTCAACTGCAAGGATTTAATAATTTGTATTATGATCAAAATGTAAGTGGGACTAAACATATATTAAGCATATATAAAACATGTACTAAACACATACTAAATGTATACTAAATGTATACTAAACAAGAAGATAAAAGAAAGAGAAAATCATTTCTGCCAAAAGGCATAGCCAGTAAGTTAGGCATTGGAAATAAGTGATAAAAGTCTGGCAAATATCACGTTTCTAGAGATTAAATGTATAGTAACAAACTGGAGTTGCATTCTATTGATCCATATATTTGTTCTCCTTATTTTTCTTTCCTATTGATTTGTCATTTACAGTATCATATCCTTATCATTGCACCTTTTTACAATAGATTTCTCCATTCCTGAGCTCTTTCCCATCACCTCCCCTTTTCTTCCATTCCCTTCCCCTTTTCTTCCCTCCCCTTCCCTTCTCTTCCCTCCCCTCCCCTTCTCTTCCCTCCCCTCCCCTTCTCTTCCCTCCCCTTCCCTTCTCTTCCCTCCCCTTCCCTTCTCTTCCTCCTCCTCTTATCTAACCTAACCTCTCTCTCCTTCCCCTTCATCTCTCAATTTTAATTTTCTTACTAAACAAGACGATTGTTTCATATTGAACGCCAGATTATATTACATATGGATCTGAAATTTTGAAAGCTTAGTATTCGGTGAATATCTAAGAGAACTGTTGTGGTGAGGTTTGTTATAAATTTTTATTTATCTAATTTGTTTGATTATTAAAATATTATTAAATTAACATTTATTATAAGAAATATGGTTTTAGGACTGCAATTGTATATGAATTCCAATAATGATTGTTTACGTAAAGTTTCTTTTTACATAAGCATAGAATGTTATTGAAGACGCACACAAACAATTGTACACACACATACTCTTTCTTTCTCTCTCTCTCTCTCTCTCTCTCTCTCTCTCTCTCTCTCTGATCTATCTATTTCTTCCTTAAATATTTGTTATTTCTATTTCACAAATTCTAATAAATCAATCTTTTCTTAACAATACTTTTGTTTCATTTCAAACTTATTCTTAACTTGCCTTTTGATAATAATAGACTTTAAATAATAGACTTTTTTGCATTAACCAAAACAGGAGCTCAGTTATATACTTATACTCAAAGTTGCCTAGATATGAAAAAATCTATCGATCTTTTAGTAAAATAAGCAATTTTCAAACTTCTATTCAGGTATAACTTCTCAGATGACTATTAGAGATATAGTTGGAAACTTATCAATCCTCGATAACAACAAGGGAAGATCGTTGCTATGTAAATCTACGATCGTTGCTATGTAAATCTACTTATGACGTGCACCGATTTTTATTGAATTTTATTTGTAATTTGTTTTGATATTGAATATTCTATAAGTTTGTTAATATTCTCTATATTGTGGTCTGATGTCACACATTATCTCCGGTTGCTACCAACGATATAAAGCTCTTGAGTGCAATTAAACTAATTATACTAAGAATTACACTGAAAAACAATTAGTGAAAGAAAGATTAAGAAATATATACTAATGGAAGTAATAATGATACTTAACAATTAATCATGCAGAAATTCTCTATAGGTAAGGTTAGATTAGGTAGTGTAAGGCTAGGTTAGGTTAGCTGAAGAGATTTACTTATGATAGAACTTGAAATAGATTATAAAATAAATAGATGTATGGTGTTGACCTTATTATAATCTAACATCATATTTCTGGTAAGCTAAACGTTTATACGAACGTCCATAATTGTGAAGGAAAATGTGAAATCATGTTTCCAAACAATTTGACAAGATTTGTTATAGGAAAGCATAACTGAATTCCGTTAGGAATACGTGCCATAAAAAAGTTATAAAAAGACAATTTTCTTTTACTTTTTATTAGTGTCAATATTTCAGTTGACAAGCAATAACATGTGCAGAAACTATGTTAGATCTGAGTTCGTGTCATCTCATCAAAACTTCTATTCCCCAATAAATTTCTCTCTTTTATTATTAATTGTATTTCTCCAAATTCCATAACTTATGGTGAAAATCAATTTCAATTTTAAAGTTTATTAACTTTCAAATTTGAATATATGAAAAATTTTCGTTTTTGCCTGCTTTATTAAACTTTTTGTCATAAGATGTATACGAAATTTGGAGGAATAAATCATTTGAAAGGGTGAATTTCTCAATGATTGACACTTATTTGGAAGAATTTTGGGGTCAATTTGACTGAATTAGAAGTTTAAAAAAGTTGATTATTTCTAGAAGAAAACTGAAATCAATTTAGAAAAATATGAACATAAAGTAGAAAGCATATAATTAAAGAGATAACTAGTGAAGAAGTAGGTCATAAAAGGGTAGACATGATTTGGTTAATGAAGATGAGAGTTAGCAATAAATTAAATATAAGCATAAGATCTGGCATGCAATAAATTGACATTCGCTAATATTGCTTAGTATAAATGGCTGTCATCACAGTTTGTATGCCATGTATGCTATATTCTCACTATTAACTTCTCTTATGCCTATGGCGTAGCTCTACTTTATGACTATAGTATAACTCAACCTTATGCTTATGCTCTAGCTTAACCTTCTTTCTCTCTCACACACACACACTCACGCACGCACTTCTCTCCAACACAAATGTTTATTTAATGGTTTTTTGTTTGTTCAACCTTTAATTATTCACTTGGTATATTGTTTATAGGCCTTAACTGCCCCTTTCATTGATCTATAATTTGTCAAATTCCGCACAATTAAAAGTTACTTCTGCATTAATTATATATATATTTAAGAAATAATTAATATTTTCCATCTCTTACAAAGATTTTATCTAAAATTTGCCTAAAACTAAATATAAACATTGAAAAAATTGGAGCAAATGCTCATCGATTCTACAGCCATAAGACACACATTGAAACTGATTATATGACAGAAGTAACCGTTATTTAGATAACTTCTGTACTTGGGTTGAATGGAATTCGTTACGCCACTGTTGTAATTGCTAGAAAGAAGTGCCTTTAGCTCATTGATGATATTGCATTTTCTAACACTCTTATCTATTCACGTATTTCTTCTCATTTGTTCGAAGACCAATCATATCTTCTACTCTATTACTCCAAGTAATCTCCAAAAGAATACATCGGATATGAAATTTCCAAGACTTAGTTTAGCTCTTTATAAGCCTGTAATTAACGGCTTCAATTACACACCAGTTTTTTAGTGCAATCCAATACATGTTACATCTCTAAACTTTTCAAATCTTTCTCACTTTTCCAAAAACTTCTCAATTATAGAATTATAGAATTACAGAATTATAGAATTTTTAAGCTTTCAAACTTTTCTTTCTTTTGATTTGTTGAAATGAAATCAGAGAGAAATAAAGTAAGAAAATCAATTTAGAATATTATTGAAACTAAAATAGGATAAGAAGAGAAGAAGTTAGTTATTAAAACTTATTGGTCTCTTAATAAATATGTTATTTATTCAGGCAATGCATGTGTCATTTTATATTTAAATGGCCACATATTATATTCTGCTATTAAAATGACACACTATTCTTGCCACCAATGGCACATCCCATACAAAGTGCCTCAAGTATCTCAAGCTCTGCGGCATTTCACTCATATTTATATAACTTATATAACCAAATGAGTCGTTATGCAAATTGCAGTTATTATCGATTTTGTAATATTCTGCTCACTTTATATGCAATATCCTCTTTTGCTTTCCTTTTCAACTAGAAATTGCATTCCTTTGTACCCTATTTTCATATATGTATTTTTAAAGTTCTGGTTTTCGGTAACTCCTCAATCATAAATTCTATACTATCTAGACATCGTAAATAAATAAAAACAAATTTTTACGTTCTTTTCCACTTCAACTCAGTCAACCAAATATGCTATCAGGATTTAACTTTTGACCATTTCCCTAAAATCTTCAATTTTGAATAACAATTTTTCAATTTATATATATTTATTTATTTATTCGACTCAATTTACAAAGTAGATTTACGTTATATTTATATAGAAAACAAATTACCAAAAAAACTATAGAAATCTCCATCAATCAATTAGCTAATGCATTGGAGACATAATTGAGTGACAGCTAAAACAAGTCAAAATAAATAAATACCAATTAAGTTATGTGATGAATAATGAAATATTATTTTTTTAATCCAATTGACTCCATAAAGAGTCGTCCGATTATAGAGCTTAATGACGGCTTTTCAGCAAATGGATTCGCTGCTATATCTCCACCAGCTATCATTTCGGGCAAAGGGTCATCAACTGCAACAACATTATGACCAAATCTACCCTGAATTCTGTCAGAGTCAGGGTGAAATATGCGTTCGTGTTGAACGACTTGTTGTCGCCGTACGTCAAAAGGTATTCCAAAATGTTCGGATGCTTCAGATTCCCGATCTGGTTCCGAATCGTATTCTCGTTCTGGTTCTCCTTCCGGTTCTACAAACTCTACATGTGATCCGCGATTATGGGAATTTCGACCCGTGAGGTCAAAACTTTGACGCTTAATTCCTGTTGACTTTCCCAAAAACACGGGTCTTAATAGAGCAGATCCTACGGGATCTGATGAGTCGGCATCTGGACCTCCTTTTCGGTTCCTTAGATTTATTGGCGAACCATTAATTTCAGTTATAATGACAAGAGTTGACATCAGAAGAATCATAAAATTCATTGTGAACTTGTAATGATTACAGCTGTAAATAAATTGGAATAAATGTTAGCTTTTGTTTATCTAAATAATGTTCTTAGCTTTCAAATGATCAGAAGCAAAGTTTGAGCTTAAGGTCAAAAACCCAAACTTTGCTTGTGATAATTATGAAATAATTTATATTAACTCAGATTAAACTAAACTTTGTCAATAAGTTGAGATAAACTATCCAATTAATAAGATTTGATCATTAACTTTTACCTAAAACTCTGAAGAAGTTGGGAAAAAGATGAGTTATATTATGGTGAATAGAGACTTAATAGATACGAAGTTAGTTCTAGTATGTTTATAAAAGTGGGTTGTTTATAGTTTTAGTACAAGTCCGGTTTAGTCTAGAAGAAATGATTTCTTTAGTAAACAAGATATTGACCTTTTTTGGGAGAAATTGTCTGCACACCCTATATAGAGCTTGTTATCATTTCAGTAATGATGTCTTGCATTTAATAAAAATGGGGTCGACTAATGGTCAGTTTGGGAAAGTCCAATATTACATGCCGGAGTCCACATAACAGCTGCTATATGCTCATCCTAATACTACTCTTCTATTTTCTTCTTACACTTTATTCGCATTCTAACTAAATCACCGCTAATCATAATTAATACAATCACTTCTTTTCTATAAGTCTCATTTTTAAGTAGTTCACTAATGGTTTATAAATTTTAGATCCTTTAACATGTGTTTACTTTAAACCGTTGTAAGCCTTCGTATTTCATTTAAATCTTTAGTTTGAAAACTGTAAACAGAATTAAAGTAGTATTTAAAGAGAGAGAGAGAGAGAGAGAAAGAGCTTCTCAAAAAAAGATCTGTTAAATTGAAATCTAAATATAGTGTTTGAATAATTGAAATGAGACTAACAGAGAGATTGTGAAATTCTCTATTTGTACAATACAAATAATGTTTGACAGAAAGTCATACTAAGCATCTATATGGTAGAAACATGATAGAAAAGTGTGCGTAAATATCAACCTAATGTAGTAAAGATAAGCTAATAACAAGTGTTCATTCATCGATTAAGTAAACATTTAAGATTAAGCTAACTTAAGCTAACATTATTGACCACAAACATAATTGAATTGACTTCTAATATCTTTTTGAGAACTATTTTCACAACTATTTTCACAACTATTTTCACATTTGATTTACCCTTACTCTGAAATATGATCGATTTAACTGAAAATATATCTGCCATTTCTTATATACAGCCTTTTGTGGACATTGTTCCACTTGACAGAGCTATTGCAGTGATTGATAATTATCTTTTCAGTATTAGTGAAGTGAATTGTTGTAAGTAAAGAAATGATTGGTGTTTTCTTTTCAAATTGGAGCATATGTGAGGATTACTATCAATACTTATTCTTCTTTAAAGCATTACCACATTTAAGCAATAATAACCCATGAAGTTGTCTTGTATCTCATCAAAATATTTCTTATTTGTTTAAATTTAATATTTATTTAACGCCTACTTTCGTCTTCATGATTGCCTAATACTGAATATTTAGATATTTAATAAATATAACATATTCTTCGTTTTAAAATCTAGTAATCAATACCTTGACTTTTGGTGATAAAACTTGCTGTCATTAAGTTAATCAAATTATTTGGTGGTTAGAGACTCCGACGATTAAAAGAAATACTTAAAAGTGATGTCAGAGTTAGTCTAAATTTATTTGCTCATAAGCAAATCAAATGGCAAATAGTTTTAATCTGCTAGATTCTGTAATTTACATATTCTGGTATTTTTTGATGTAATGCTTGAATAATACTTATAACAAACTAAAAGAGTCTGAAGTTGAAGAAACGATAATTGTATTTGCAAAAATGAGCAAAAGTAAATCATACATATTTTTCTGACAACTTCCTAAAGTCTAATCACAGACAGAATATCAACATTTAATTCATGAAAATTTCTTTAATTTCAGTTCTAATTATTATTTCTAGAGATCTAATGAAGTATTTTTCTGAATAGAAAATAGTAGTAATGAAGTAGAAGAGAGAGAGAGAGAGAGAGAGAGAGAGAGAGAGAGAGAGAGACAAACTACACAAAAAGATAATATTAGTATTAGTTAGTAATAATGCTATGATTAAAGTTGCCAATCATTAAACTTCATTATCATTTAAAGTAATATTCCATTGAATAAGTCCAAAGGCAAACGATTGTCTTCAGTGAGCTTTACGTGACTGAACAACTAATGAATAGTGATTAATTATCAGGAGTTTGCCTTTTAATTAGTTTTCACTTTATTTTTGCCTTTTATGAAAAGTTTTGTTCACTTAAAAATATTTGCTTAACTAACTATTTACTAAATGAGGTCCAAATTTTGGATTGCATTTTCAGCTTTTGCTCAACTATTCTGTCAGTTCTCATATTGAACTTAATTTATGAGTTGATGAGTTGATGAGTTGATGTGTTATCCGTTTCCGTAAAGCTAGATGTTTTTCACCAAAGTTTAATAAAGTGATCACTTCTTGTTCTAGCAGAAATGATAAGTTTATTTGTAGAATTGAAGTAATTACGAACAAGAGTAATAGTGAAGATTAATTAGAGAAGTCACGACAACATCTTTAGTAATCATTTGTCTCATTAATTACTAACGAATAGTCTTTCTTAGTATTTAAGTAGTAAAACAAGCTTAAGATATTTTAATTTCTTATAACTAATTATCACGTAAGTAGTACTCAATTTATATATATGTTCAAATTCTATTATATAGTTGCTTTTTGGCATCACTTTCAAATTCTCATTCAGTCTCACTTTTTAGGCTTCATTTCAAATTATCTCAACAAAGATATTATTGTACAAACGATCGAATATTTTCTTGTATTTCAAGTTCAATATTTGAGTTACAATAGGCAGTGATAATTAGGTATTGGGAAATGTGGAGAATACTTTAGCTATGTATAAATTGAATAGCCCTGACAAGCCTAGTGTACTACGCGCGCCATTTGCCTTACCTATCCTAACTTAAGCTAATGCATTAATATAGCCTAAAGTAATTTAATTTACTATCATAATAATCGTTTGGTTTAGTGGGTTAGGTTATTAACAGAAATAGTTCACACAGTCTTGGCAAGGCTTTGAGGTTTTCACCTAGCTAAAGTGCTTCTCACATTCCTCTATACTCAACTATTTTATCCAATGCTAATCCATTTCTGAATTCAACTCTGAGTTATACAACTTCCGAAGACTTATAGAAATGGTACTGACATCTACTATTCCAAAATCTCAATATATATAGTTAGTTATTACTAGAATATTCTGTGATATACTTCAACAAAACTTCAAATACTAATTAATTTAAAACTCAATCATAAATTATCGTGACTAGAAAAGCCACTTTAATTGAAGTGAAAGATGAATAAAATGTCAAAAAATTGAAATCTAACAGAAAGTAATAAAAATTCCTAATTATTTTTTGTGTATCAAACACAAAGTTTTTGATTAATTACTGTTCATTATATAACATGGAATCAAAGCTTATCAAAGCATTGAAAGTTTAAACTAGAAGAGCACATTTAACACCTGCACCTGCGGGTGCGGATGTGAAGATTTTCGGAAGTATCCGCCTCTAGTTTATACGTTCAATATAACAATATGTTTCCCCTATAACACCTGACTTTCTTTCTATAATTCCTTCAACTTAAAAAACTTTGATTCTTTTCTATGGATACCAACCCCCTAGCTTTTAGACAATATCTCCAGCCTTCAGAGTTATGTAAAAGTGGTAATCAGAATTTAATGCTTTGATCGCCCTTTGATTTTAAACTTATTGGAAATAATTCTAGAAAATTATCCCAATTTGAAATTTTTTTCCAGCTTTCACTTGATGAAGTGTTGGCGCCTTATTCTTTGGTTTTACGAAAAAGTTAAACTTTAGTTCTAGTATAAAGTAAAAGCTCTTGTTCTAGAATAAAGTCTAAATTGCATTTTTATTCACAAATATATAGAAAAAAAAGTATTCATCGTTGTAAGCTATACCATCTATTCTTGGAACTGATTCATTTCTCAGTAGGTTCTAACCTAAAACACTGAACCTGTAAGTCTGAAATGGATAAGGATTCTGATGAAAAATAATTCACAAATACTCAGTGGCGAAACCCAAATGGAGAACATATAAGCCAGTAGTACAGAGCCTCTCATAATAGTAATACATTTGATTGCTAACTTTTCAGTACATCACAAACTATTAATTGATTAAAGTTATGGAAAATAAACCAGAAAAAATACTCGAAATCCTCATGGATTCGATTATCAAGACTAACGTTTTGCAGAAGTTTGAATACCAGTCCAATAAGACTTAAATAATGAGTTTACTCAAAACCTTGTTCCTTTAGTAGTACTTCAGTTGACATTGTAATAAGTTTGATACCAAGTTGAGAAAACAATAGTTACCTAATCTAACCAAAGATCTATGGATAAGCACAGTAAGAATAAAATATAGAAGAAATGGGAAAATAATTAGAAAGGTATTTGGAGAAGTTGTGTACTAGAGATAGAGAAACGCCACTTTGAAGGGATAAAGAGAAGAAAAAAAGAAGACCAAAAGCTTATATTTAAAATTATAGTCGATCGTAACTTTGCCGCTTAAATCTTTTCTTCTTTCTTAAATTTAACAATTTATTTCCGCTGTTAAAATGTTAGCCATTTTGTCTCAATCGTAGTTATACACGAAACAACTATATGTGTAAAGTCGATAAAACAAATCTTCTTTACAATCAACTGATTAATTACAGACATTAATATAAATGGATTACATGTTGAGATTTGGGCGCAAATAAAACTAACTACACCAAATATGACAGTAAGTATATCTTTCTACTTATTTTTATGCTCGTGAGAACTAGTGACCAATCTTCTATATTATATTTGATTTCTTCTTTTAATACTTACAACACACGTCTAAGACACTTCCAAGACACTTCTAAGACACATTCTTGTCTTAACACTTACGACATACATTCTTCTAGTAAGTTTTTCTCTCTCAATTTCTGTTTTATTTTAGTTTTTATCAATATATTATTTTAACTCAACTATCGATTTGGAAAGTTTCATTTTGTTATAAATTGGTTGGAAGTTTAAGAAAACGCACGAACCCGGAATATCTTTAGTTCAATAAGGGTTTCTATAGGTATTAGCGCCTTATATGAGTGAATGCTTGAATACCATCTTAGAGTTGAATGATATAACGGCATAAATCTTCCTGTTATGAATAATTAATTACATCTTACTTAAGATGTATCCGATTTTATGTATTGTAATACATTAAGTGATAATCAATCAGAACTTGGCAAAAATCATATTTCGTCTTCTCCATCATGTCGACGATTTCGATCCCAACTTTCTAATGACTACATCGATAACAAAATTTTCATCATCACTGATATTGATTTCGAATCAATGATTTTTCAAAAAAGCATTAACCATTATTGTTTTTATAGGAAAGATTGCTTTTTTGTAAATCTAAATACTTTTAAACCAAAGATTAGGTTTAAATCTATAGCTCACAGAATCATGTGATACTATCAATGCTTGAGCCTTATAGGGCTTTATTAAAGTTGTATTCAATGTAAATATCGATCTATTTGTGTGTTCGTTGTTCTGACCGTAATTCTGAGTTAGGTTATTCTCTTGTAGAATACATCCTAAACCTTAATAATCCACGATAGCATCCAGAATTGATGCGTTGCAATGACGATTTCTGTCAGACCATAATATCTTCAGATATTAACAAACTTATAAAGTATTCAGTATAATAACCAAAGCAATTAGAAGTCAAATTAGGTAATAAATAGTGTTTAATATAGGGAAGTAGACATGGCAACAGCATCTTTAATGTTGCTATCGCAGATTATAAAGTTTCCAACTGCATATGTTGACGTCTTCAAAATTGCTTCTAAATGAAAAATGATTTGACATTTGATTAAAAGTGAATAAAAGTTGTCTCATGTATTATGATTAGAGAGTAAAATGTTGGATAATTTATCTGAGCTGGAGTTAGTTGATGTGGACAAGTTGTGGGAGAATCCTATTATGTCGTGCTTCAATGAATAGTTGGCATACTAGTATTTCAATTATTTTCACATTTCAACTTTCTGCAAATATAAACACTTACCAAACATTGTCTTACCTTTAATTGTGTTTGTCTAAACTATTACCACTTATTTTCTCTAACTTGCACAGTAAGTCACTTAAGTAACAAATTTTCGGACTTTCATTCATAAGAATAGATTTGTGTTGGAATAAAGCTCAAGATTTGTGCTCTCTAGTCATCGATACATTTACTGAAAAATTGTAAAATTTGAAAAATAAAAACGTTTTATTTAAAATCTATTTTACACAATTTACAAAATGTTTATTCGTTATGATGATAATCTCATAGCTATTTAGTGATCGACAATAAGTTTTCTCGTATTGTTGCTAACAGATCATTTTGGAAACTAGTATGTGTTATGATTTATTCGAAATAAATCCGTACATTGAAGGATAGAGGTTTGAGTGGATTTAGAGAAAAGATGATCTTTTAGATATAAATCATTGGTTCAAGTTCACTTTGGCACATATACATTAGATCAAACATTAGGCCTTCACAAAAATCAAACTATTTTGGCACTGATGCACTCACAAAAAGCAATCATAATAATTATATTATTTCTAACTTTTATGTCTACAGAGAATTCAGTCTTAGTAAATAACAACTTAATTCATTAACCATTAAACGTTTTCCACACTATTTCAGTTTGTTTACATTTTTGTTAACTTGATTTCTAGATGAAATAGTTGATTATTTTGAGTTTTCAAACTAAATTAAAACGAGAAATCAATTTTGCAAACAAAGTATATTTTCCAAACAACCTTCTCTGAACAGTTGTCTAACTTTCTAAAGTCTATTTTGAACAATTTGAGCATTAGACCAATGAATTAGTATAAAAGAAGTATTTCTAAATGTTTGAAAACATATACGACTACAGTGAAACTTGGCTACAGAGAAAGCATTCTAACACAGTGGAACTTCTAGTTAAATGGTTGTTAAAAGTGAATAACAATTAAACTATATTTTTGAACAACACTTCCAAAAACCACTTAGCTAGATGTTCAAGTTAGAAGTTTTACTATATAAATAACTGATTCAAGTTAGTAGTTTCACTGTATTTTGTCTCTATTACAATATAAACAACCGATTTATTATAATTATATCGAAAACTTGACTAAAAGACAACTTAATCTACCGCATCAGACTATCAACTATGTGAAACACTTATAGATAACCACATATTTTCAAACCATTTCTTTGCAATTGAAATCGTTATGACTTGGAATGTCATTTTCTACCTTATCATTTTGATGGCTTTACTCCTTTCCACGCCTTTCATTACTGAGAATCACGTTCACTTATATAATATTCACTTATAGTTCAGTTGAACGTGCATTGTGTTCACTTGAAAAGGTTAGGTTAGGTTAGGATGGGTAAGGTTAGGCTTGGAAACATTCATGTTTAATATAACTCGAAGCCTTATGAAAACAAAATCTGAGTCCGAGTGTCATTTGCAATAATTAAAGGCTTAAACAAGCAGCAAAGTGATCTTGATGAATAAATGAGTTGAGTATAATTGTAATCAGTTAACAGAAAATAGTGAAGAAATGTTTTGGACAAGAGCTTTTGAATTGACAACAAAATGCTAGTAATAACTGTTGAATAAATATCGTAATTACTACTGGAAAAAACGTTTGAAAATTCACATTTTCTCTATAATATATTAGCAATAATATCCTATAAAACGATCATTTATTTCAGAATAATTCAAATCAAGTCAATGAAGACGATATAAATGCAGTTAGAGTTAATAAAAGTATTTTATGAGACATATAGTGTGGTGAGATTAGTTAAAGAGAAGTATAAATAAAAACATGAATGGGTGAGAAATATAGCATAACAGTTAATAACATATAATTAGTTAAATAGATTCATGTTATATTATAATAGATAATATTTGAGACTTCAATATAGTAACAAAAGTTGATTTATCATATAACAAACATTTTTCACTTACAAGAAAATAAGATAATTAAAGCTCTGTTTAAAACATTTCAATATTCTAAGAGCTGTCGTAATCGATTTGCATTTGAGGCGATTTTCTAAAGTCAAGTCCAGACATCACTCCATTGTCATGAGGAACAGCTAAACTTGTTGTGATATAAGATGATCCAATGTTACACTTTGAGCAATATCTTCTTAAGCCTGAAGAAGGCTTCGGTCGAGTGTACTTGCATTTCATCACGAATCGTAACTCTTCATTCATTTCAGCGCAAACTGATTGCTATTAATTCAAATTAATTTATACTTTTTTAATACTTTCTTTTAGATCTCTATATAAATTCACCTAAACTATTTCTAAAACTATTTTTTTGTCACAGTATACAGTAGTTTCGAGTTATAATGAACACCTTAATGCATTAGAAACTTGTTCATTATAACGAGGATTCACTGTATGCGACTTGAGTATAAAGTCGACTGTATTAAGAGTTTAGATACTGACAACTGAGGAGAGAGAGAGAGAGAGAGAGAGAGAAGGTAGGATGTATAAGGAGGAATCGATAGTATAATGAGACTTACTCTAGAATTTTCGGCATTTTTCTTAGACTTATAGAAGAATTCGAAAACTGATGTGCATAGGGCCAATAGTAGACCTAATAACAGAACAACAAAAACGCCGCCTATATTATCCAGTCCTAAAGGACTTGCTTTTCCGTCTTTATTCTTCATTTCATCTCGAATACACGTAAGTCCTGGACTTTTCCACCATTTGTCATATATCATTTGTATTTCACCCTTTTCTTGAAGATCAAGTATTGCCAAAGAGATGCGATCTTTCCACTGAGAACCTGTCAACAATGCCATTCAATCAAAATAGACAGTAGTAATGGACAGTAATTTATGTGTATTGTTACCTAATATTGAAACAAATGCACTACTACTGTATACGTTTATCATACACTAAATCACTACTATAGACTAACATTTATATATTTATCAATTAATCCTATCGAATCTAGCACCAACGCTAATACTAAAAATACTACAGTCTCTTCGAGTTATAGTCAACTATATATATGTAAATTATAACCGTAGTTCATTATATGTGGTGTAATTTGCGTGGTCTGAGTACCAAACAGTTTTCTCGAGAGTGTACATTATAGCGGGTAGTTCAATATATCCGACTTCGTTAGAGAGAGAGAGAGAGAGAGAGAGAGAGAGAGAGAGAGAGAGAGAGAGAGAGTCTACTGTATTTATCAGAATCTCATTTTTGCTGTGATCTGAATTTTAATTATTTGTCACAACTCTCAGTTCATTCATGTTTCTAATAGCGATTGGATTTATTCCTCAATAGCTTTGTTTCTAAAGAGAAGTGTTTTTGACAAACCTTACAAAAAGTTAAATAGAAGATAGAATTTGTAGCTCTTTTACGAACCTTTACTCGAGGTTATGACTAGAATAAAGGTTAAGAATCTATATTTATCTGTTAGAATTGAGTTATTTATTATCTAAAATTGTGTTGAAGTGGTGAATCTGAGTTTTAAAACTATTATCATAAGCTAACAGATATCGATTGTTTTGAGCTAAAAAGTGAAGACCAAGGCATTAAAGGATTAGCGAATTTTCTCTTCTCCCTCTATATTTCATACTCTTTTGTTTTCATTAAAGTCAAATATATCTTAAATACGGATTTGACTTCTCAACGGATTCTTATAGCGAACATTTTCAAGCATTTATCAGAAAATCCAATTAGGGTTTAAGGAATGATTGAAAAATATTTGTATGAAAAATGAGAGAATATTCTTAAAAATAGAATTGCAAATCTAAAACAAACATAGCCTGTGAGTGATGTGTACATAGATAGCAAAATGATGGTAATCAAATTTAATATAATGTTTTTCGCAGATAACAAGAGAAACTGTAGAATCTAGGCATTAATTTGCATATTTTACATTTATTATCATTTCTCTTAATTCAAATGAGACCATAAGTCAAAATAAAAATTCTACCATGCGCTTTAATTAATTAAATTAAGTGCTAATGAATATTCGTGGTATAGAATATAGTGTAAGTGGTAACGAAGATAGAAGGTATATAATATGGAATGTATTAGTGAGAGAGATGAGTTGAGAAGAAGCAGAGTGAGAACTTAGGTGAAAGTAGTATTGTAATAAAAAGAATAATAGTTGCCATTATTCTTAATCATTACTATCATTGGTCTCTGATGACCTATATATTAAAACAGATAGAATCATGTCTAAGCGCTTTATTATACTTAAGTGCACATAAACAACAAGCATCTACGTTTTTTTAGAATTCTTTCTTCTTCTTATCTTTTACTGCCACTCAATCAATATGTTTTCAACATTCTAACGCTCATAATTCACTCAATTTATTATCATTGAATGCTTCTTATATTTAATGATCACGTTTTTTATTATCATTCAATGCTTCTCATATTTAATGATCACATTTTTGTTTCTTATAAACTAAGATTCATACTAACATAAACTTTCAAATTGATCTGAACTTCAGAATCGAATCATTCGATATCTTTAGATCTAAGCTTTTATCTCAGCCAACCTAACTATGAAAGCTATCATTAAAAATGTTAAGTACATCAAAAATCAAAGTTTGGTTTACCCGGTATTTTTGTTTTTGGCCATCTTTTCCGCTACAGAAGTCACTCTTTGATAATTTTAAGGAATTTAGAGCATTATTTCAAAGTATATATCAGAAATTTAAGCATTATTTTAAAAGATACATCAGGAATTTAGAGCTTATAGGGAGTATTTAGAGCGAAGTGTATTTAGGTTGATTGTAAGTGAATACTACCCTTTAGTGAGACTAAGTAAATTACTAGAAAAGGGTTTGATGTACACATGGAAAAACTGATCTACACATGATTAAATGCATTCCAACCACACTATGGCTTTCGTGTAACTTCAACTAAAAGCATCATTAATTCAAATAACAGAACCATTGCTGACGTTGTACAAAAAGTTTAATAATAGCTCTGTTTCAATATAAACATTGCTAGCATAATTGTAATTATTATTAGTAGTAATTAAATAAACAAAAACTGTTAAACTAATTATTACTTAGTTATACTTCTGGTTAAGCGTTCATTTAATTGACGAAAATTCATTTAAAGCCACTCTGGTATCTAAAGTCACTCTGGTATCTAAAGTCACTCTAGTATCTAAAGCCACTCTGGTATCTATTAGGAGTTAGACTAATATCGATTTAGTGCTCAAATGTTTCTAGTGTTTCTATCGTCATGTCTAACTGTTAAATATTGTTTGTAAGATAAATTTAATACTCAACTTTTTCTCTTTTTAACAGCTTTCTTTTCTAATCACTAAACATTTATTAATTAGTTAACCAACCAAAACACAACTTCTCCTCTCTTTCTGACGTCTCCAACTCATAAATTATTAACAGTTAGTCACTAAAATTGATTTCGGTTTAGTTATTAGCAAAAATCTAGTTTTTCTGCTCAATTTAGGAAACGATTGGAATAAGTTATTGAACAACATACTGAGGAAAAAGAGATATTCAGCAAAAAAAAAGACAAAAAACAAAGAGAAGAGAAAAGATAACTAATAACTAATCTTAAGAAATATAAGAATTGACTTATAAATCCATATGTCTTATCTATTGTTGCCATGAGTAACAATTTTATTTAGTATTAAACAAGTTGTTATACTAACTTTAGATCTACGTTCACATCTGTCTGTTTCTCAAATATTTATTACCAACAAATCTGCTCTAACTCAATAAAGTTAATGATATTTTTGTTTGACATCGATTATTAATGAGTAAAACTTGATGGCACTAGCAAATATTAATCTCTAGGTTCCATTACTTTGTAGCTATGTGTTAGTTATGTCAACTAAGCTTCTAGCATATAATGTTTGAGATTCAAGCATACTAAGTTTGAGAATCGAACATGCTACGTTTCAGAATCAAATATACTATGTTTCAGAATCAAGCATACTAAGTTTGAGATTTAAACATACTAAGTTTGAAATTCAAGTATACTAAGTTGAGATTTAAGCTTACTATGCTTGAGAGGCAATTTTTAAGTATTTCACTAAAAGCTTTCATATGATTGTATTTATATCGTCGTATCGATTAGATGTAACTACCAAATCTGGTTAGTAATAATAAATTATATAAGACCATGAATAAAAGATGAGATTTTCATCCGTATTTGTACTATGTGAATTATTTTCAACTATATCCTCGACTATAATTCCATTAAAATTTCAATTAGCTATCTACTGTCTATTGACATTATATTATGCATTGAGTTGAGTCAAGATTTTTAGAGGTAAGGCTCAAATAAGAGAAATGGTAAAATACTTATTGCGTTTAGTTCATAAAATACAAGTATTGTTAGAAATATTTGAGTGAAAATATCAATACTTTTATTCAACTCAAAGTATAATTTATTGGTAAACTGATTTTGACAGATTTTCACGACACATCAAATAAATGATACGTTAAATCCTAATGTTTTCCTCCGACAAAAATGTCTACTATTCCAAACCAAAGCCTTTTCTAGTTGCTTAATAAAACCATTTATTCATAAGAATAAATGTTGTGTTAGTTTAAAATTCGGTCAGTTTTAAGCACTTTTTATATCTAACTGATAATAGATTGAAATTAATCAACTAAAAGAATAACTTTTATCAGTACTCTAAACAAGTACTCGACTTTAAAACTATCAAATCAATAAAAGGAAACTATCCGTAAAATGACTTAAGAGCCATTTTGCATCTCATTTAGAAATGTTTTGCTTGTTTCAATAAATTATTCATAAAAATAGATAAGACTCCAGCTCAAAATCAAACTAACTTGAAGTATGAAAATAGAAATTTGTTCTGATTTGTTCTCCACTTTAGAGACTGCAATAACTATAGTGACAATAGCATGCGATTTAGTGGTCAAATAAAATACTAGTAATAAAAGTTAAATTCAAATTTAGGTCTAATATTCTACTCTTATCTTTCAGTTTGAGTGAGCATCGGTAGAATAGTTGTATTTTAGTATTATATAAAGAGGAGTTAAGTAAAATGACATACCCATAGGTGTTGCGATACCATATCCTTTATTATCCAACAATCCGCCGATTTGAGTCAAATTGCAATCTCTCTGAACCATATAGTCTAACATAGTCTAAAAATAGTAAAATTTATTACAAATTCAATTATTAGTCAATAAAGAATATGTCAATATGTGAATAATGTGAATATAAAACTATTTGAAACTTACAGATTCCATTAGAAAAGCATAGTCTCCATTCAATACTCTACTATATCCTTCTTCGTATTTCGATACGAAAACTTCTCGATTCTTCTCCATATATTTCCACATTTTTTGATAGGTTGGAAATTTTGAATCCTATTCGTTTGTGCCAATAGATCATTTGTCATGAATTTGATTTGGAAAATGCTTTTTTAGTTAGACTTATATATAAAGTATATTTCAAGTTATGTTAGTGTCTATGTTAGTACCTATGTTAGTATCTATGTTAGTACCTATGTTAGTATCTATGTTAGTGTCAGAAAGAATACATCGCAATAGAAGCGCATATAATATAGTATTAATAATATATTTGCCAAGATCTATATCATCAAACCCTACTATTACATATTGAGTCCTAATATATCTAATGAATATATACTAGATATTTATTACATCCTTATTATTCATCTTTCAACATGTTTATATTACTATAACTTCTCTATTACTTCTGTTTGTTCGTCAAAATAGTTTGACACTATTGAGGAGTCTATATTGACATTTATTCCCTCTACACTCTCCTGTACTCTATATTTTCCTGTTCTTTGCCTCAAATCATCTTTTATAAAACAAAATTTTCAACTAAATCTGTTTATTATATGATCAAATGGAGTCTTGAAATAGGAATATGAAGTTGATTGACAGACTAGAAAATTTGTGAATATATTGAAACACTGAGAGTCAAGTTGTTAGGAGGTCGATATATTTGGTATAAAACTGGTTTAAACTTGCACTTTTTAATCAATAAACCACATTATCAACACTTCATATTTATAATAAAGATCATAGAATAAAATTCGTTAGAGTCTGGTCAAATTTCACTTGATTATTTAGATTTATTTCAATTTGTGTTTCTATGAATAATATATAAAACATATGAATGTATTCTTAAATTTCAGAGAAGATTCTGTTTTGCTTATCATGTCTCTTGTTTTATTCATAAATCAGAAGTTGGTGTTTTCTTTCAGATGAAGGCTCATCAAGAAAGTTTTAGTTTGAAATCGAAATTCAAATCTTCTCAACTAGCATTTGATTAGTCTGAAAAGTTGACAATTAAAGACAAGTCCTTAGGGGTTAGAAACTTTACGAATAATAAACTAAGAGCTAGTTTCTGTGAAAAAATGTCAGATAATTTTATGTAGTTTAACATTCATAGCTGTCTAAAAGTTTACAGTAAATATATGAAATTATACATCGAAAAAAGTCAAATTCATATTAAGCTGGTATCATCAGCAGTTAAATATCTAAATGTATATTATATTGAATTTAATATATTCCTACTTATTATAGACTCCACTAAATGTGTTTTGAATTCAAATGATTGAACGTTATTCGTTAACATAAGTTGATAAGAAGATGAAAATTGAGCATAAAAGATCAAACAAAATTTTAACTTATAGAAGATTGAACAACTGCTCGAAGATAGAATTATGGATAAAAGTTAAGAAAAGGATAGTAAAATAAGTCAATATTAAGAGACTTACTCTAAAAAAAGTCATAGTACTGCCCCCGTCGAGAGATCCATATTTGATTTTAGTTTGCGAAGCTAAGTCTTCTACACTTTCAATCGGTGTTATCATTCTTTCGACTGTCAAAAATGCTGCCAAATTGGCGGTATACGACGATATGAGAATTAAAGTGAAGAACCACCAAATGGCACCTATTATTCGAGTTGATATTGATCTCGGATTCAAATCACAACCTTGTTTCATAAGAGTTACCACTGTGAACCAGAACGAATCTGCTAAACTAAACTGGTTCTCTATTACATCAGGTTCCTATCAATCAATTGATTCAAAAATCGTTTTGTCAATAAACAGAAAATTTGTCTACAAATACATAGTTCTTAGGCTAAAGTAGTTCTAAAGTAATACAGTCTAACCTGTCTAATTTGAACACGCAGTTAAGTGATTTTTAAAAAAGAACAAAAGATAAGCCTTAACTTTGAACGGACTTATTTAGTCAGTTATAAAAGCCACTTAACTGCAAGTTGTCGCAAGAAAGGTTAAGCTGGCATTAGATTAAATAAAATATAGTTTACTTTATCGCAAGGGTGAGGATTAGCCCATTCATAAGGACTAAATCTGGCGACAATAAATAATGTTGAGCTGACAAGTGCATAGGCCGCCACTACATACAGCCATATATCTACTGCTAATGGACTCATAAACGAGAAGAGACGTGTCGGCATATTCGTAGGAATTTTGAATAGTATACCAATCCCTAAGTTCATGAATGGCTTCGTGAAATCTATTACATTCTCTCTTGCGTAACTTATTGTCATTGGAGCCACTGCTAAGTCAGCCTTCTGTCAATATATTAATAAGAACTCTATTAAACTTTATGTTGTGGTTCAACCAAATAAGAAAACATTAGGTTATTTTTGTTGTAATCCAATATCTATAAAAACTAGATATCTATAAAACTAACTCTATAGTTGTGTTGTCAAACGTTTAGATCACTTTCTATCAGATTATCAAACGTTTATATGACAGATAGTAATAGGAATAAAATAACATACTTTTAGTATTAATTCTTTAACAAGACCATTCCATTCTCCTGTGACAGGATCTTCAGCACCAAATCTACTATCAGGCACTAAATATAATTCATAATTGAAGCCCAATACTTTGGCGATCGCATTCAATAGGTCAATACAGAAGCCTTCATATTTGACTGTATTCGTTGCATTGGATGTCCTTATTATTACATAAGGATGTTCCTGTAATTACAATTAATGTTATCTAGTTGGATCGATTTTTAAATACTAATAAAACTGGGCTTATATTCTAAATCTATTCTTTAACTGTTTGTTCTAGTAGTTAAAACATAGTTCGATGTACTATAGGGTTAAATCAAATTCAAGACTATTGTCATTTCAATAAGAAAGTTGATTTTTCAAAAAACAACTCTAACCTAACAATCGATTATTCAATTTATTTTTGTGGATGTCACCAAAATTGCATTTGATTTAAACTGAGATATAGCTTGAATTTGAAACTATGAAGTTTTAATATAATTAGAATTTTGTAACTTTGGATAAGAAATTCTGTTATTTTGGATAAGAAATTCTGTTATTTTGGATAAGAAATTCTGTTATTTTTGATAAGAAATTCTTCTTTTTTCTTATTAAATTCAAATGTTCTACTCTTGTAACTAACAAGCAATTTTCTGATAAATCGCTCTCCAACTCGTGATCTTCAATCAAATTTAAAAAGCAAAATCTATTTACAACTTTGTTAAATGCCATCAAAGGATCAAAATTTAAGGATTGATAGAAAAACGTGATTTTCTTGAGTCCATTAAGTTGCTCACAAAAAGGCATCAATGTACTTTACGTAACTGTTTAGGTGAATCCTATCAAGTGCTATCTCTAATTTGAGATTGTATCTTAAGAAATAGATGAAAACAAACTAAAACTTAGAACCTTTATACTGCGTATTATTTCTATCGATTCTATGATTATATAATTATATATTATATGAAAATTGAACTAGAATCATTTATAATTATTTATTAAGCAATCTTAAATTCAATCCAATTCGATCGAATTCAATTGAAATAACATTTATAGCACTCACTCAACGAACTATTGATCGTAAAATGTGGTTCACAATTGAATTGTTTAACGTTTAAATTAGATTTGAGAGACGATTGTACAACTATTGGTGACAATTTTCTTTTCTATAACTTCAACAGCAAACATCTATAAATTTTAAAATATAATCATATTTATACAACTGACATCTTTCTAATATTGTTTCTAAGTCAAGTGTATTCATGTGGAATCAATTCTCATTTGAAATGTTAGATGTTCAGCTAAAACACCAACCAACTTTGTAAACAAATATTATTAAGCTTTACAGTGAGTCAAACTCAATCTACTTATTATTTATATCTTAATAGTTAAACCTCTTTCTTGTTTAGCATTCTATTTGATGAGCTTTAGCGCAATACTACCCAAACCTCTCTTTATTTCTACCTTTCTCCTAATCACTACAGAAAATCAATTCAATAGTAATTTTATTTTAAGTTATTCAAACTAAGTCTCTTCTGACTTTAATTTAGTTAATGAGCTGTTTTTGAAAACAAATATCGAAAGTAAGGGAGAAATAGTGAGATAAAAGTTGTATATAAATGTATAATATTAATATTAAAGAATAAAATAACAATAATCAAACCTCAATAGTGGTAACCCTGAGAGTTATATTATTATAACCAAATTCACGAAACGCATAAAGTTTAGATATATTGAGCCCAGAATCGCTGGTCCACTCACCAACCTATGTACAGGAGATAGGCTAAGTTGGGTAGGAATCCAATAAAACTACTTATTCTGCTACTGCACAGTTCATACCTTATCCAGTTCTAAATGCCTCAATTTTAATAAATCCATCTTAACACTCGTTCGCGTGCCTCCTTTGAATGATATCTTACCAGTTAAGCCTTGGAATTCGACCTAAAATCAACCATTTCATTACTCAGCAGCAAACGATCGATAATTATTAATAAATTATCTTTGAAGGTAAACACTTGAAATATTGATTTATTTATTCGAGCTTTGCATATATGATATAAGTGATGAAAATTGTTCATAATAATCAGACTAATCAGACAAGTATTAATGCTTTATTGCGGTACTAAATATTCACAAATATTTCAAATGTCAGTCTTTTGTCAGTAGATAATATTTCCTACAATGTTAATCGTCATTTGATTGGCTGCTTAAGTATTTGATATACGATTTAATCAGGTTATTCAACGAAAGATTGGCTCAAATTGACATTAGATTAAACAAATATTCAATTGTATTGGGTAATTATGTTTGGTTTTCGTGTCACACTATGTCTACATTGAGATTAAGTTTACATAACAGAAACATAAGAGGAAAACAAATTGAACACAAGATAACGCTTACATAATTTCACCCTCATCTCTACATTTATTCTCTTCAAATCTATTTTCAATTTTAATCATTATTACGTGTAACTCCAGTTTTCATTCAAAAGTTCAAATATCTAACAAAGTTTGAATCTATGTTAATATTGCAAAACTTATAATTAATTAACTTTTGAAGATGCAAATGCTCACACTAATAGTGAAAGAAAAGATTGCAAAATATTTGTCTCTATCATATGCTTGTAAACTTACATCGTTATGTCTTATATACAGCTGTGATTAGTAAAATGCAATTTCATTTAGCTGCGTATAGTTCAAATCAAATAATTGTTCTTATTTCTCTGAATAAATCATCCTTAAAATAGAATAACTACCACCACAGCTAACGAATAACTATTTCAAATAATCCAATTATCCCGATCGAAATTTCAAGTATAACTCAAGTTGGGTTCAAAGCTAGCCCACTCTATCATTCTTCAAGAGTCTTATGTCTATTCATATAATATCTTTTATTTTATATCAATAACTTATTTCAATTGCATCTGGGGCTTTATTGAAGGATTATTCTCAAAAAGAAGCAATCTTTTTGTTTTTCTTTTCTGACTTAGCCATTTTGTGTGACATTTTCTAAGTTTGAGTTTCTATTTTCTAAGTTTGAATTTCTATTTTCTAATCACACCATTTTCCTTTCAGAGATGGTTCAAATCACTTGAATATTTCTACTTCAACTCTATTTTAACACTAAAATCAAGTTTCTTTATCTAGCAGTAAATCCTGCTTATTTTTCCTAAACATATTTATCTATTATATAAATGACAAAACTTTTCCTATAACAGTATATGTACCAATTTATGAACCAATTTTGAGACAATATAACTGTTGAAAATAGAATAGATCTAACAAAAATCGATTAGAAGCTTGAATAAATCAATCAAAATAATTCCATTGTATAGTCTTCATATTTATAGCTCCCCAATTGAGGAGCTATTTATTGTTAAGAAGTCAGGCATCAATTATTGAATCAGATTCCTATAATGCCTTTTGTGTTGATAAAATAGTAGCAAAAAATATTATATAACCAAATGTCCGATATTATCAATAGATGTGCTCATTGACGAGGCTTTAGTTCTTAAGAGCCTTATTATATAAGATCTATTTTTTCGTACACGATACATCATCTCATATAAGATGCATTTTCTTATATAAAATCCATTTTCTTATATCCATAAACAGTAATTTTTATACAATTCCTATTGAAAAGATTGCTTTATTTTTACGACCAACAGCATCAATTGAAAGCAAAACACGAAAATTACTTCAATAGGACTGACATGTATAGAGACATAAAGAAGAGTGATCTCTAATAAAACCAAAATAATAAGTTATATTTTATATAATGATGAGCTTTCCGCAATTTGTTTGAGAAAACATTAGGGCATAAGATTGAGATTCACTTCAGAAAATTACATCAAATCATACTTGAAAAACTGCTCTCCTTTTCTACTAAAATCTTATCTATTTTTCCCCTTTAAAAACCTCGTTTAAGATGCAATAAACATAAGATTGAAGTATTACATAAATTAATAATATGGGAAAAGATTTACGTTCGAAAACTTAATAATCTCTGATAGCAACCAGAAACGATGCGATGTCATCGCATGCTTTATATCAGATCAAATATGTTCAGATATTAACAAACTTATAGAATATTCATATACTAATCAAAACAAATCTAAAATCAAATTTGGCAACAAATTGATGTAGATGAGAGAGAAGTTGAGATAGCAGTAAGTATCTAGAAGTTGCCATCGCGGATTACTAAGTCTGTAGAGGTAAGAAGCATATTAATCTCACCGAATCGATGTAATTAAAGAGAGATGGGCCATCAGTCCATGATATTTCAGCATCACATGAAGCGTTATTGGGAAATCTCAATAGGAATGGAGAGTTTTGTTGTAGTGAATGTAATCCTCTTGATAGAGCATATACTGAATCGTACATCAATGCAGGTCCAGCCTATCATTTTATTAAATTAATGTACATTTGCATTATTTCTCAATCATATAGTTCTAAATTTACTATTCATTCTAACTTCTATATCTCTTCTATTTATATGTTATCATTTCATTTCTAACTCTTCTATTATAAGTCTTCTTCTTTCATCAGTTAGACATTGAGTTTGACCAAAGAAGAAGTGAAAGAAGAAGTTTATATGGAGAGTAAAGTAATTATGAAATGGAAGAGAAAAGGGATGAAATGGAGATTAAAGCAGATAAATAGATATGATAGTAGAGAATTACCTGAATAACATTATTTTTGCTCAAAATATGATTGCCAATTGGTTGAAATCGTTCAATATCTCTAAGTATATGTCTGACTAAAGGATTATCGGAATCCACTAATCGAAAGGCTGTCATATTGACATAATTGTATTTAAAGTCCTCCAAGTCGAATGTTTCTAAATCCTTTTGTTCACAGTTGTATGATTTTAGATTAATTGAGATTAGCTCAACTATATTATTTATTTGTATTGATTATCAATTATATTTTATGTCTTATCGTATTTGTTTAATCTTAAGAATAAATGCTTAATCTTAGTGTTTAACAAGCTGAAAATGAAAGTTTATTATTAAATTTAGATGATTTATTTTCATATGATATTAAGATTATGTTTAAAACTGATGTTTTACTAATTATTCAACATTGAGTCATATAGATTGTTTTTAATATAAATATACTAAAAATTTGATTCACAATATTCTTGATTACAACAGTGACGAAATTACTAAAATTATATCACTTATTTATTAAAATATTAAATACTATTATGATAAATAATATCTAGTCTAAAAACTGTGTTTCATATTTAATTTCTCAGATTCAATCTTAATATTATTTGCATTTTACTATGTTTTTGTTTATTATTTAGACTAACTACAACCAACTATAGTTTCGTTTGTCTCAATATTAAACAATAAGTAAACATCAGTTTAAATATCTCTTTAAGATTATATATCTATTCTTAAGATCAAATAATTATTAGGATTAGATGTAATAGATATCAACTATTTTAGCTCAAGTTCAATATAATACAATGGATAGAAATAACATGCAATCAAAAGGTCCTAAATTATCTTAAGTATTAATAAACATATTAAGACTTAAGATTTAGTGACAAGACGTTTATAACCTATCTGAAAAAGTATAGATGTTAGTATGGATTGAGTACAAATTTAGAACACAAGACAATACCTAATAATTGAAAGCCGAGTCAAAAATATGCATATATTCTAAAAATCATTAATTTTAGTTTAATAAGTAATAAATCAAAATTTTAATTCATCCAATTATTAATGGATAAAGTGAAGTGTAGGATCAATATTTCATACAAAGCTGAGAGAGTGAATCTAAAAGAATATTCTTTTAGAATATTGTTTGAGTCTAATAACGTAATAAATTACATTCTAAGAGATTACAGGCTTTCATAGTTTATGTATAGGCTATGCATAGATCATACTCAGGCTATATATAATAGGATCGATAAAACTAATATGAAATTTATTTAATATTTAAAAATAAGATTGAATTAAATACTTACAAAAGTAGTAAAATGATAATGATATTTATATTCGTTCATTTGGACTTGAAGTATCTATTGACATGAGTAAAAAATAGCAGTTTTATTAGAAAAACACACCATCTCATTTTAGACTCAATTATAGATTAAAACTTGTTCTAGCAGTAATCTTAATCAAAGTTCTATTTATTCATAGACTGAAGAGAAAGAAATTTAGATGAAATAAATTGGGCTATCTCTAAGGATTGCTAGAGTCAATATTTGACTTAATTAATTTCGATTATAGCTTTAGAACGACATGCAAATGGTTACATATTTAGCTAAAGTTCATATTGACGATATTTACATTTAGATTAGAATGCGTATACTCTATATTTGCATAAGTTGTTAGGCAAAATGAGTGAAAAACTTACCGCTGTCAGTAAAATAGGAAGGCTTTCAGGTTTCGTATCGACAATAATTGAATAGATATTACGACTCTTTATGTCTCGTAGAGTTTCTCTGAAATGGTCTCTACCAGATTTGCGATATATAAACTGCACATTCTTCCGAATTGGTAGTCGTACTAACTCTTGAAGAGATATCAATGCTATAAAAACAAATGAAAGATAAATCTCTTCAAGCCTTGCATGGATTGAGAAAAAAGGTTAATTAAATTAGGCAGATAATTTGAATTAAGTCAGTGCTGATGCAAATGCAGTAGTAATATTTGATGAAATAAGTTCTTATAAGCTTCTGTATGCGTGATTTGCAACAATACTAACTGAAAACTAGACTAAAACTAATCAATATAAGTAGAAGTTACATAATATATAGCACGCTTTGCTTTAGATGTCAATTACACGAACGTGTAAACACTGTAAAACTTTAATATATTTAACTCAGAGGTAAACTGCCTTCAACTGACTTTTTGATACATAATTCACTTGAAATATAATAAAGTTGAACAGAGTTTCAGGAATAACCAGTAGGTATTGAAATAAGTAACTAAATAAGTGAAATAAGAAGTAAGACATACACATATCGTCTTCATAGATGACGGCAACTTTGGTCCAATTAAGGAAAGTGACAAGTAATCTAAGTGATTGTGAGATGGCATAAGCTCCAGGATGCAAATTAATTGAGAATTCCTTAGCATTACTAATAGCAATATTTTGTAATCTGGCTTCAATGTGAGGAATGTCCAAAGCATTGCATAAGGACTGGACGTGTGCACCCAATTTCTCTTCTTGTGGTCCGAAAATGGCGATAGCACCACTACTAACTTGATAACAAGCTATATATTTATATAAATTGACAACTTATCAGAAAATATAACAGATAATATGCTTCTTATAACTTCAGGCTAACATTTTGTGTAACTTGTTTTTATTTAACTCTGATATATGTCTGTATCAGTTAGATGTGTGATGGACTATACTTCAGTTTATGGTTGATGTAGGGTTTGGGTAAGTTATTAGGCACTTATGTGGTTATCATAACAATGATCTTCTACGCCTTCGCCCTATGTACTATTCCCCTTACCTAACATATACTACTAATTTACAGTGTCTCTCATCTAAAAACAACGTGACCCCAAATTTTTTCCCCATTAAAGGACCATGACGAAGCTCACAGTCTCATAAGATTGGTTCTGTGTGTTAATAAATAGACAGTACCCATTAATGGAAAAAATTGGGAGTTACGTCACTATTAGATGAGAGATGCTGTAGGTCAAGTTAGTTAGGTTAGGTAAGGGTAATGGCGTACGTTACACGATAGACTTAGAAGAACATTGTTGTGGCAACTACATAAGCGCTCAACACCTATAGCCAGCATCAACCATAAACCGAAGCTCAACCAGGTGTTGTGTTTTGTATCTACTTTTAATAAATTAAGTAAGCCAGAAGATATGCCTCAAATTTACTGAGCACTTGCCTGTATAAGGGATCTAAAATTATATTAATAGTTGATGAAAATGTACAGGTGTCAGGTAATTCGATTAGAGATAAGTCTACAAATTGAATTTTGTTTGTGAATTGGTGATTGAATAAACTTATTGTTTAAAAGTCGTATTTTATTCCACTCATGATCGATTATTAAGAATTGACTAACTTCATTGATAAGATGTTTAAAATCATTCGAAATATATTGCTTGTATTCAATAATGATATCAAGTTGAATACTATGTGAAATCTAGATTCTGTTTTCTAAAAATCTATTCGTGATTCTGAAAAGTAGAATTTGTTTGAAAAGCTAGAAGACTATTTAAAGTTGATCTATCAAAACAGTTAAAAACTTAAAAATCCTCAATAGCAACGTGAAACAGTCCATTGTTATATCGACCTAACTGTGATGCACGCTAAATTTTTGCCAAACTTGATTTCTGATTTGCTTTGATTACTATATTGAATATTCTAAAAGTTTGTTAATATTAGGAGATATTATACTTTGATGGAAAGCATGTGATCACAACATAGCACTTCTGGTTTCTATCGAGGATTGTTAAGATTTTGAATGTAAACACTAAATTTTTTTTTTTGACAGGATTTGACTCCTGCCAAAAACACCTTCTTGCAAGGCATGAAAGTTATGAGAATTATAAACATTTAACCCTTATATAGTTTTTACTTTAAATATCAAAAATAACTTCAAAGTCACTACAAAATGAAAACTATTTTCATTTAATCTGTTCTTTATATTATAACTTAAATAAATAAATTATTTAATAGAGAGTTGCACCGCCATTTTTTCAACATTTTGATGACTGCAGCCAACCTCTAACCCAATTTGTCTTGATCCATAGTTTGGATTATTTTGGCCTAACCTCCAGATAATAAGTGTTCTTTGCCTTATACTTAGTCATTTTAACAAAATAAACATACAGTATGTTTTGTTTGTTTATTAATTGAAGGTATAATTTTTATAACTTGTATACTTTGCAAGAAAGTGTTTTTAACAGGAGTCAGATCCTGTCAAAAAAAATAAAATTTAGTGTTTACATCGATAGTAAACATAGATTCGTTCATTTAGAATATTTTGACATGTTACTTTTTAAAATGCAAAACATGTTAATTTATGCATTAAATTTGATAATAAAAAAACTTAATCTCACCTTTTTTTACTGGCATGAAAGCTGTCATCTTTTGGAACATACTTTATTTGAAAGGTTTAGAAAAAACATTATAATATACTCTCAGTGCTTGAAAAAATTGCTTCAATTCAACAATTATTGACAAACGAATCCAAATGATTCATAGAGCTGAATATAGTTTAAATTAATCAATATTTGAGGGAACATAAGAGTTAGAGCAATAAATATGACAGTAAAACCGATTGGTTAAAGTTTTCTATAGAATCAATGGCCAGAAAGTTTGATCAGCGCACAATTATAGCCATTTGATTGTATACTTTAATGGATATGAAGCAAAAATAGTGTAAATCAAAAGCGTAGCAACTCTAAGATATTTCTTTTGACAGAATGACACAGTATTTCCTATGAATCAAGGATTTATAACTTAGAGTACCACTGATACAAATTTTGACAAATTGTCTGCTTACAACTAAGTCTGTAGCATTTCATGAAGAAGACTACTATTAGAAGACTGCTATTAACCCAATTTTGTTGAAGTGATGCGGAATAATTTGTATAGTAGGAAAAGAAAATATATATACTTTGAAAAATAATTATTCACATCAAATTTAAGGTAATCGCTACTATGTGGTTTAGTATTCTTCATCTATCACTTTTTATTACTACCTCTCCACACATATTATATTTTCATCTTTTATAAAGCTTTTTAATACCTAAATTCTTCATTCATTTGCTATAACTCTACTTTTTGATTAGTTATACTTTACTCAGTGGCGTCAACTTGGACGGAGGGCCGCAATACTCAACAAATTTCAGTGTTAGTGTTCTATCCAAAAGCAAATTATTATACAACATAAGCGAAAATAGATTGTTTTTCAATTATACCAAGCAATTATGAGTTTTGAATTAAATTTCTATCAAAATATGATTCTATTTCTGCAAATAACCCACTCTCAAGAACTAACTTAACCTAACCTAACCTAAGTAGATCTGTGCCCTCTCCGCCCCTACTGGTGACGCTACTGGCCTATACTAAATGAAGCACAAGTTCTTTAGATGGGAAAATAAAATCGATCTTAAAGCTTATCATTATACTAAAAGCCTGAGTTGACTTAATATTCTGACTATAGAATCCATAGAAAATATTAATTATTTGAAAAAAATTTAATTATCTTCCTAAGAAACAAAAGTAGGTTTTAGTTTCAACTCTAACAAGTTTCAAGCCTCGATCAATAATTAATTTAAGTTTATTTATTTAGTTAGTTCATTTTGTTTTATTCTATTGCTCAAAGCATATAACTAACATAAATGAATAAATGTATCATTAGTTTATACAACAGCTTTATTTATAATATGCCTTACAGTGACTTGTGAATAAGTCCAACATTCACTAACAATATGCTTGACTGGTATTTTGAATTTTGAATTATTTGCTAACTTATAATTAAAATCTGAGATTTGTTCAATGATGAAGATAGATTATCTGGACTAGTGCACGCCATATTCATTTTGACTAGATGTATCATTTTCTCACTAGAATCTGTTGTTTAGTAACCTTAAATTTGAATTATAATACTCTACTCTATTTTGTATCAATTTTACAATAAATTAGTAATATTTAGTATTGAAATATAGGAAATTTTTACGAGAGGACTTCTTGAAGAAAGCAGATAAAACGTAAATTGAAGAAATTACTATTTCGACTAAACTAACAGTGAAGATTGAAATTAATGACAAAAGCAAAAAACCTAATCGAAGCAAGCATTTGGGAAAGATATAAAAAATTAAGTGATATGCTTAATTAACATGATCCAAAGAAAAAAAGTGAATTCACTCTTCGATCAAGTGCTAGTAATTTAGTTGGATGATTAGCAGAATAATCGAGTCATGAGTTGAAGCAGTTGATTAGTAATGAAGCTAAAACTCTAGTTATAGTCTAAACTTCTCTAGAATGAATAAGATAGAAATTAAGATAAGATTGAATATACTCTCATGTTTTACTTTCATTTATACATTAACAGATGTTTATCATTGAAGTTTCATTAAGTAAAACATTTGTTAACATGAACAACTACTACATGTAATGTTGACTATATCTCTTATAGAATTTCAATTATTTTCTCTACCCATTTATACTTGACAAATTGACTATACAATCGATTTATTTAGTATACAATAAGACTTCATATGGTATAATACAGACATATATAAATCACTTCTAATTGAGAAACATTTTACATCTATTAATATAGTGTAAAAATATGTTGCCCAAAAATTCAGCTCTTTTTTGGTCAAATCAATAATTGTGGAACTCAAGCGCATAGTTTGGTAATTACTGGAGACTTACCTGAATGTCATATATCAGTGTAGTATTAGGCAATATAGTCCTATCTCTATTTATTCGATACACAGCGTATTTGAAAGCTAACTCTGTTTGACTATCTTTCTGGTCTTCTGTGAATATAGCACCTAAAAGATTAAATATAACACTTTTTGGTTAATATTTCCTACTTTATTATATTTTATATCTCGGTTCTAGTGTTGGAAACTCTCAATTCTAGGTGATTAACATATATCGTCGGATCAGTGCTATAAAGTACTATCTATAATGTTGTTTCAGTTAGAGATGCACCTTATAGCACTCATCTGAGGATATCTCTTGACAAACTAACTTTTACTTAAAGTTAGCCTAGGAAATAAAATGACTAACAACTAGGAACTTTTGTCTTATCTTCTAAATAAATGATTCAATAAATGATAATTAATTCAAAGATAAAGCATAAATATTTTATAAGAACTTTTCTAACAAATTAAAACTGACTTAAAGACATAGAGAAAGAAATAATTATTTATGACTAGTGAGGCCTTAAGGATGAATTGTGATTAAAGTCTTGTTGCTATATTATGAAGAGTTTAAGTGAATTAATGGAAGATTCATTAATTGTACCTTGTACACTTTTCATTACCTGTATCTTGTACACTTTCCATTACTTGTACCTTGTACACTTCTTGTTAAAATCAATTAGAGTCATCTTTTCATTTATGTAAAAGCCTTGTAAATCATGATCTATCAAAAGAATAGCTAAATTTTCTTCACAAATTTTTATCATTTAAATTGTTTTTGTTTCCACTACCACAGAACCGGAACTGAAACTAGGAATTAAAGTATTTTCCACATGACTCAGATATGCGAGATATAACTTTTGCAAATTAGAATAGTGTCGGAAGCTTTAGCTTTTTGTTACAGTCGTAGCCGGTAGAAAATTAGGGAGCTATAGCCCCAGAGATTTCTAAAAATACTAAAGTATAGGTCTTTACTGAAAGAAAGTGGCACAAAACACTTTGCGACTGCATTTTTTGACGCATCAATCGATTACTTTTGTCAAACATTGATCAAAGGCTTGATGAAAAAATTAACAGATGTGTTCAACTCAGTCTTTGTTTACCTTTACAAATCAGAATACTCAATTTCAGACCTCTAACCTAACCAAACCGAAATCCTGATTACGGCACTGGTTTTTTGTATAAGTCAGTTGACTATTGATTGTTCTATTCTCACAAGTAATACACTCCCAGCAGAGCAAAACTTTTTGCCCATCTTTTAGATAGCAAAACACAAAAAAGCACTACAATAATGACAACTTATCAATTTATATAATCTAGAGAAGTATTATTTTGGTATGTATTAGGATTTTTGGTTGCTTGAGAGATGACTGAAGATCTTAATACAATTATCTGTTCAATAGTTGCTCCTCTATTGTTTACATGAGACATGATAGGAATAAAAAAACTATCATGTCTGTTAAGCTATCGCATGAAAGTTAACTTCATTTCAGAGAATGTATCTCTTCTATAAAGCAAGCCCTAAACTCTTAACGCCTTAAATTCTTTATAAAGTATCGCTTTTAGCTATTCAACTATTTCTCAACTGAATGGTACAGAAAACTCAATCATTACCATTGATCTAAAGCCTTCCAAAGCGCATCTATCATATCAATTAAGCCTGTTTTCTGGCACCTCATAGTCTCAATCAATTCTGAGGACATGCTCACATCTATTCCATTCGATTATCACAAGAGAGAATAATATTAAAGAAATAGGAAATCAAAATAAGCGCTAATCTGACCCAAGAAAGCAATCACAACAATGACATCAATTTACTATATTTCTTACAGTTAGCCATTGCTGACATCAACAGATGCCATGTCTTTGAGACTGTGTTAATATATTTTCATTATAAAAGGCGAAGAACTGATTGATGAACTTGTTGTCTATAGTGTTAATGCGAGTTTTACTATTTGTTTAAGTTTTGTTTAAGTTTTTTATCTCTCAGAAAACACATCTCTTTCACACTTGAAGTGTAACTTAAACTACGTTTTTACTACTTATACACACTTTGTCTTTGAAGGATGTCTAACAATAGCGCCTTTATATCCAATAAATTCTTTCTAACTATACATCTAATGGATTGCTCTAATGATTCATTAAAGAGTTTTCTCAATTTGAATGTAAGCCTGAGATCTACCCCTGAAATGGCTCTTATCTGCAGAACTTTTCAGCAAAACTGCGAAAAGTGCACATTCTTAACGAAGATCTATATCTATTTTAATACCCAAACTGTAAACTCATACAATCTGAACGATCAGGAGATAATTTGGGCGGATATAAGAACTAAGTCCGCCTTTTTCCTGAGCCAAGAAATGAGTAGAAAACTTATAGCTGAGGCATTCGAGTAATAAATGGCTATTTAATTGAATAGATTGTGAGGAGCACCTAATCTTTGGATTCCAAAGTAAATTACAAGGATTGATGCCACTATTGTATACCAATATAAAGGAAACTTATCTAAAAAACATCCAAGTTTTCATTCAACACAACTTTTCTTGCTCTAAGACATTAAAAACTTATAATGAATAAAATGGATATAAGCTATCGAACGCTACGAAGAGCATAGAATGGATTTGCTGGCAATAACCCATTCAGCTGAAACCTCGTTCTCTTGTATTTTCTGCTGCATCGAATTTTTGCGCTGTTTCTGATGTTTGTATGCAGTTCTCAGCCTTTCAGAGTACAAGTGTTTATTGTATTCATTTATGAATATAACATATAAAGTTTCTTTTCATCTTTTTTTCATGTGTTTTAGTCATACTGTACTTCAATCCTTTATAACTTGGTTTTGACAAGAAAAAAATTCAATTCTTTTGTCACATATACTTCAGAAACATGTCTTATTCTTAAATAAAATATCGACATTCAAAATGTTTCAAAACTTTAATGTCAAAATGTTCACCAGATTTAGGAGAAAAATCCAAACTTTTGTTTACCTAGTCTTACGTTAAAGAATATCCTTATTTAAAATTCAATCCTCTGTTTGTTTAATTCACTATTCAAGATTTAAATATTGATATTTGGGCTGAATTCTTTTCACTGTAATCCGAGCATAAGTTTATAAATAAATAATTTTTACACAAAAAGTCGTTATTGCGTCAAAAAAATTTCCCAAAGAATCAGATGAGCATATATTGTGATTCATATAAGGTTCATAAATAATTAAAATCCAAATCAGGTTCATTCAACGCATAAAAGATGAGCCTATTTTTAACCTTTCCTTTCAAAGTAATCGCTTTCAAGATCCCAGATTTCAAAATAGATCACTGATTAGTTTTTTAAATAAGCAAAAATTTTAATATCAGATCTCATTTTATTAAAGATTTTTAGCGAATTGATTCCACAAAACAATAAATTAATTCTGAATAAGAGATTCGATCGATTGGCAAAATCGATATGTTTTAAAGAAGAGAAACCAAAGCGATTGTTCAGCATAGTATGCAATGAAAATTCTGTTGAAGTATATATTTGTAATGGCTTTCGACAAAATGACATTACCTTAGAATACGATATAGTATATGGAAGAGGCCTTAATTTCCGTATAGCATTCGTGCCAATAAGTGTTATTGTTCTCACAGGAATTCTTCACTGAACGAGCATATCACTAAAATGACCTTTCATTGGGTCTATTGTCAATTTTTATGAGAAAAGTCAACTTGAATTAGGGATCGATTCATTTGATAGGAATAGCTCTGAGCGAAATGAGAGTTGTCGTCAACTATCAGAAAATGCCACTTCAGCTCAAGCTTAAGAGTTTCTATGCATAGCTCTCAGAAAAATAGGACTAATTTATTTGCATCATTAACTCCTGTTCAGTCGATTGCCTTAACTTTAAAACAGCAATCAATTTGCTTTCACATAGAACAAACTTATGAATTTTAAAGAGCATTAAAATGTAACAGTACAATAAAAGTGTCTGCAAATTCCTATAGATCTGAAATATGTTGTAATGATTTCTTTATAGTTCGATTTATGGTTGGTCTAAGGTTCGGGTACTAGCGAGTTAAGTCGATATCATAACAATGTTCTTATATTCAAGAGCGCTACTCGCTCTATTATCCTTATCTAGCTTAATTTAACTAAATGTACTGCCATTGCCATTATTACGATCAGGTTAGTTTAGGTTAGGTTAGGTTAAGAGAATGGTGCGTCTAATGCGCTACGCAAAGGAGTACATTGTTGTGATAACCAAAACCGAACCTTTTGGATTCTGTTCAATATTTTTCAGAGAATATTAGATAGGATTTAGGGATTGCTCAAAATTGATTTATCTTAATTTCAAATGATTGAAAATTTGCATTAAGTAGATCAAGATTTTATTCTTCTCAGTTATGGATCAATAATTTTGGTTGGAAATATTTTCAATCATTTTTATTAATATATTCTATGGAAGTCTTACTGAACATGAGCTCATCATTCAAATTATTCATAATAAAAGCTATTGGAGTGTAAGAAACTTATTGTATCCTCTTTTAGGAGAGAACTAAATCTAAACTTGTTTTCAAATTACTATAAATTACTGCAAACAGTTTCTCTCGAGAAACCGATGTTTCATAAGTAATGTTTCATTTCATAAAAGCCGAATTAAAGGCATTTTTATTTTTAACTTTTCTACGAATCGACAACACATTTACGGTTCTATCTGACCGAACAAAATGGAAAAATATTTTTCATTACATTTCAATCGTTTTTCGCTTAAGTGTAATAAATCGTTATCATATGTCAAGATATACTATAAAATATTATGACAGAAATATTACAGTCGATCTCATATTGTAGTATCAGTCCTATAAAACCCTATCTTTAATGTTATTTCACTTTCAGACTACACTTTATATTACTCATCCAACGATATACTAAAAACACTTTGAAAAACTTTTTTCTTCCATCGATAACTTCTATATTTCATATGGAATTATAAAATATTCTTTTCAATATTGTATAAATAATTTAAGTTTTTTTACTTGAAAACCAGATAAATAACAGCTTATTTTGCGTTTTCATAACATCCTTTTCAGCAAACGACTGAATTATTGAATGAAATTTTAAAACTGTTTTATAGAATTTACGAAATTTCTTTCGCAATATTTTTGATTAAATTTTTGTGAAAAAAGTGAAACTGACTGATCGTGAATAATCTGGTCACTTTTCCAACCCATTTATATGAATCATGGGTCTAAAAATTATTATATCTGATACGACTGTTGTGAACATTTTGAATATCTCTTCTGTATCAGTTCCGTACCCATGAAGTTGATTTGGTGGCTCTAGAATTGAATTTCTCACATAAACAATATAAAATTTTAGCTTAAAATAATACATTTCTCCTGCTTATAGATTCTTAAAGTTAATTCGTTAGAAATAAACCTAACCATCAGATGAAATTCAAGATGTTTCTTGATAAACACATGGAATTTTCAATATTTTGAAAATGTTAGATGGACCTCTTTGTCTCCAATATAGCTACAACTTTGTATTTGACAGTCTGTCAAAAAATTTGTTTCTCTATACATCGATTTCATATTCGTGTTGATCTCATACTTCTCATGAAATTATTAGAAAATTTAAAAAACATTTTGAAAAGTAAACAAGAAGGAGAAGATCGATATGTGACATGCTTATAGAAATAGACATGTGGCTAAAGAGCTAGCAATAGATTTAGGATTTTTCGTTTTTGGTGAATTGGGTTTTTATTTAATAGAAGTTTCTGTAGTGGAAAATTGAGAGAAAGTGTCAAGTATTTATATATTTGAAGTTTACCTTAAAAACAAACTTAGCAAACTGTTTCCACCAAATAAAATCACATCAAATTTAAGCCTTAGGAGTTATTTAAGTCATATTAATATAGTTTTAGAAAGCTTTCTTTCAAGTTTCAACTAACACCTTTATTATTTTTTGTCATCTTAATGCTATTTTCATGTAAACTCATTGTCAAAATAAAAGACAATATGAATAGATGTGAATTTTACTGAATAATCAGATACACATTTGAGGCATCCAAATTAGAAAATTCAAATTAATTCGATTCTCTACAGTATTAATGAAAGAGATCGACTGAAATAATTGAGTTATACACTAATTAGTTGCTTAAAAATGATATGAAATATAAAAATATAAAATCACATAAATAACGGTAATCTATGAAACTAATTTTCCAATACAGTATGATATGCTTAGTTAAACCTAAAATTCAATTGAAATAGAATCAAATTAAACGAGAATAGTTGTTATCGGAAATGTTTATTTTATTACAAGTTGCATTGTGATGCAACTTAATGATAACCTCTGCTTTAAATGATTAGAGCAAACAAACGCTAACAATTGATAGGAGGATTATTAAGTTTAGCTCACTTTCATTCCTTTCCTATTAAGCTCTTATGTATTCCTATTAACGTTTTCTCTGAAAACTATATTATATATATATCTTTCTTTATAAGTGTTGAAGCTCTAAATTGAAGAATAAATTTTTAAAAATAAATTACTTAGAATTGAACAATATTTAGATTATTTGTGAATTGAGAAAATCACAGAGCATAACATTTATTGTTGTATTTCTTATTCAGACATAACAATCAAAATTCAGATAGAAAATGGTTTCTTCTTTTTCATCAATTTATTCTAGTAATATCTTTAAAAACTATCTTATTTAGTCTAACTTTTATGCTAACAATTTAGCCCTTTTAAGATTTAAAGCTTCTAGAAATAGAAGTAAAGTTAAGAATTGATATTTATCCAAAAGAGAGAAGGGCTGAAAAGGGCTGAAAAGGGCTAAAAAGGGCTAAAAAGTAGCTTATTTTAGAAGAAAGAGAAATGGCATAAGATGTAGTCACTGGTATGATATAATAGCTTGGAAATAAAAAGAAATAGACGAATTTAATGCACGGTTTTATCGTAAAAAATCAGCACAAAATGTATTCCCTCTGAGCTATTGCTTTGAGCATTACTATAAATGGTCCAAAATAATACAGTCGTCTCTCATTATAGTGAACACCTCTATGCACTAGAAATTGATTGATTATAAAAGAAGTTCACTATATCGGACGTAATGTGCATAACGTATGGACCAAACGGTTTCTTCAAAGGTGCATATTATGGCTTTATATTCGCTATACCAAACTTGACTATAGAGAGAATCGACTGTACTTGTCTTACTCACTATTATCTATACAAACATACTCTGATGGATTAACATAACAAATATAAAAGTTATGTTCTGTAACTCAAAACTAATAGAAAATATTGGTTGCATTATATCTTTTAATCGTATAAAGGATTTTTAGGGATGGAAATTATGATAAAGCTGATTTTATTCGAGTGTTCTGCGTCAAATTGATAGATGAAAAATAGTTATTACGCCGTAAAGGAAACGGTATGTTATTTAGAAGGTAGAAAATGATGGTATATCTCTACTGTATATTTAAAGGTGGAAAATGATGGCATGTTTTATTGTAAATAGAATAAGGTGGTCTGCAAGGCAGCAGATGGTAAGCATGAAAAGCTTTTATAATAGAGCCTTAAGATTATTTCAAATGGCTATGCAATTTATTAAAAGATACTTTGTTTTCTTCTCTTATCACTCAATGCTTAATATATATATGAAACTTAAATCTTATGCCTGCTCTTTGTGATCTTTGTTTCCTTATGGTATGATATATACCAATCAAATTAAGTATTTTTAGTATTCTAAAGGGTTCAATCTCTGTATCAACTTTTTAATGCTTAAGATAAGAAAAGATTTGATTGAATTACTTAAAGACTTTGAGATACTTTATTGAAAATTGGTAGACTGTTTGTCAGTTATAGACGATTTAATAAATTATAATCCTTAACTACCATAACTAAAGAATTGAAAAATGGTATCTTACAAAGGAAAACACATTAAACTTATAGAATAAGATGGTAAGTCTGTTAGAGATAAATTAGACTAAAGAAATAGTACTGACCAATTCTGGCGACATTCATCTTATTAGTAATGGTAGTATCGATAGTTCTCTGAGCAATTAAAACAGTCAATGTGAATAAGTAGTAAAAAATCGTTTCCATTGGTATTCGTCTAATAATATCCATAGTTTTGTTTTTCACGTTAATTTCTCCTTTTATATAGGCTCATTTAGGGTCAATTAGGGTCATATGGTCATCTGATCATATAACGTTCATTTCAATTATCGATTATTCACTACTGAATACTTTGTTCACAAATCAACACCATCAATTCGTTTTCACTATTTCTTCTCATCATAACTAAAGTTTCTCTTAAAGTTATGCCATTTAGTCATCAGTAGTGGTTAGGTTTCGGTTAGATATAGACAAACACAGATAAGATTAACATATTTCATATACATAAACAACTTATGAAAATTGATATATAATTAACTTTATGCATAACTGTAGTGATGAGTTAAAACTTGTTTAATTGAACATTAGATATATTGTAAAATATATTCGTGACCAAATACTAAATAGTCAGATAAGACATAAGTATTCAACTTACTGTTTGAACAAATAAATGTCAAACAGAAACAAATGGAATTTGCACACAAAAAACACTGACATGTGTGTACGTTGGCTATTGAATTGACTTAAGAAATAAGTTAACAAACTGGCACCCACATCTCATTTTCTTATGCTTTTCCCGATATTTTCTTTCTCTCTCTCTCTTTCTCTCTCTCTCTTTCTGTCAGCCAGATTATCTGAGCAGGATGTCAGAGATGTGTGAGACTGAGGTGAATGAGAGGATATCTTCTGCTGTCAAGGAGATGATAGAGTGGCGTATTTTTTTTATTTCTTTAACTATATTTATTAGTATGATCATTTTTTAGTTTTTTCATATTTCTCTATCATACTAGTCATAAATTGTTTCCTATTCTTACTATTGATCTTTTCTGTTTGTATTTTTGCTTTTTTGGTTACGCCACTGATGTAAATACAAATTTTAATGCGCGCGTCTCTAACTCTGATGGTTTTACCAAACTTAGAGTACATCAGACTTACTACTATTGTGGTGTTTCTACTAATGTTCTTAAGAATTGATCCAAAAGTATTTTGAATTGAATTGAAAAATCGCACAGTAATAGAATAAAGAATCTGAAAGCTCTCATGATTACTTGTATCATCAAATCATTAGTATTTGGTTCATACAACTGAGCTATTGAAAGTAAATGAGTATTTACTATTCAAATTTGTTTCACTTTTTCTCAGAAATCGATCAATTCACTTAATCTATTGTATTCTAGTTATTCTTATTACCATAATATATTTTTTTATTTTATATTTTATATTTAATAAACTGCTCATACATTTCAAGCAGCTTCGGATGAACGGCATTAAATTTGAAAGATTAAAGCATTAGAATTTGACTGACGGTGAAACTTCAGCCATATTCTAGTTTCCTAAACTATTGCTATTTTGATAATATTCACTATTCAAATGAATTTTTGGTCGTAAAAATCAGCTATGAGAGAATATTTTGTCATAAAATAGTTTTCGAAATATAACCGTATGAATATACAAGGGGTACTAGTTAAGTTTTGAGAATCTCATATTTAGATTAGTTGTAATGAACTCCAAGTTTATAATTATTAAATATAGCATAATATGAGCTTACATAATAAGTATTGTTGATATAGCCTTGAAAATTTAGGAAATATTTAAAGTTCAAACAGAATTACTTTGCACTTTTGCTATTATAATGGCTGAGCCAACAAGGCGTGATTTCGTGTCATAATTTTACATTTTTTTTAAAAAGGCCTATGAGAGCTGGTTCAAACGTATGGAAAAGTGTATAGAAAACCAGGGAGAGCACTTAGAAAAAATATTCTTAATATAATGTATTTAACTCTTGAATAAATTGCTTATTCTCAAAACTTAACTAGTACCCCCTTGTATATATATATATATATATATGAAATTCTTTTCATTCCTGTAGCAAGTTTTTCACCGACAATAATCGCTTACTCTTCTTTACCGATAATTCTTTACTAATTAAACTATTCTTTACTAATAATTGTAGTAATTCACACTTGCACTCGAGTTTAGTCAAAGACAGTTAATAAAGAATAAGCGAATAGAGCGCGCTCTACATTTTTATTATCTTTATGTAAGCTTATTTGAGAACACTATATGAGAATACAATTGGATTCTCATATCTTCATATGACCATAACACGAGAACAACTTCTTTACGATCAAGTATTCTTTCTTATTGGGAATTTACGAAAATAGAAATATATACAAGTAGGGATTTGTTATCAGTAAACTAGAATTTGGCCGACTTTCAATAATGGGTTCAATTGATTGATTCTAAGGAAAAACAAGGAATAAAGTTAGGAATAGCAGTACTTTACAAAATTGATAGAGAGAATAATTTAGTATTTGGTTGACACGCTTTGTTGATAAGTGTTTTTGTGAGCACGTGTCACTATTTTCTATAAGTCTGCTTAGGTCGGCATATTATGTGAGGTTCCGGCACACCATCATTTGCTTATAAAGCATTTTTTCAATACAAACTTTTATTCTATCTATTAACGCAAAAGCCAAAGTACTTTTCTTATAAAACTATTTTCTCACATGAACAGGAGGAATTTGTGGTCAGTTCAATGCTTTTCTATCCTATTATGAGATTATTTCAGTCCTTAAAGCTTTGTCGTAATTCTATTGACAATCCGACAGATTCTTTCGGACAGAGTTGAGAGCATTGTTATGATCACTTTGTAGAAAAGCTTTGCAGCCAAACACTTTTCTCACATTAAGTTTGGTTGGTATTATTATTAGGAACATTTATAAGATTTTCACACAACAAGTTTCGATGTTTTGAATGACATAAAAGTGAATTTGACAAAATTGACTTTAAGAAAAATCATTATTTTCTTTATAGATTCTATCTTTTCAAACTATCATTATTTAAATCTAAATGTTTTCTTATTTTAAGAAATTTTTTAAATATTAATACATTTGATTTAAAAAGTTAATCTCCATGAGGAAAAGTAATTGGTTTTAAATAAAAAGTTTCAAACTTTCAAGTCTTTCTGTAAATATTGGCTTAAGAAGTTGAAAATTAGATTTCTGAACGGCTTATGATCGCATCAAAATGAATTTTCTAGCAAACTTCTCGCTTGATTTTAAATTCACGTAGTTCAATTAAATCAAAACAAACAGATATTAAATTAAAATACATTTTTACATCTATGTCAAAACTTTTCTAGATTGAAGAAATACACGCAAACATTTTTCTAATTATACTTAAGTTATCAGTTGAGCAGAAAACTATTTTGTAGAAGGGATGACAGAAATCTTGTTTGCATTTGAAGACTCAAATTATTTGCCTTAAGCCTACTTGTCATATTGAACATTTGATTCGTGTCTAATTAAACATTAAATATACTTAGAAAATAACTCATTTTGATTGAATGTTCACAACTACACTAAAAGCTGAGTTAAATAAGATTCAGACTTGAGTTTGGTGTTAGTGTGAAAAATGTTTAATCTTAAGCAAAATCCATTTTATATGCACGTGTGTCATATCTACCAATATCTGAAAGCTTGACAAAATCGAGAAAAAGAGTGAAAGACTAGTTTTACATTTATAGTAATGATTTAGTTTGAAATCGATATGAGAAACAAGAAATAGATGTTTGATTAATGTTTATGTTAGAGTTGAAGGAAAGAAGAAAAGAGTAAAATTATGATAATTTCTGAAGAGATATTACGTTTCTCTTGTCCAACCATTTCCGAATTATCATCATAAGTCTTATGCTGGATAATAATGTATTTTCATATCAGATTTTCTTATTCAAAATACTATATAAGTTATGATAATGTCACTCAATTCATGAATGTGTTGCTTAAAAATGTTTTTTCATCTAAAAGTTATATTATTTCAAAACGTATTTTTCCAGAGAAAGATCAAACTAAACAGTTTATAGATAGACGTAACGAATAGCTAAAGAAATAAAACATTGATTTACTTTCTGATCTGATTACTCAATCACTGATAGTAGAGAGTGTCGTGATGCATTGAATTAGAAATTAAGTTGAGGGACAGATAGAGAATAGTTAAGATAAAGAATAGTTAAGATAAACAATTGTTAAGAATAAGTGAATAATATTACGTATAAAGCATAATAGATTTCGCCACTGTACTCATCTGAAGAATACGCATTCGGGTATTGTAAACAAGCAAGTAAAATTGAACACATTGTATGCCTAACACTCATAAACAAGCTGAACTTTGAAACTGCAGCCAATAGGCAAAGCTGTATATGTTTTCAAATATTAAGAATCGATAGACTTTTTGAAAATTTGTTTGTCTAAAGTACACAACACACGTTTAGGTATATTCTTGATACTATTCTCATATATTATGCCAAAAGTAATTCAAATACAAATTGTAAAACTTGTTTTGACTTCTCAAATTATCAGCAGATAGCAATATCTATTTTAACCATCTGCCAAGTAAATAAGTTAGAGATTTTTATGTTCACGTTAGAAGATAAGTGATTATGGCTTTAATAAGTTAGAAAAAAATTTCATTAAATAACTTATAATTCAAACAAGTGGCTTGGTTAGTAGATGCCGAGGGTGCACGGGCACCCTAACTCAAATCTCTCCCTAACTTGAAGTAAAAATTGTACACTTTTAAATATGCATTTTGGTAATTTAATGTGATAATGCTACAAAAAGGTACAAATAAATTATAATTAAAGTTTAAAGCTATCACACAGTTGGATTTAATCGTAAAAGTATATGTTGAATCGAAATCAGCATGGTACGTGTACCTCACTCTAAATTTTCTACATTCATCACTGCTTAAAACCTCTATAACTCCAATCAGAGCACCTTTCTTGGACTGTATTTCAGATTATAAAAATTTGGTACAATGTTGTTTTTCAAAAACTTGATAAAACGTTTCTTTTCAGAAAATTTGGTCAAATGCTTAGCTTTAATACTAGTGATAAATCCAAAAACATAATACAATAAAAAATTAATGACATTGCAAAACTATTTTCCGAAAGAAAAATGCGATCAAAGCAAAGAACAACAAGCATAAGTCGATTGGAATCATATTATCTTCATTCTGATTGAGTTTTTATGTGACTTGAATTGTGATGCACTCAGTGAGAACCTATTGAATAGCTGAGAGAAGATTTAGAATGTGTTAAGATGCATATGATTGTGAAACCTAAACTGAAAATAATAGCGTTTGATTGACATTATATTAAGAATTTGAAAATTGACTTTAAATAAAGTTACTCTATATTGAAGTATCAGTTTTTTTGGAAGTTGAAGGGAGATCCGGAGTAGTATTTTCATTGATTATATTCCTTGTTTTGTATAGAGAAAATTTGATCATATCAACCCATATTCTACAGAATATTCTATGGAGTATCAGTATAATATTCTATAGAATCAAAATCTATACTTGTATTGGAAAAAGATAATAAACACTTATTTATGGCTAGAGTTCTAACACGTATGAAAAGAATTGAAACTCTGATATTGACATCGCTTTAGAGAGCATAGGAACTCCTGTAGAGTAAGTTCTGTTATATTGGAAATCATTCTCAATGACACTGATGTCATACACTATGATTGAGCTCTTGAATCAGCTGGTTGGGCAATGATTTGCTTTGGAAGTTGTCAAACGATTTCGTTGTCAAACGATTTCGTTGTCAAACGATTTCGTTGTCGAACGATTTCGGATGAAACATTTGCAACAATTGGCTTTAGTTTCTAATATAAATCTGTTTAGATCGGATTATTCTGTGTGTAAATGTGTTGGGATTATTGGATGGTTGTGAAAACAATAGTTTTTGTGAGTATTCTATCCAGGATTTTCAGTTTCATGTTATTTCTGTTCGTGTCAGCACTCAACCAATTCGATAAATCCAAAATCGATTTTCATCATTCTTATGACTCTAACTGACCAAAACTTGTTTTTTAGTTATCTTTTCTTATTAACGCTTAATCGTTCAGTGAACAAAGTAAGAATTGTTCTGTTTTTAACTTTTCTTAGCTTTTTCACACTCTTCTCTAGTTAAGATAGATCTTATTATAAATGTTTGCACTCGCTTTATGTTCAGTCAAAATTGAACTTAAACCATTGTGTTTTCTATACTTTCATAACTTTGAACTTAACAAATATAAGCAAATATTTCTACTAATGTCTAGTCTATGAATGATAGTATTGATGAGGTATTAATTAAAGTATAAATAAGGAAAATCTAATGACTCGAAATAGACTTAGGCAGACATAAAAAAATTTGATAAAATGGGTCACATAGTCTGATAATGATAAAAGGAATCTAAAATATTTGACAATAATTTGTGATTGTACAGTATTGGGCGTAAACTGCGATTAGACATGCCTGAAGCAGAAAATTATATTTCCATTAGAGAATAGTATTTTTGTCACATTCACCACATCATCAACTAATTTATTTTTCAATCCTCAACTATTCAATATGAACACAATCGGCTTTAACTCACTTTAGACCAGCCAGTAGTGCCCTAAAATATTTGTTAACACTTTATTATCATAATAAATATCTGTTTATTTCTTCTATACTATAAGATGTTTGAAAGAAATCCAAATGTTTGTATGCAGAGCAAGTGAAAGCCTTTCAAAAAGATATAAAGAATTGGTCAAAGACTTGTTTGAAAAAAGATTACTTTCGTGTTTATAAGCCGGAAAAATAGTGTGAAACACATTTGTGGCAATATTTGATTTAAATAAATGTTGCGGTTATAACAGACCTGACTATCAAAATAAGATTCTCTTCACTTCGAACGAAAACTAACAGCAAAAATACGTTTATATTGCTCTTCAACACCTGATTTACTCTCATCTATCCGATAATTCGACAATAAAACACATCTGAAAATGCCTCTCAAAGGAACAAACATTGATAGTGACAACCTTGATTAAAGTTTGTCAGCCTCTAATTCTCTCTAATTCTCTCTCATTCTCTCTCATTCTCTCTCTCATTCTTAGCTCTTTTCCAACTCATTGTGAACTCATTGTTAGCTCCTTTCCTAAACAGATTCAATCACTGAATACCAAATTAGAAAACATTGAATTTGTTAGCTAATCATGCTCAGCTTAACAAATACTTGTTGTTAAGAGTTAGTTTTTTACTTCAGTTGTCTCTACTGGAAAAAGGTTGAAAAATACTTCAAGTTTTAAAGTTCTACTAATGGCATTGTTGATAACATTGTTTGTTTTGTTTTATGGACTGAGATTATCCACAGTTTCTTACAGTTTTGCAACGCTAGAGAGCAGCTTAATTTCAGGTCCAGAATACTCCATGTGACAATCAAAATGATTCATTGATTATTTGAATTAAAATAATATGGGATAAGAATCAATAGAAAAAGTTGAGCTTATTGGATAAGTTTGACATTGACTTGAGTGGAAATCATCGTTGAAATAATCCCTGACTAAGTAAAGAATCACTCTAATCTTCAACACTCGTGTGCATTGCAAAAAGTCTCAATATTCTTTATTCAATATAACTCTTAATCTCTTCAAATTGACTCCATATTTATCAGTAAATTTGATTTAACATAACTACTAAGTCATTATTTCGGTATATATTGAACTTTTACAATTGAATCGTTGAAAGAAAACACTTTTTTAAAAGTAAAATCTCTCAAAAACCTTCCGTCTTCAGATTATGACTCAGTAAATATAACTAATGAGCACGTGCTTGTATCTCAATTGTTAAAAAAGCATTCAAGCAGTAATAATTAGGACCGGTGTCAAATCGAATAAAGAGGCTAAGTGAAGCTAAAATTTTAAGAATCTTACATTTAATTGAGTGATCAAACCTAGACTTATACTAGACATATATTAATAGGAAGAAGCATTAGGTTATTTTAAATCTTAAACAATTCAGAATAACTAGAACTAATAGTCATAACTAGGAAAATGACAAAGTTGCTATTTGTGTTAGCCCAGATATTAGTCATTGATTTTATATAAGAAAATAACCAAATTTCAAACTAAACTATTACTAGCTAAATGGGTTTGACTTTTTATTTGCTTACTTTTGACGTAAAATCAATTATTAATGTAAAGAACTATACAAAAAGCAACTTTATCTTGCTTCTAGTCATAATATTTAATCATAAAAGCATAATTTGATATTAAGTTGTACGCAGTTGTACACCAATATATAGTCTTGTTATGCAACAGCAGCTCTCTCTCTCTCTCTCTCTCTCTCTCTCTCTCTCATTTTAGTAAAACCCAAAATTTAGGTAACCGATGACTATTTGTTGTCAGTTGCATAATATAGGATTAATGAGGATTACCGGCGATCGGGAAAAACTAAGCAGAGGTCAAGCTTGAATTGTGAGTTATGAAAGGCTTAAATTTTAAATATCAATATCTAAAACTCAGAAAAGTTTGATGTCTCATTACTATCAACAGTATATTAAACGGCCATGAAGTAAAGAATTGATTCGATTTAAAGATACGTTAGCTGTGAAAAAGTGAATAAAACGAGATTTTATAAAGTCTGATCGATAATCTTTTTTTTTATTTATTGCCAAGTTTGAAAATAAACACAGCGTTTACTCTATTGAAGTTATGTTGGAGAACATTCGTGAAAATTCTACAAGACAATATCCGTGAAAATCGTGTAAGAGAATATTGGTGGAAATTGTGCGAAAGAATATTCGTGAAAATTGTGTAAGAGAATATTGATGGAAATAGAGTAGCAGAATATTAGTAGAAACAGTGATCGAGTGTCTCATTGAAGCTATAAAAAGGTTTAATGTTATCAAATAGGGAGTATAAAGAGCAAACTTTCTTTTCTTATTATCCAACCTAGCAGGCACTTAAACATATTTAAAACACCTTAACCTGACTTAAGTCTGACTTTTGCAATACCTGTGTGTTGAAGTGAATTATTTTTGTTGATAGCCTTTTAGATGTATTGGACAAAAGAATGACGATAGTGCTAAATCGTTTAATCAAAGGCTAAACAAATCTTGATGAAAGCCTCTTCTCCCTCCTTAGCTGTTAATTGGAATGACTGTAACAAAAAATTAATTAAAATCATTGTTTTTCTTTCCTTTGCTATTCCCTATTGATCTAATGCTTATTTCTATTATTATGATTATAATACTTAGTGTCTGACACGAATTTGCAATTAGCTAATTCTGAACTTTTCGTTTATATTTTAAATCTACTATTAACATTTCGATCCTCTAAAACAATCATATATTTCATCTTAAATCTATCATACTATTCCAAATTAAGCTTCATTCATTTTTATTTCTTAGTTAATTATTCAAATTTAGATTCAAATTAGTACTAAACAATTGAATAATTATTTTATCATTGAGTTAATAAAGCGACATAAAAGCGAAATATTAACAAATCAAGTATGTCTAATATAATCAATGTTTTACATGCACAATATGTTCTACTGATCTAATCTAATAAAAATCATAGTTCAAATAATTAACATTGAATGAGAGAGAGAGAGAGAGAGAGAGAGAGAGAGAGAGAGAGAGAGAGAGAGAGAGAGAGAGAGAGAGAATAGTATAAACACTAATAGAATGAATTGGAAATGTTTTCTAAATAATTGACTAGCCATCAAGTGATAAGGCCAAACACCTTAAAGCATGTTTACTATCTAAGAATGAACATAAATTAATAATTGAATTATTTGCGCTACTATGCACTTCTACTATCTGTCATTCTTCTCTACACTTGCCTTTACCAAACAATAATTCACTTTCGAAAATCGAATTCATCAGAGCAACTTTTGTCATTTGAGACTTATATTCTACTATACTTATAACTTCTTTCTTATTCTCTCATTCAACTATATTTTTACATTTATTCTTATAAATTTGTGAGCTCATTCTAAATTTCAGTTATGAATATTCTATATTTTAAATCTAAGACAATAATATTCTATATTTCAGATAAGAATATTCTAAATTTAAGACAAGATAATTCTTTTAATCAATCGGCCACATCTGTTAATATTAATGATAATTAGATGGAAAATAATATAACAGAATAGCACTCTTCAAACTGTTGATGACATAAGAGAAGTTGAAGAAAATAACATTAATTTAGCCCCAATATTGATCGAATCAACTATAGACTCATATTCTAAGACTTCTTCCTATTATATTACTTTTGTCACATCATTCTTATTTCTATTCTTGTTTTGACTCTTGTTCTTTATCTCAAATTCGGTTTATTCTTATTTGATTTATTCATTATCTCTACCCTTGATTACAATATAAGACTGGTGTTTTATGTTTGTTTAAATTTCTTCTCAATTGATTTCCTTTACAAACTATATATAGAATTTGTTAGAATATTTAGAATCTATTAGAGTATGTAGAATTTGTTAGAATATGTAGAATTTGTTAGAATATATATAGATTTTACTAGAGAATATATATAGAATTTGCCACAATTACAATCAATTATTGAGATTTTCTTTTAATTACGTCAGAGGATATTCTATCGGATGGAAAATTTAGATTCATTTTTCATCTATTTTCTCATTCATTAGCTATTCATTCATCAGTTTATGCAGTATAATATTGGGTGCTAACAGGATCTCATGGAAATTAGTATTAATATATGGATTTTGTTAGTCTTACTTATGCTATAGAATAATCACTCAATCGGAAAGAGTTCAGATAAGGTTTATATTAACTCATTCCAACTTAGCTGACTTGTCCGTCAATTGTTTTCCAGTCATTTATTACTGAACTACTGCAGAATCTAAGAATCTAAGAATCTAAGAATTATAGAATCGATGGCAAACTTAAACTATTAAACTTTTTAATGCTTATCCCTTAACACAGTTTCGTTGAACTAAAATAATATTGTTTCCACTGAAGTGACATTTATTTTCAAATTTATTTATTAAATAACGATAAATCAAACAAATCGAAACGATGAGTTCAGCAGAAATTAGATTTTGATGTATTTGCAGTTTAATAGTTTTGAGTTTATTGCTTTTTGATTTTTATCAAAAAAGTTCATTTCTATCCCAAATAGCAATTATTTTCAAAAAATAAAAAATAAAAAATAAAAAAACAAAACATATAAACCTTATAAACTCTCCAAAATCAATAAATACTGCGCCTCTACAAAAACAACGATTTTCCCTGAAATTAATTCTGAGCTTTACCTTAATTGAAAGTAATAATTATTATTTTCCACCGTTTCACGATAATTAACCTAAAAGAGGAAGATTTAGATTATGTAATACCTGTCAAAGTTGGTGATTAAAAATTCGATAATTGTTGCACGCGGACAAACTTTTAGCTTAATTGCAGAGTAATTACACATAATACAAAACATTCTCAAAGTTAGTTCAACCTTAACATTTCTAAAGAGCTACACTTTATAAAATGTTAATTCACTTCATCTCAAATCCCAATCAGATCTTACCCAACAGAGAACATCAACTTTTTTCATTGAACATTCAGAGCTCTTTAAATATTTGAATCCTATAAAAAATGAGTTCTTCAACCATGAGACAAATTCGACGATAGTGTTGCCAAATAAATAGCCCCTAAAAAGAAACTAAACTAATGTTTTTCTTGAATTTCAGTATAAACCTAAAATATAAATAAACTTCTGGTAAAGAGCAGTAAAGAAAATATGCGAAATATAGTATTTTTAGAGTCATTTCTGCCTAAAAGAATATTCTAACTGAATATTCTAAAGAATATTCAGTTAAAAATTTTGAAAGACATTTTTGAGCCAACATATAAAAAATTGAAAACTTCATAAACACTTAATGTTTCATCTTTTACTAAAGGACTTTTCGTGTCATACCAAAATCTATGCCGGAATCTGTACCAGAATCATATTTATGTTATTATTTAATGCGACAAATTCTGTCTAAAGTGGACATCAAGAGATCTAATGTGGTAAACATTTTCCTTAAGTATAGAAATCTATTTCTGACTTATGAGAAGTTTATTTTAGGATTTAGTTTAGGGTTCCAACTAATTATATCAGCCATCTCAAAACGTTTTCATATTTAAATCATTTTAATTTTACGGTTTACGAAAATCATTATTATGAAAAATACATAAAAATATTGGAGTCAAGAGAAAAATAAGGGGCTTTTGTTGATACGGTATGTGAGCCTAAAAGATAGCATGAGAGAGAGAGAGAGAGAGAGAGAGAGAGAGAGAGAGAGAGAGAGAGAGAGAGAGAGAGAGAGAGAGAGAGAGAGTTGCAAAGAGAGAGTGCATCATGAATTGGTATGCGGTAACTATAGTAACAGAAGAGAGCGAGCGAGAGAGAGAGAGAGAGAGCAGAGGATCCAATTTGGTGTTTAGACATCCTTTGACTCACATACTGTTTCACTTGACTGTAACGTTTAGTGTAGCATTTCTTTGGAAGTACTTCTCTGAAACTCATCTGAAACCAACTTGTTCTCCTCGTTACACCAACACTTCTTCTCGTCTCTAACCAACACTTGTTCTATACTCTTATTAAGTCTTACTCATTATTACTATTAATACATGAATCGTTTCTTCTATTATTGTCTTCTATGAAAGTTTTTGTTCAATAATTAATTATTAACATTATTATTATTAATGTCTGGTAATGTCAGAAAAGTTGTTCGCAAAATATAATTTAATTAATAGAATTGTTTATTATGTGATTCTCTTGTTATTACTACTGAGATATGAAAGTTTGATTAATGCGTCACTTCCGGAATTTATCAAAATTGGTGAGAATTGATATTATTTTGTCTCTCTTTTATTCTTATCTACTAGTAATCTACTCAATATGTTAATACCATTTGTGCCTGCTTATATCTCTTTATTAGATTTTACTATCCAAATCATGTATCTTCAATCTTATAGATATTCTTTTCTAACTATCTGCTAGGAAAGAAACTATAACGCAATTTACTATTTTCCTACTCTCCTCCCAACTAGAAGCATAGAAAACCTTTTCTTTTATACATATATTCACTACAAATTATTATATTAGTATATATATATATATATATATATATATGTATTGTACCATATTATATATTGAACACAAATTATTATTATTATCCATATATATTGAGCAGAAATTTTCTCTTTTCATCTCAATTAAACTTTTATAATCCTAATTGCGTTATGAGCTTGAGATCGATTTGAGTTAAGGATTACACTAACAAGTAGAAGAAAGTTAAGGGTATTAAAAAGCAGAACATCAAGTATTCATTGAATTTTGTCCGCAAACCTTCTAAATAAAGTATAACGTTTTTAAGTGAACTCAAGATACATACTACAGTGTAATCTGTATTCATTAATTAGTAGATGTTTTAGGAATAGGGTTAGAAAAAATTTGTTCCCAACACTACCAGTTATTTATTATCTCCATCATTGAAGCGGATCAACAAAAAAGATCTTTAAGAATAAGATTGCATTAATGTTGTTTAGATAAAGTTAGACTCATTGACGAGTGAAGTAATGCTTTTATAAAAGAGTGTGTTAGCAAAATATAAGAGAAAATAGATTTTGTTTGGATCACTAAATATATCTATAAGTAATTGTACTTGGATCACTAATATATCTGTATGTAATTGTGTTTGGATCGCTTAATATATCTATATGTAATTCTGCTTGGATCGCTTACTATATCTATGAGTTGTTTTGCTCTATTTTTTGGAAAGTGAATAATGTCTCTACAATCATTTTAGATTACTTGTAAGCTTAAGTAATCAACAATTACTACGATTTAGATCATACTTACAATTACTACAATTCAGACCATATCAATCTCGTTCAATGCACTTATGGATAGTATAGAACTTCTATAGCTGTACTTCCATTACATCCTAACAAATGTTTCTCTTGAAGTACTATATTTTTATGCATATAAAAAATTCTATACATTGATTGTGAAATCGCTAGTAAAGATGAAGCTCAATTTCAAGCAACTTTTATCAGATATGTTTGGACAAGCTATTCACTTCAACAACTTCATATTGTCTGGACATTATCTGACCTAGCCTGACCTAATCTGACCTGACCTGACCTAACTTTATATTATTTACAGTTTAGGCTCTCACAACTATCATCCTTTTATTTCATATCAGTTTTTCATACGCTTCTCTCGACAAAATAATTAATCCTAACTATTAGCTACAGACTATTATTAATGTTAGATTCATTTGAGCAGCAAATACTCTCTTAATAAGAAAATTTCTAAATGGCTTGGATGTGATTATTCTGAGAAAGTCGCAACAGGATTTGGGAAGAATTCGAGCAGAATTCGAGCAGGATTTGGGCAGAATTGGGGTAGAATCTGAGTAAAGTTTAATTCTTATAAATAGTGGTTATTATTGAATTTTTGAAAGAAGACCGTAATCTTAAAAGTGTTTACAAACTTAAATCGAAGAGCAAAACAAAAAGAACGGTTAATGTATCTATTGAGGAAGAAAAAAAAGTCCTAAGTTATATGTCTTGGCTAATAGGGAACAGTAGGATAGAAATTTTTAAAGCTTTCAAAAAGACAACAATACAAATCCTTATAAGCTATATAAGTAGGTGCATTGGGACAAAGACCTCATCTTTGCTGAATTAGATCTGATCTATACTGAATTAGACCTGATCTATACAGAATTAGATCAGATCTATACAGAATTGCTTGATTACTAGTTAGCAAACTGAAAATAAAATTCATTGACAGCTCTAACACTACCTCGCTATAAACACTATCTCTTCTTGTAATTACCCCTTCTTTCTTTCTTTCTTTAACTTTACAAGTCTTTAAGTCAGAAACTAATTAACTTTTATAAAAACTAATCAACTTCTATATATAAAAACACTACATTCCCTAAATACTTCACTGGTTCATTTGATTTAGTTAGTGATTTAAAAATATTTTTATTAGTATATTAGTTGACTATTAAGTCAATTTGAACAATGAAGACTAAACTAATTAATTGAAAATTAGTTTAATTTTATGTAAACGATATATAAAGCAATAGTAGTAGAATAATAAAGTTAATTAACTGTTTATGGTTTGTTTTATATAAACTGCAAACTCAATGTAAATCTATACTAATTTCGTATTAGAGTTAATTAAATAGTTTAAATTGATGTACAAACTGCAATATCAATGTAAGTCAATAGTAAGTGCAATAGTAATACCATATTAAAGCTAACATGAAACAAAATACTAACTTCGTATTAAAGTTAATTAACCGAATATGATTGTTATTTTCATTTGAATAGGAGCCATTTTGGAGTCGGGTGATGATGAACTCGAGGATGCATTTAGACACGCAGTTGATCGGGTCAATAACGATCGCACAATTCTGCCTAGAGCTAAATTAGTAGCTAGAATTGAGAAGATAAAACCACACGATAGCTTCCATGCTGCTAAACTTAGTAAGCCCCTAATTATATTCACTCTATTAACTTATCCATTTATTAATCTCTTTCTATACTATTTTACTTATTATCTTTTTATGGTAATTACTTTTTTATCTTTCTTTTTCTTTCTCTCTCTCTCTCTCTCTCTCTCTCTCTCTCTCTCTCTCTCTCTCTCTCTCTCACTTTCTCTCTCTTAACATTAGCCTAACTTTTATCCTAATCTCATGAGGTTTTTATGCCATACATTGAATATTTAGAGAGTCTAGCCATTAAAAAGTGAAGATATATAGTATAGTGTTAATCTTTAATATTCTGGAGTTGTTAATCTTATTTTTGTCCAAAGTTTTATGTATAAACAAGTTTTAATATAAAAGTTGAATTTTTTGTACCAACTACTTCAACTTTATTTCTCTTTTATTAAATCAATCTCTCTGTTTATTTCTTATGTGTTATTGTTTTTTATATATTATATATTCTGTATTCTTATATATTATTTCTTATTAACTCATTAATACTATACTTGAACAGAAAATAACTTCAATATAATCTGTATACTTCATACTAACTTTTCGTTCAATTCTATAAAACCATACCGTAAAACAATATATTTTCAACATAATATCCAACTTGATCTGACTTTGTTTGATGTGTTTTAGTGATACGAAATGTTTTTATTTGTTTGTTGGAAAGTAAGGAATAGAAGAATTACTTAGTTTGTTACGATTGAAATGGTTGACAACAGAAATAGGTTAGGACTAGTATGACAGAGCATTATGCCTTTACATTATTTTTATCACTATTCGTCTACGCCACAATGAATATGTTATAAATAGAAAATCTCATATTTCTGGATCTTATCCAAACCTTCCACTATTTTAATCTTACTTCTCTTCTACTTTGCTTCTTCTTAAACTTAAACTTAAACTTTTGCTAAAAGTTTCTGCTATAACTTTCTGCTATAACTCCATCTAAACATTCTAGTCATTAATAATAAAACTATTTTATTAAATTCAAACTCAATTATAAGCCCTAACTTTGAAACGAGTTTCTCATTAAGAATGTAACAGATTCTCTTCCTAAATCTCTTTGCAAGTTAGGCTTAGATTGAGAATTTCTACTCAATCCTTACATAATTACTAATATAATGAATCATTAAACGTTACCCTACTAGATGATTACTTAAATTTAATCATTTTAATTAAATTCCAAGATAACACAATTACTGATTTCTTATATTTTTCCTTCTATTCTACTGTTAAGAAATTTATTTATTTATTATTTGTCCCCATACTTTTGACATAAATTAATTTATTGTTTTTCCCTATATTTTATACATAAATTAATTGATTACTTGTCCCTATATTTTAGACGTGAATTAATTTATTATTTATCTCTATATTCTAGATACAAATTAATTTATGATTCGTCCCTATATTTCAGACATAAATTAATTTACGATTCGTCCCTATATTCTAGACATAAATAAATGTTGTCTATAGTTTGACCTTTAATGTAATATTTCTAGCAATAATACTTAAATAGAAATAACAATTGCTGGTTTCCTAGCCATTCACAAGGAATTGATTGTTGAACAAAATATATGAATGGTTTAGAAATAGTTGTAGTTGTTGAGAAATAAATGTATGCTCTAAATAGCGCATTCACTCAGTTATCTCTTCTCGCACAAGTTTTTCATTGAATCAACTCAACTTATACATTAATGATTTAGATGTTAAACTATTATCTCTTGTCTTAAGTTTTAATAAAAACTTTAATAAAATAATATTAATACTAACGCATATTGTTTCTATTCTATATATGAAATGCTTTGATAGCTCTAATTATCTCCACTTCTATCTAATATGCTTTAAATTGAATTTAACATTCATTCTAATAAGTGTTCAGATTAAATAAACTCAATATTTCCTGATTATTCCTCAACAATAAATCAGTATTTCCTAAAAGATATAATTTTTCTAGATTTCAAACTTTTTATTCACCTTATTTCCTCATAAATTTTTAATCTAAATACATAAACAGACCATAAGTTATTTCTACTGTTATTCTGTAATTCCCTTATTCTGCTATTCTGCTATTCTGCTATTCTGTTATTCTGTTATTCTTGAATAGTGCTGAAGAAAAATGGTTTCGTTCAAACAAAAATATTCGTAATTTTATTTATAGATTTGATGAAAATAGATGAAATATTTAGCTATTCCTTACTGTTTTTTATTTTGAATAATAAAACAGCTCTGAATAACTTGTTCTCCTTTTGCTCTTGCTCCTTCCTCCTTTGGTTTTATGTTTATATTTTCTGTTCCAAATTGACTGCCAAATTAAGACTAAATTGAAAAATGCTGACTAACAGTCGAATGAGAGAATGACTCACTTAGTGGAGTGACTACTATTCTCTATCTATCGTTAAAATAAAGTTTCTAGTACTACTTCATGATACCAAAGGAATGAGTTGAACTAAGTTTGACAATACATTCTTAAAATATACTCTAAATTAGTATGTTGTTCTCTACAAAGACAGCTTTTCCTAAATAATTGAATCCATAATTAATTGTTTTTACTTTTAAAACAACACCCTAATTTCTAGCACAGTCTCATAAATATTCATTGCATTGAAAAAGAGCGTTCATAAGATATGGATAAATGTTTTTGTTTCCTACTATTTCAATACTACTTTACTACTTGTTTTACAACAAATTAATCATATATTTTGTTTTGTTTTTAGCTAAAAACTTAATCAATTAAATTAAGCTATAATTGAATTGGGTACAATAGTATAAAAGAAACAATAATAGAAATAAGAATTAAATTAGAATTTCATTATCCTCTTCATATGTTATAACATTCTGAATAATACCTCTTAAAACTTAGTTTCCCTTTAAGCTAAGTTGCCTGTAAGCTAACTTCCCTTTAAGCTAACTTTCCTTTAAGCTAACTTCCCTTAAACCTAACTTCTCTTTTTCATTCATTCATTAACATTCTTAACACTAATTATACATTTAAGACAAGTTAATAACAATTCAAATCTATTTAAGATAATTATAATACAAATATGTATAATATATTCAAGCTATCTGACGATTAAAAAAATCAATATAAATATAAATTAATGTTTATTACAGTTTGCAATAATTTAATATTTATTACAGTTTGCAATAATTTAATATTTATTACAGTTTGCAATAATTTAATTGAAGAGGGAGTTTGGGCACTGTTGGGATCACAATCGCCGTCAGTTGGTTGGCTGTTACGCTCCTTAGCTAACAATTTGCATATACCACATCTCTCAGTATTCTGGGATTACAGATCTTATCACATATCTTCTACTAATTTCTATGACGCTAATACCTCCAATTTTACGCTTAGCCTTTATCCTGAAGCTTCTGCTCTTAGTATTGCTTTTATGGATTTGGTTCTTTCCAGACGCTGGAAATCATTCACTTTGATTTTTGAAGAAAATGATGGTAATAAACAAATTGTTTCATATCGTTTTATTACTCTATTTTTAGACTTTAGTTTTCGGTTCTTTCTTCCAGATCTTACTCTTTGTTTTAACTTCTATTTTAGATATTCTTCTCATATAACCTTTTTAGAGTCTGTTTATTAGATTTTCTTCTTTAATAATATAAGTAAATGAAGCTTTTGAAAAAAAGCTTAATCGAATGGATATCCATAAGCCCATATCATATATACATATATATTGCTCTCTTATATATACTGCGTGCTATATATATCGTAAAATTGTCTAACTTTCACAGCACTTAAGTCGTTTTCCAATCTTGCATAAAAATCCCATAGAATAGTAGGGCTTAATGGTTGTTGATTTAGAAAACCACTTAACTACATCAGAAGAGGTAGACATTATCATTACTTTCTATTTAACTTAAAAGATTTACTTCTTGTCAGAGATGTATTAAACCAATTTTCAAGCTATTATTTAGGGCTTATTTATAATTTGGGAATTTTTAAACAGCAAGAAAATTGTTCTCATTACTCTTGAAGTATTTTTAGTTGCTATGGAGATATTCTTAATATTATTGATATCCTTGTTTGGCTTATGCGCTACAACAAGTAAGACAATTAATATCTCTGACCCATTGCATCACTTAATCAAAAACTAATACAAAATCCTCTTTCACTCTTTCTATACGGCCAAGACACTATACGGCCAAGACACTATAAGATTGATTAGTGTCCACTCTTTAATAGAATTGCACCAACACTTTCTTTCAACCCTTCATTCCTATCATCCACTACAGAGTTTATTCACCTATCACTCAGTTACAAATTTAGTCTAAAGTATGAAAATATTATCAAAATCTCATATTCATCTCATTTAATGTGTTTCTATACTAGTGAGACACACAACTTGTTTTCAGTTATTTATACTATTCTTTCTTTTTTGAATATATTAAAACTTGAAAATATTTTGATTAGCTTTTATGAAAATGAGAGTGAATATTAATCATGAAATTTTATCGCTTATTAAATCTGTCAGAAAGTTATTTGAACCGCAAACCAGTTCACATTAAAAAGTGTTTTTAGAGAAAAGACAAGTAAAAGAGGAAAAAATGGATAATCAAATTGATATAATCTGTTTAAAAGATTGCACAGTATTAGCTTATAAGTAAGGAGAAAGACCTGAAGCAAGCTTCTATTTGATGATAATCAATGTGAAAATGCTGTCTATGCTGAAGAAAAAACAACCGAAAACTAAACATATAGATAGAGATATAAAACTATTTTCTACCAGTTATTCTCCTAACTCTAATATTGCTTATGTCAGGTTTGATCAAATTGAAAGACTTGTTAAGAATCTCCAGTTATTCGGAAATGAAGAAAGTGAAAATGTCCATTTTACAATACGATTCTAACTATCAATACGACCCGCTCTTTCAGTACAAAAAAATTCTTAAAGATATCAAAAAAACTGAACACAATATTGTCTTAAGTGTCTCTAATGACAAAGTCATACAAATCCTCAAACAGGTCTGTAACAGAAATTTGATTTAACTCTAATTATTGAGTGTTGTTAAGCTTTAATTTGTAATTATTATTTCTAGGCGTCCCAAATGCGAAGGTTAACTGAATATGACAATTATCTGATTGCAACTTTGGTAAGCAATACAATAAGTTAACTTTTATTAACCTAATGGCATCTCATTTGAAATACTTTCATTACATATATCTATCTGAGATGAAACTTGAAACTAGATCTCAAGTACTCTCTTTTCTTCAAAATGAAACTTTCCTTTGACTCGTAATTAAAATTGATGAGTAGTGCCGATAACTTTGTGTTTTCCCATTTTGATATTTATTTCCTATGAGAATCTCACGATCGCATGTAAATTGCTAGAAATTCTGTGCAACTCTCTGAGATTCTCTGAGATTCTGTGTAATTCTGTACGATTTTGTGCGTCTCCGTTCAATTCTGCGAGTCATCAAAATAAAGTCTCAAATCAAACTATGTTATTAATGCACTTCTGAGTATTGAGTTTTATTACGCAAAACTTCTAAGAGACTTATAAAAATATGGAAAATATATGCATTTATGAACTCTTTCGATAGTCTATTGGTTCGAATTTTATAAGTTATAATGCATTTAGCGCTTGACATTTCACTTTGCATTTGATCAAATATGTTTTAGTATAGATTTTTAGAGGCTTTTCACCAGCAGTAAACTCACTAGTAATAGATATTTATTCTGGAAATACGATTATTTATATTTTTCATTTTTTATTAATACCAATGAATTATTGCTGAAAATTTGACTTTTACTTGAATCGCAAGTGTTTTTATTGATTTAAATATAAGTTCAACTCAAACAGTTATAGAAAAACATTTGTTTCATTTTCTATCTAAATCATTCTTAAGTACTCTTAATATTACTAAATCAATATTCATTATGCATTTAATTAACTCTATCTTCTACATCTGATTGACATTTATGAGGATAAAGTTATTAGAAATTCATTTTAAGCTTATATATATTTACATATTTTCACATTGAGTAAAATAAAGTAAGTTTTTGAGTAAAATAAAGTAAGTTTTTCTATTTACTCTGCATTAAACAAAAAACTAAAATTACAATAAGTTTCAATTGTATTCACTAGAATGTAAAATAATTCGAGCAAATCCGCTAACTTAATAAGCAAACAGCAAATATTGCGCTCCAGTTTGACTCATATTTCATGAATACTTCTACACATAATATTCTCTATAATAAACTGAGTTTACGCGAGAACTGTTTTGCTATAATGTTTTTATATAAAGAATAAAATTTCCAACTCTATACAAATGCTTTTAAATCAAATAGATTAGTTTAGAAAAAATATATTTCTAACAGTTCTACTAGCAATTGATCTAAGAATTGATCTAAATATGAAACTAATATTTCTATACATTTCATTAACTACGAAGAAGTGAACGGAAAAAAGCTATTTTTAACAGAAATATATTTGAGAATAAATTGATTTGATTGCTCTAAATCACTTTAATGGTGATCTTATAAAAATTTGTTAGTATTCTTAGAAATATATAGCCAGTGTTTGACTTATTCACTTGCTATATCATGTTTCGAGTGTTATATAGTCACTACTCTAATTCAAGAGCAAATCATTTTAGTTTAGACTTGACTTTCGCATAAATATGACTTACGTATTAAAATTTGTTTTAAATTTATTACTGATAAAACTTGACTCCTCGATGAGCACGAGCTGATTAATTAAAATATTTTTCAGAAGAAAAACTGACAATTTGTTAAAACTAGAGATTAATGATACATGAATATAAAGAAAACTGGAATCAATGTTGAAAATTTTATGTTGCGTAGTTTTCAATCATACAATCTATAAGAAGAGTACTTGAGATACTTGAGATTTAATCTATATACTATATATTTAGTTTGTAGTTCTAGACTTTCTTAAACTTAATTTCTTCTAAAGTCTCACTATTGTGGAGAAGCGTTACATTCATGTCATTTTCTATACCATTTAGAGACTTTTATAAAAGTTTTCAAACCAATAGTTAATAAGAAGGCAATAGGTTGAGATTTGTAAAAATTAGTGTCAAAAAAGGAAGAAAGAAATAAGATTATGGCGACATATTGTGAAGGGAAGAGACATGAGTGGTATGAATATGACGGCTAGTAGTAGAATAAGTAGAATATAGAGAATATGAACACGAGTAGAAGAATAAAGACTTTATTCTACACAATATGTTCCAATAATTTCATTTCTAATACAATACAGACATATTTTTATGAACCAAAATCAATCAATATCTTATAACTACTGTTCAACAACTCTTGTTACAATCCCAGAATCAGATATTGAATTTTTTCTATATGTATCTCTCTCCTTTCTCTCTCTCTCTCTCCTTTCTCTCTCTCTCTCTCTCTCTCTCTCTCTCTCTCTCTCTCTCTCTCACTCTCTCTCTCTCTCTCTACTCTACTCCATCACTACCACTACATTAGATACCTCTCTTAATTTTATTTCTGCTTATTTGTCTTATGATCAGGATATTCATACACTAAATCTTAGCGAATTTCAATACTCCCAAACTAACATCACGGGTCTAACTTTGTTAGACCCAAAGGGACAAGAAATTGGATACTTAACACGCGATTGGATTTGGGGAAAACCTCATTCTATTGTCAAAAAAGTTATTCCCGTAAGTCTACTTATAATTAAAAACTAAATAATCGCATATAATTAACACTTGATAGTTGAATGAATATCATAGAATTTGTTGATGAACACCATAGAATTAGTTGAATGAATGTCAGAATTAGTTGAATGAATATCAGAATGAGTTGAATGAATGTGATAGAATTACTTGATTTCATACTTCTCTACTTTTGTCATTGTGACCAATCGAAGCAGAAAATTGCAAACAATTGTTTCTATCAATTCTTTTCTATGCTATTCAGTCAACTATTGTTTCTGATTCGCATTGTTTGTCATGTTTGTGTTGAAGTAATTTCTATTTTGTATCTATGAAAAGACAACTACTGCCTTAGTATACGATGCGGTGACCCTATTTGCGAGAGCACTCGATGATTTTGAGCGTACACAACAATCAATATTTATGTCTCCAATAGATTGTGAAAGCCGTGATCCATGGCCTTATGGGACTTCGCTTATCAATTTCATGAAAACGGTAATAACTTTATCTAAGATCTACTTTTCCATTTAATTATTTATTGCCTATTCGCTCCCCCACCCTTTTGTCATTTATTTTTAATCAATTCATCTTTACTTAACTTCCATATGCTTGTACTCTATCTTATATATACTTATATTCCATCTCATGTTCTGCTTTATTTTCTGTTTAGTTTTCACATTCTATCTAATAATTAGTTTATCATTTCATCAAAATTTAATCTGATTTGGGATATCAATCAAAATTTTATCTGATAAATATGCTATGATCAATTTGTTTTGCTCGAACATTAGTCAATTTTAAGATTGAAATAATTTAATTTATTCCTTAGAGGTTAGTGTTTGAAAATTTAAAAGATTTATGAATAAAAAATATCGTTATTGACAGATCTTTCCTGTTTTGAGGCATTCTTTAATTTTCTAATTGAATTCGATTGTTATTATTTGGTAATTTATAGTTTTTGGTCTACACATTCATTTCCAAATGTTGCAAAAATTTATGTATTTTTAAACAATAACCAACAGTTTCACGTTATAAGAATTCTTCTTTTGAAGAAAAAAATCAAAGATTAAACTATGTTGAAAGTGATGAATAACACAATCCTTTCATACATCAAAGAATAACAGAGCTATAATATTCTTTAAAACATTTTTTGATAAAATAGTGAAATATGATCCATCATTTTAAAAAAAGAGAATATAAGAATGCTCTGTAATTAATAATAGCGTAAAATTACCTTTACATACGAAATATGCATCTGTTTTGATTATTAGTGTCTGACCTAACCTAATCTAATTTAACTTGACCCAACCTAACCTAACTTAATCTTTACATCGACTTAGTATTGAAAATTAGCTAAAGTAGAGTGCAATTATCATCAAGTACATCTTCCTGACTGATGCTTGCTCAGCTAATTTTTCAGTTGGCTCATTTATTTAACTACTTATAACAAAGCAATAAACTTAAAATACGAATCATTACTTTTAAACAATAATTAATGCTCCAATAGTCACCTAAAATCAATGATTTTATTAACTTTTTGAGTCAAAATTAGTTCAAAGTTAATTGACAATGTCTAAGTTAATAAATGTTTAGCTTGTGATTCTTGAATGAGGAGTTAATTTTGATTCATAACATTGAGTTGAACAATAATTGTGTATGAGAATATTAAATTTTGATGCTTGCATTGATTTATCATCTCTATGCATTAGGGACCCAAGCAGATGTACTTCACAATCATTCTACACATAGGTCTTAAATTTTAAATTCCATTTCAGTTACTCTTTTAGGAATTTAAGTCGCATCAAATGGATGCATCTATTTTCGATCCAATCCAATTAAGTTTTTGAAGATAACTTAGTAAAGATATTTCATTTAATTATCAGTAAAAGTTAGTCAAATCATTTTCTATCAGTCCTATTATGTGAATATATTCATATCGTTATAATAATAATAATAATAATAATAATAATAATAATAATAATAGTAATATAAAGTTACCATTTCTATTGATTACTTGATAACACTCGGTCGATAATAGTGAGAGATATATCATAGAGTTCACACTTAAATCTAACATTAGTGCTTCTAGATTGAATCTGCAAAAATAAGAAAGTATTAGCTAGAATTGCAAAGTGCCTTCTAATATCAAATCTAAGGTATACCACGCATTCTAAAGTGGTATTTTTATATCTTTGCGCCTGCTAGTCTCTTACTTGCTTCTAAAATATATATATTCTAAATTTCTGCCTTTAAATGTTTCCTTTTTTCTTTCCTTAAATCAATTTGTAAAACACTTTCAAATTGAACTACTTCTTTGTTATTGAATTACTCCACCCATAAGTATACCTATCGATAGAAAGGAAAGATTACCTTACTGCTTGACGACCAAACTTTTATAGTGTTATATATTATATATATATATATATAAAGGTGTGCTGAAAAACACTTAATTTTATTTAACAACTTTTGACAGTTAGACATAAAAGAAAGGTTAGAAGAATAAAGTCATGCGTGACAATAATAACTAATGGATATAATATAAATTCAATTTACTATCGCTTCCAATTATTATGATTGATCATTTAGATTTTCAATTGTATTCTTTTCGTTAAGTAAATTGCTTGATTTTTAACTATTTTACTAACTTTTATTTATGTCTATTTCTTTCCTTAACTTTCTCTACTAGTCATTACTAATCACTGAATTGCTATTCATTCTATCATAAATAGGCCGATATTTTGATTATCAAGAATCTTAGAAATATTAAGCATATATACATATATAGATAAATAGATGATAGATATATATAGATATATATTAAGTGAAAAATTGAGAACTAGCTTGTTTAATCTAACGAAGTTAATGAAAACAGATTGTTTAAAATGAGTATTTTATCTGCTTGTTATGTAGTTTGTTGAATAAACACTAGTATGAACTCCCTGTATATCAAATTATATGCTACAACAGTTCTAAATATTACAACAATTCAGACAATTTCACCTTCAAGCCTAACATATTCATTCTCTATATCACCCCCTAACTCAACATAATTATTATTTGATTCTCTCTCGGGTATAACACTCAAAAGGAATTCAAATATAATTGTTATTTAAACTGAAAATAGTTGTTATTGAAATAGTGATGAAAAGAATAAGAAAGAGATCAAATTTGATTAAAAATACCTTAATTAATTACTCACATTCCACGTGTTAATATAATAAATTCTAACCATTTTAGACTAAATTGTTTAAAAGCCTCAAATACCTGATGCATACTTTTGTCAACTTTTGTCAACTCTGGATCAATTCAATCGCTATACATTTCTCGTTTGCATAAAATCTAAATTTTCAAATTCTAACCATCTTTTGTTATCTCTCAAACCTATTGTTCAAAGTGTATGACCTTTGAAGATAATAAAACTTCTGTATAATTCCGTATAATTCAGTATTTTTGAAAAATTGTGTTTGATATCCCTTGAATTGAGAATATTTGTTGACAAATGAAAACAGTGTTTCTACATTTGATATGCATTTGGAAAGCAAATGTTTTGAATATATGTTAATTTTATTTGTATTTGTTTGAAAATGTTCAATCCATTACTATTTCAGTCGAACACTCAAGGATTGACTGGACCACTAAAATTTGATGGAAATGGTCAAAGATCAGATTTTACATTAGATATACTTGAGCTGAAGAAAACAGGCTTCCAAACTGTAAGTTAACTTTACTAGAAGTAATTAGATTATAGTTCTAGTTTAGTTTAATTATGTTCACATATAAATAGAACAATTGCACTCAATCATCTATAAATAGACTTGAGCATTCTCATACACTCTCATACATTCTCTCATACATTCTCTCATACTTTCTCTCATACTTTCTCTCTTACTTTCTCACTTACTTTCTCTCTTATTTTCTCTCTTTTTTTATTCTATATGAGAGGCGCCAACTCTACACTATCTAAAAACTATGCCCTTTCATCAAAATATCATTTAATCTACTCTCAAATTCATGTTATTCTCAAACCAATTCTGTCTGGTAACTTAGTTTTTTACGTTTCTTATATACATCTTGCTTACAAACTACTCAATTGATTATCGATTTGATTGAATTATTTGCTCAATTTATCAAATTCTTTCGACAAGTGTGTCAAATACTTTGATACTTATTTTGATTTGTTTCCATCTAATTTATATATATTCAATATAACTTCAAATCAAATCACTACTTATGATCATGCCAGTGTTGCCTTGACAAATAATATTAAATCAAATTTAAGATCAACTTCTCATATCGCATCTTTCTCCCCTAATGTCGCCCAAATTTAAAAGCAACTACATTAACTTTTCAACTTTTCTTACTCTAGTATCTCAATTCTCCCAACCAGTCAACAGTCGGCTATATTAGTGAGATATTATATGATAACTACTACTTCATAGTTGATATTTGAGAACTAGTACTAAAAATAGTAGAGTTTTGCTTATAAATTGTAATATTTAGTTGAATAAGTTAACTTTAACTAATTTACATTCTAACTCTATGTTTGTTCGTTTTATTAGCAATACTAAGCACGCCATTTCTTCTCTTTTTTTCAATCAATTTATTTCCAACTCATGAGTTACTGACGGCAATACCGGTAACTTTTTATATTGAATCGTTCAAACAGTTTCCGTTGCACATAGACAATAACTAACTTGATTTTTCAACTTTTTCAACTTTTTCAACATTTTTAACTTTTCTTTATTTTTGTTCGACTCTTCTAACTTTTTTCATTTCTGCACTTCTCTAACATTCGTCCACATAAATCTCTAACTAAATGGCTAATTATTTAGATTGAGCTTTTTTTATGATGAGTTGATCTTGGCATGATATTTATAAATCAGATGACTTAATATATTAGCTTTGGTGTTGAGCAGTTTTTGTTGCGGATAAGAAATGCTTTCTCTACTTTAGCAAATGCGATGAATTAAAAATAATGCGATTTTCTTCTTATTCCACTCCAAGTCTCTGTGTCTTATCTACATCTTCAACAACCTCATAATACAAATACACTATTACATTATGTAATACATAACAAATTTTAGACAAGAGTTTCATTCTCTAAATTCACTAGAATTCTTATTCTGTAAATTCTTATTCAGTAAATTGTCATTCTCTGTGGATTGTTATTCTCTAAGCTCACTTTTTTCGATTCATTTAATGGTAATTTCTCGAAAGTATTATTCCGCAATTATTTGCTCTCACTTAGAGTTATTATGAAATCCATTAAACAAAGCATTGGTAAAAATGTTTCGTGCAAAAAATCATTTTTCTCTGTGAAGAATGATTTGATAAAAGATTGTTTATTACTGTTTTTGACAGTAATGCAATTCAGGTAACTATTATATGAAAGTTAATTAACCGAAAAAACATCAAATAGTGTGTTTAGTATTGCAAAAAACCTTGCTAACTTTCAACTTTTCTACTAGTAGTTTATAATCACTTCTTGTTTATTGTTATATCAATTTTCATCATCTCTGCTCTTAAATATACAGATCTGTATATATTTATTTAAGCAATTAGGTTGAGAAGGTTATAGCAGTTATTCAAGAGTTTCTTAGATGATATAATTAAGAAAGAGATTAATTCTGAATATACCAGATCAATTCTGGTCAAACCAACTTAGCCAATTCTGGCCAAATCAACTTAATCAATTCTGGGCTAGTCATAGCTGAAAAATATTCTTCACTTTAGATTCTCACCCTAAACATATCCACTAATTAGATTCTTGATCATTTTCAAGCTTATTTAATAATTCAAATTGATTTTCTCAGCTGTAATTTTGAGAGCCTTATTCATCAAATATTTTCTAAACTTGTAACATATGTCACATAGAGCCCATACAAGTTGAATCTTACTTTTAAAGTTAACTTTTTTGCTATATTTTTGATTGATTAATGAGTCTCGCGCTGAATGCTTGAAAAAATTGATGACAGATTTGCATCTCTTGTCTCAAAGTTCGAAATAAAACTCAAGTTTGATTTAAGTCTACTCGAGTTGAATCATAATCAATTTTCAAAGCTACCTGAAAATCTACTGATTTTGTACTAAAACAGTGCAAATGTTGAGAAACTTGAGATTCAAATTAAAAAACTGCTATGTTTCTAATGATCTTTAAAGAGACAATGTTTGATGAGAAATATTGAGAATCAAACATAAAAAATAACCCTTTAAGCTAACGATCCGTAAATTGAAGCTCTGTTCCGTTTAGGCTTTAGATGAAAGTCTTGAAAGAGACTTGAGGTGAGCCTCATGCTGAGAATTAATACTTTAAGCCTAGCAAAAAACACTTGATTGTAAATTAAGCTTGTTATCTGTTTTATGCTGTTAACTATCAAACACTCCATAAGCTTTAGTTTACTCAACAATCTTTTCCTAAGTAAATTCTGCTTTCAACTTCATTTGTAACATTATATACCCGATTGTCAACTCTATTTCTCTTACACAGCACAAAAAAGTTATGCACACCAACCAAACTTGTAGAGGTTCAGATGTTTAGCCACTCCTAACTCAAATCTGTCGCTAACTTAACCTAACCTAACCTAACTTAAAGAAAAAGGTTCTACATTTTTCTATATGAAATCTTGCTAATTTGTCTTAACCACTACGAATACAGTAGAAATATCTCATAATTCAAATTTAAAACTATACAACACAATAGGCTTTGATCAGAAAAATATCTAATCAATTAAATTAAATATGGTCAGTGTACGCCCTAAAACTTAATAATCGGTGATACGGGTAGCATTTAATGCAGAGCTCGTTCCTATGCCTGTAAGGCACTGTGGCATGGACTGTTAGCTAATAACATATACGTACGCCGTGAACTTTTGTCATTAAACGTACTTTTATAAATATATGAATAACCCCTTGAATACATCCTCACACATCACTTTGCCATCGACCATTAATGGGTTTAAACTCTACCCAAACTTTATGCGTCTCCGCTCTAAATTTTTATGACCTCGCCACAGGTCATTCACATTTTATGATTCAATATTCCATTTAATAACCAATTGAATAATAAATTTGCATGAAAAATTAATGAAGTGAAAAGTATTTCATTTTGGAGAGTGAAAGTCATAAAAAAGTAGATAATAAACTTTTCTAAGAATCATATGAGAAAATAGCATTTAACGTTGAGTTTATTTTTCTTTCTGAAGTTTCATCCAATAACGCTTTGCTTTTTGTTGGTATGAAATTCTAAAAGCAATTTATATATTCTTGCTATAAAACTTACAAGTTTGTTTATAAGGTTTGCACTTTATTTCAAATTCTATGTTCTCTAAAAATTCTTTAATAGCAAATATCAAATACTCTACAACTCGAACTTCATCTAATTTCTTCTCAAATTTTAGACTCCAATATAATAAATAGGATTTTTGGCATGACTTTCAATTCAGTGAATGATTTGGAAGGATTCTGAAAAAATAGTTGATGTTGGATAAACATGGAAAGAGATAATATTCATGAGGGATTTCATATATTTCTTAGCTTCAGATAAAAACCAACTAAATTATGATTAAGCACTCGATAGACTAAAGTTCAAACTATTTGAATATTAATATTTTCACTCAAATTCTCTATTATAGTCTCTCTAAAAATAGAAATTGTTCAAGTCAGGAATTAGCTAAAATTGAAAATTCTTCTCTCTCCATTCAAACTACGATGGGCTAAAAAATGTTTCAAGCTTATACGAATTGTTGCATAACATAAATGAAAGTATTCTAAGTATTCTTGCTTTATGATTTAGAGACAGATCCTTTGTCTGAAAAATCATTTCCTATGAAAAAGGTATGGTCGCAGGCTTGTGTTCAAGCTCCAACCTATCCTCCAATGATGCAAATTCAGTAGTATTCCATTATAGATTTGTTGTTTACAACTTACAAGAAAAATCCAATTTTGAGATTTAGTAAAAGATTCAATTTCTCGAAAGGATTAACTTTTGCTAATACTTTTTCAAGATGTTGCCGTTTCGACAATTTATTCCGCTAAAGTTTGATTTTACTATTTCAACAGGCAAAATACAAAAGAAAAAGATTATAAAACAAATTATTCTAAATATTTCACAATGCATCTTTATAATGTAGTTTTACATACATTCAATTTACTTCATCTCTCGAAATTTTCTCTTAAAGAACTGTCTGCGGTCCGCATATTGGCGAGCACTGATATAGCGTCAAAGTAAACCTTGTCAATAATTTCCTTGATTCATAAGTTTATCACTAAAAGTTGAACTCAAACTCAATCATAAAGCTGTGATTGACTTCTAAATGCATACTACTGTACAAAGCAGTGATGCTCAAAATTCGAATCGCTCGCGCTCGATAGTCAGCATCAGCGTATAGCGCTTCAAACTTTTCGAATATGAGGGTCGAGCATCAGTATTGCTGACACAAAGTGTTGCAGCATGCTACATTCGAAACTTAACAATGCCCGACAGTAAATAGAAAAGTTATTGCTATACCATTACTGTGGTACTCATTAGTTTTTACCTAACTTGATTTCTAATTTACTGTGATTACTAAAGTCCTTTGCACTGAATCTAGGATGAAACCCAATTATGTTGCTAATTATAATTTGATCGTTCCTAGACGAATTTTCAAAATCTATGTATCGACTCAAAGCCCAATTGACATGCTTTTAAATGATATATTTGTCAAGGTAATATTAATTAAGTTATATTAGTTAAAGCGTACGGAACTCTAGTAGTAAATATATGAAGCTCGCAAATCGAAACAAGGTATATATCTTATATGACCGTGGTAATAGATCTCTAATCGGTAGAACAAATACTCCCTATTCAACTATTTGTACAATTTTAAAATCTAAACATGAAGCTTTGCCACCAGAGAGATTGCCAGCAAGTGGTAGGCGTTCAGTATCAGCCCATGTTGATAGAATTCCAATTTCAAATTTAGCCTATTCGCACCAGAAGTGGTTATGTACTCTGATCGGTAAGTCAGCAGAAGATCTAGGATCACCAATTGTAGACCAATGAACAGTTTGGAGACATTTGCGTATAAAGGGTTATATAAAATTGATGCCTAGACGTACTATGATATGATAGCTCAGTATATAAAAGAAAATGTCTAAACGAATTGAACTGTGTATGAAATCTCAATGCCTCACAACTAAATGCTAAACCTTTAAGATAGTTTAACTTAAAGGATGTTCCCATATAAAAATTAAGTTTCATTAAATTGAATTGTTTCATTAAAATGTTATTTGAGTTTTTTATTCTTCATTTCAATGCAAAGGACTTTATATTGAATATCCTATAAGTTTGTTAACATCCAATATAAAATGGGATGTAAGCATTCCACCAAAACACATCACTTCTAATTTCTATCTTGAGTTATTAAGTTTTTTGAGTGTAGATGAGATGACTAACAAATTATATTGCTGTTTGAGTAAAGTGAAAGTAAACTTAGAATTTATAATTATAAATAGGTAGCAAAATGGACAAAGGATGGAATAGTATCATCAAAAAACTATACTACAGAGTTGGAAGAAGTTTTCGAGAACATGAAAGCTAAAGAATTTATAGTAACTATTCCTAAAAAGGTATAGCTTTTCTAACTGAAACAATAATATTCAGTTCTCTAAGTATTAAACTTATACTCTCCAGTCAACGCCTTATATATTTATGAAAGCTAATCATGAATCACTTGAAGGAAACGACAAATTTGATGGATATGCAGTCGATCTATTGAACGAAATCGCAAGAGTAATTCAAAGTGAGTTCAATAGTAAATTCCAGTATACACTAAAACTAGTAGCGGATGGAAGTTACGGCAAACCTGATCCCAAGACAGGAGAGTGGGACGGAATGCTTGGAGAACTTATGAAACATCAAGCTGACTTAGCTATAGCTGACTTGACTGCCACTTACTTGCGTGAAACTGTTGTCGACTTCACGATGCCTTTTATGAATCTCGGAATTGCTATCCTATTCAAAAAGCCTTATTTACCTGAACCTGAATTATTCTCCTTTTTGAAACCCTTCTCTGCTGAAGTTTGGCTCTATTTGGCCAGTGCTTACTTAGGTATTAGTCTATTGTTATGGATACTGTCCAGAATATCTCCTTATGAATGGGTTAGTGGACATCCTTGTGATCCTGAGCCTGAAGAATTGGAAAATCAATTTTCTATTGGTAATAGTTTGTGGTTTACTATTGTGAGTACAATCAGTTTATATACAAAATTAATACGATAAAACCTCTTACACATGTGCTTAAGTAGTTTTTAAAACACTATGTAAAAATGCCTTATTGTTATTGGTTTATAAACAACTTAACTACATGTGTCAAGTTAGACAGTTTTTACCATACATGAATAACTAAATGCTATTTTATTCTACTTAGGGGTCACTCATGCAACAGGGTTCAGATTTGGCTCCAAGGTATCACCCAATAACTGATCCTCATACAAACAAATTGAATTAGTTTCCTGGAAGAACTACATAAATCACAGTCTTAACTCTCTTCACTTATGTCGTTCTTCCAGCAAAACATTCAATTGTACTGATTTTTATTGATTCATTTTCTTAATTAAGAGCACTTTCAACTCGAACCTTAGCCAGTATTTGGTGGTTCTTCACTCTAATCATGATATCTTCTTATACTGCCAACTTAGCCGCTTCATTAACTCTATCCCGAATGGCACCCGCCATCTCAAACGTCGAAGACTTAGCCAAACAAACAGCCATACAGTATGGATGCAAAAAAGGCGGTGCGACACATGACTTCTTCAAAGTAATGCTTTTTCTCGTTTATACTCTTGAAAAGTTGACAATCCACAATAGCAACATGAGAACAGATGCTGCTTTGTCAACTTCTATATGATGTGAAGCAATTTTTTGGACTAATTTGATTTCTTATTTGCTTTGATTACTATATTGAATGTTCCATAAGTTTGTTACTGTCTCAATATGTTATGATCTGATGATAAGCATTCTATCAGAATGGTTGCTATCCCAGATTATCAAGTTTTCAAATGTACAATTCAACTATAAAGTGTATGTCAAGCTGTGCGCTTAAAAAAACATTAAAAGCCAATAAAAGTTCAGTCGAATAGAGAGAGAGAGAGAGAGAGAGAGAGAGAGAGAGAGAGAGAGAGAGAGAGAGAGAGATTGAAAGACAATAAAGTCAGACTTGAACTTAGAAAAGTTTTCGATATATTAATTACTTTAAATGTGTTAGAAATGAAGAAATACAATTTTTCACATACTTTATCATACATAAAGTTATTTGAAATGATTGACAATATATCCCTTACTTAAGTGATATACCGAACAATATATAAAGGAAAATGGTATAATTTCAATAGGAATAGTTATTAAAGATATCATTACATCATAGAGAACATACAGAATTTCCTCTTGTAGTCATGAATCAATTGTTGTAGCTATGAATTAGTTGTTGTAGCTATGAATTAGTTGTTATAGCTATGAATTAGCTATTATATCTATGAATTAGTTGTCTGTTGATTTCCTTATTCTATGAACAGATAACTCAAATTATTGCGAATAACATTATTGATCACTTAGCAATCTTTGATTAATCTTTCAAGCCTAATGTATATATTCTTTTTTATTACATATATTCAATACACTGAATATTCTCTCTCTCTTTTCTTCAACTCTAATCACCCATAACTATAGCGGTCAATATAAGTACTAGTCTTATATTTTCAATTTGTGGCCCACTTATCGATTTTACTCACTCCAAAAAATGCTCTTTCACTAAGACTTTTGGAATATCGACTTATATTTTAATACTTCTTCTCTGTATCAATCGATTGAAGAACACATTCAGGCCATGTTTTCCATTTCTAGCTCTCAATGGATTAGACCATAGGTTTTCAACTTAACTCTTACGACCCACTAGTGGTCTCAGAAGTCAGAATGTCTAATATTAGGCTCTAACTGTCTGATAGCATCACTTCTATACTCTATGCTTCTAAACTAATGCAATAGACGATTGATCCATCAAATTGAGACATTCACCAAGAATATTATACTTATAATGCATTCATTGCTTTCTTGCTTTCAATTTTAGTTATGTGCTTCTTTTTTATAGGATTAAATATATCTAAACTTATATTTTTTATTTTAAATCATTTAATTCCATCTTCAAGTTACACAGATTTGACTTTTTTCTCAGTTAGAGGGCTCTCACTTTTTCTCAATTAGACGGCTCTCACTGTATTATCAGTTACAGAGGTCTCACTGTATTACAAATCTCTAACTAAATGTGTTGCAATTATTTTTACAGAACTCAAATAACTCAATATTTCAAAGAATGTACAACACAATGGAGAACAATCCAGAAGTTTATATCGATAAAGTTGATGAAGCGATTGAGAGAGTGAGAAAAGGAGGTTACGCTTACCTAATGGGTAATTAGAGTGAAACTTGTTGACCAAACAGTAAAACTATTGCTTCTTATATTGCCAGAATCATCAACTATTGAATACGAAATTAAGCGCAAATGTGATCTTATACAAGTCGGTACATGGCTTGATAATAAAGGCTATGGTATCGCAACTCCGGCCGGTTCTCAGTACAGAACTCCCATCTCTAATGCTATTGTCGTCCTACAAGACAGTGGTATCTTATACGAATTAAAACAGAGGTGGTGGGTTCAGAAGGGAGGCGGACTTTGTGCTGATGAACCTAAGGTCGCCTCTGCCAGTGAACTGAATATTGAAAATGTTGGTGGTGTCTTTCTTGTTCTTGTTACTGGTGTTGGCATCGGTTGTGTTTTTGCTGTACTTGAGTTTATCTGGAAGAGTATGAAGCTAGCCAGACATGAAAGGGTCGGTTTGACCATTTATGTTGCTCTTTGTCAAATTTATATTTTTTGTTATTTTATCATTTTATCTTTTATGTGTTAATTGGTTTCTTGATAAAGCTTTTCACTAACTGTTTGTAAAGCCTAGTAGTCGAGCAATGACTCTGACTTTTCTAACGAATTATCGGAGAAAGAGCACGCTAAAATTTCGAAAAAATTGACTGAAAAGCATGAAAATGTGACAAAATAAACATGACAATAAGCACGTTCATTTCAATTTTTCTTCTAAATTAATCCAACACTAAATGAATAAAACACCAGTTCACTAACTAATTTTAATTTTAAAAGTTTCAAATTAAGGTAAATCTTAGGTTAGGTTGGTGTACATGCTTTTATTTTTTAAATTTAAATTAATTTATATTTTGATAAACTAATTTTGATATTGAATGACGTGATTCAATTTGAAATTTCTTGTTCAATCACGAGACTTATTCTAATAAGTAGAAGAATTAAGATCATAACCAATTCTCTGTAGATGATCTGAAATTTAAGTAATCTCTTCAAATTAAATATTTCTTCAATGAAATAGCTAGATTCTCAACAATATTGGTTGAAATATGTCAAAATTGGTTTTATCTCCTCTCTTGGATTTATGACTAATACCAACCTTCAAACTTTTGACCTTTAAACTTTTTATTTTACATTTTTATGCTCTATCCAACTAACTATAGAAAAACAAGAAAAAGAGACGAACTTTACATCAAAATGGTTTTGTAAAATTCGAAGAAATTCATATCAGACTTGAAACTTCGGTTTGATTTGAAAGACTAACAATATTACTAACAACTGGTGTCTCATGTGTATGTTATTAGCTATTTGACTAACAAATTTGTTGAGCTCTTTCAAGCAAATATTAATATTTTTGTTACAAATATTCATCAGGAATCAATTGGAAAACTAATCTGGCTAGAAGTTATCAGAATATTCACTGGTGGAGGATCGACAAGACCTGCTCCTAATAATAATAAAAACACTAAGTCTTCCATAGATTCGGATAGTGTGCGAGAATTGGAATCAATGGCTGAAGTGAATAATAAATTAATGGCTCGATTGACTCCAAACAGCACAAGAAATCAACCATTTTTTATGTAACTGATAATATTTGGGGAAATACTAACTCTAGTTGCTATAACAGCGACAAGTTTAAAGCATTAAAATCAACCTTATCGCTAATTTTCCATACTGCTTAACTTTTCAACAACTTTGTCCGAAACTTTTTTGTCCGAAACATTTTTTGCAGCTATAATTATATACAACGAAAAACATTTTTGCCACCTATTTAAAACTTTTATTGAATGAATTGTAAACAATTTTTCAAATTAACAATAATGCATGAAAATTAATGCTTTATTGGTTACAAGATATAGTTTATAAGATGTTATTTTCAATTAATAAAAAGTTCATTAATCATCTAAAGCTTCTCAATCAAATCTAATTCTGCTTATCGTTTGGTTTATGTAGTACTTCGGTATAAGGGAGTAATGTTGTTATCATAACAGTCTTCTGCCATGCTTAGCGCACTACGTGCACCATTTTCCTCACCTAATCTTAAACTAACATAACTCAACTAAACTTGGTTTAAATTAGTGGTATTGGTGTTACATTTAGTTTATTCAGATTAGGTAACTAGAATGATGCACAAAGTGCGCTAGGCTTGAGAGAATATTATTATGGCAACCACATCATTCTTTTATACCCAAACACTAGATGAACCTTGAACCGAATTATAACCAAAATTAGTTTAATCAGTTATCAGTAAAGAAAGATGTTATTTTGAAAAGCTAAACAAATAATTTGGCTTATAGCTCTAACACTAGATGGCAAATAGAAAGCAAATTCACTTCTACTCTTACTTAACTTGATTACTATTAGATTTTTATTCGTTTTCATATATAATCATCTTTAATTAGTTTAAGTTGTTTATCAGATTTGATAAAATTATTAATTATTTAGACTTTATAACTGAATATAAGTTAAATTTTAGTTTATTAATACTTTATTATAAGCCCTAGCGGCTAATAGAGACATTGTTATATTTGTTAATAGAATTTGATCAATTCAAATAAAATAAATATATTATTTTCAACCAATGCAACTAAACTTTACTTCAAATCTAATCGATTTTAGCTTTTAATTTGTACTAGATTTCTACAGTCAAACTTTTATGTTTTTGATTAGCTGTTCCATAATGTTTGGTAGTGTTTCAGAATCAACTGAAATTGCTCGCAAAAGGTAGTAATTTACAAAAACTAACACTTGAAAAGTTTTCTCGCGGAATAAATATTGAAAAATTTCTAAAAATATTAGAAAGCAGTCAAATTTCATAAACATTATGATGTGTCAATTTGGAATTTAAAATGTCTCTAAGGTTCTCAAACACAGTTGAAAATGAGTAACGTTTTACGTGAACAGAACTAAAAATAAAGTTTCCATTTTCGGTCATTTCAACAACGATTCCTTGCAATTAATCCAATCAAAGGAGCAAACAGATGAGGAATACAACTGATAAGAGTATGTATAGAGAGATGAAGATATATTAAAGAAGAAAAAGTTACAAAAAGAGAGAATGAAAATAAAAAATGCATAAAAGTAAATATAAAATAAAACAAGCCGAAAAGGAATATACGTTAAGTCTGTTTAACATGAAAACGCCTGTTTTGCTGTGTGATAGTTGGCTCTGAATCAGAGACAATCTATGGTAGTGTGTCGACTGGTTCATATAATGATTACATACGAAACGATGGATTTCTAGATGAAATAGTGCTTCGACGAGAAGATGGCTGTTAATCATTATAATAATTATATAATAAATATAATAATATAATTAATATAATAAATATAATTCATATAATTGATTCATTTCGTTTCATCTATTATTGATTGAAGACAATTCTTTGGTTGTTATATTACCATCCGCTTAATGTTTACCACATCCAAATTTATTTATTAAATTTGTTTATCTATTCCTTATTGCTTTTCATTACCACAACATCCATATTAGTTGCTTATAATGAAGAAGTCCGGCTTTTTTCGTGGAATGTTCGATGGCTTGAGATCTACTGTTAGTCAACCGTCATCTGGATCTAAGTCTGAACTTGAAGTCGATGAGACTCTCAAACCAGAGCACTTCCAAGTGGCAAAAGTAGGAAAACATTGAATTTATTATTTTTAATTATCTATTCTCAATCTATTCTTTCGATTTTGATTATTATTAATTTTAATTATTATTCATTTTAAATGTTATTAGTTTTAATTGTTATTCATTTTAATTGTTGTTCGTGTTTTATTATTTTCTTTTGGTCATTATGTTTTGATTGCATTAATTGAGATATTGTTGTCTTTGCAAGAGCCGATAGTCTTGTGGATATGAAACGTTCGCCATTTATTTCATCTGTTCTGTTGTAAAACAGCTGAATATCTGCTAAAGAATATTCTTTGGCCTTCACTTGAATTTGAATTTAAATTTGAAGTCTATTGCAATTTTTATTGAAATATGTTTTACAGCTGTCTGAACTGAATTTAGCGATGAGTTAATCGCATATTTATTAGTAGTTTAGTGATAGTATAAGTAGAGAATCAAATATTTGATAGATATTAAAATAATATATCAGTTAAACTGATAAAAGCCGAAAACGCTGTATGACTGAAATGATAAATAATAGTTTATAATACTCTTTCCTATCTGACTTAATGTCAAATAAGTGACTGTATTTAATATATATGATCCATTGGTTTATGGCGTCCACTCAACCAGTAAATACTACCACTGATACTTCTCTTAGCATAACACTTTTCACTTTTCGTTTCTATATTATTTTTCTCTATAATTTGATCTCTTTTAGCAAATTTGATGATTTGATAATTTAGAAAACTAGCTCAAACAATTGAGATTTGATTTTCTAGTAAATTAGATAGGTAGAAATTTAGAAAATAGATAGAAATTTAGAAAATATTCAGACACTGAAAATATTTATCAATAACTGCCAGAAAGCCAGTCAAGCGAAACTATTTCTATTACCAGATGCTTTTACTGGTATTGTAATAAGTAAAAAAAAGGTAGAAATTGTTTTTATAAAACATAAAACGTCAATAAATTCACGTTTAACTTTTGTCTTTTGTTTCTCGATCAACTCAAATGAATTCTCCTATTTTGTTAGGCAGTTATTAAACTTAATTTAATGGTTCAGTAACTTATATAAGTTATAACTAAGTTACGCAATAAGTTACTATATAAGTTACTATATAACTTACTATATTATCTTATACAATAAGTTATTATAACTATCTTCTACAATAAGCTATCATAAATAAACAATTGAATATTTTAGGAAACTATTCGCAAACTTTTGGGAAGTATTTAGAAAAAGAATAATATAAATGGGTAATAATAGCGATAATATTAAAACACTTATAGAGTTAAGAGTGTTATATTTTAGTTCTAGTCCTAATGATTGTAGTTGTGATTAATGAACGAGATTCAGTATTGTTTTTTTTTATATCAACCATAACTCTCAGTTTCCATCGTTCATTATTTGATCAACATTTTTAAGAACCTATAATACCTCATAAGATTAGATAGTTGTATTTACCCAACATTTTTTTATTTAATTAACTAATATTCTTATAAACAGAACTTTTCGCATATTGATTAGTCGATTAAGTGAATTAAATTTGCAAAACCTTAAAAAAAGTGGAAAATTAGAAAGTATTGATTGATCTAAATTTGAAATTGAAATGAAACTATAAATTATTAAAAGTGCATTAGGTTTCGTTTTATCACTTTTCGTCAAGAAAATAAACTCAATTCCAGTGTAAACAGAGTTTAGAGTGGAACAAATTTTCAAATTAGATTTTCAAATCAACTCCAGATAGAAACTAAATGTGAGGTAAAACATATATTCCAAATTGAACTATATGTTTGTGATCGGCAAGTCTTGAAAGCATTGAAGCGTTGAAAATATTCTTTCAATAATGGGTACATTTGGTTGCTATTATAAATCACTTCTCTGAAGGCATGTTCACAATTATACAATTAATTAATTCATTAATTATTCAACTGTTTGCACGAAAATTATTTAAACAATTCTTCTCAGCTACATCAAATATTAATATTAATTTATTGTAGAAATGCATATTTTCATAAAGATTAAACATTTTCTCAATTATATATACTTTCAATGTTACGTACTTTCAATGTTATATACTTTCAACGTTATATACTTTGAATATTATATATTCTCAATGGTATATAATCTCAACGTTATATACTCTTAGTGTTATATATTCTCAATGTTTTATACTCTTAACACTTAGATACTATATTTCATAACAAAAGTCTATCAAATCTCATGTTTGGCTTTTGTATTATTGCATATATTTTCGATTCATTCTAAATCTAAAATGTATTGAATCGGTGTTTACTGTGAAAACATTTGAAAAGTTTTATTATTGTTTGCAGTATTTGTGTAGAATATAAAGCGTGATATTTTTTAAGAAGTTAAAATCTCTTGTCACCTCAAATCTAGAAGGAAGATAAGTTGAATATTGCGTGAGAAACATGGCGATTATACTCCGCTAGCAAATTTTTATATTCTTCAACTGCTTAATCTTTCACATTGCTTTTCATTTTAGCCCTTAATAAATACCACCAATAATTAGCTCCTATTCTCTGACCACCCAATTCTCTATATTGAACATTACTGTTTATTTTGCGATATTTTAACTGCTTTTTTGTCATTAATACCTCCATTAATAAATCCATTAATATATCGAAATGCTTTTCGATAGGAACATTAATTTTATAAGAAATAATGTTCAAGTTTCTCTTTTAATGACTTAATAAAACCATGTAGATCGAATATCATTGAATCTTATTTTATGCCTTATATCTTCTATTTGATATACTCTATTCTTCTAACTCTGTTTATCTTAACTTGAACATTTTTCTCTAATGTTTTAAGAATTTTCTCAAAACGTTTAAAGTATTAAGAATTCAATATTTCAAAAGAAGCCAATGATTGAAATATAAAAAAAAAATAAAAGAAAAGTACTATTCCTTTTGAGTAATGTCTACTACTAAGAAGAATCTACCTGATACATTAACTAAATTTTTAAGTTTTATTTACTTGTTTCATTAAAACTTTAATCACACCACTACGTCATTACGACTTTGAAAAGAAAACTATTTTTATATATTTATCCATTTTCATGCTACGCTTAACATTTTAACATTTTTAGAGAGAGCAAATCAGAGAGTAGGAGAGAGAGAGAGAGAGAGAGAGAGAGAAGAGAGAACCGAAGAAATATTACTTTAAAAAAACATTTGGATATTCTTGATTTTTATAAAAGTTTCATATTTGTAGATATGTGGTATAAAAGCTAAATGGTAAAATGCTGTATAGGACTCAGTAGATAGTTAAGTCACAATTTCGAATACAATAACCATTGAATGGCCAAAAGTAATTTATCATCTTACACTAACGTTTTTTTTATTTCTCTTTTTATGCCACTATATTTTATCTATTCTAATAATATATGTCTTTTTCCTATTTTATGTTATTACACTTGTTTACATTTTCCACATTAATATATCGATAACTTAAGCTAACAGTCACTTTAGCTCTGTTACATCTTTCACTCCTTCATATGGACTTCAATTAGACTAGAATTAGACTCAAGCTTCACTAGAGTTAGGCTGCAATTGGACTGAAACTGAACTAAAGTAGAATTATTTGCATAAATATATTCGTTAGTCGATGTTTGATATCTACTATTAGTATATAATTAGTATATAATTCTCTACTAATATGTTAATAAAACTAATTTGTTTTCATTGTTTTGTTGACTAAACTCTATTAAATATGTAGTAATTATTTGAATTTATTATTATTAATATTTGCTATAATAGAGAATATTAATAAAACATATTAAAATGATCTAATAATGAGTTATATTATAACTTATTTCACTCATTTTCTCAGGTTAATAGCTATTTGAGTTGCTTTTCCGGTCAAGTATATTATGGATATTTGATTTATTTTATAGTTATAAAAACTTATTTAAGTGGTTAGTCTCTTAGACTGAATAAAAATGCGTTCAACAGCAGCTTCTAATATACTGTCAATTATAATCTAAATAAAAAACATTTTGCTATTAAGGACCTGAAGGGATGTTCAAAATGAACGCATAGACCTATCGTTATTGAGACAAGTTATTGATTTTTACAGAATATACTAGAATTGCTTGTTTCTTATCCTCTGCTCCACTCAACAAAACTCGACTCAATAAAATAGCTCATAAATTGAAAATTCATTTGAAGAGATTTAGTTTTCGAACTAGTTTGATAATAAAATAGCAATAATTGAATCCTATTTTGGAGGTATTAGTCACGTTTGTTATAAACTCTATCTCACTTCTGCTTTTGATTTTGTTTTGAAATACTTTTAACGCTAAATAACTTGCATTTAATGTGTTTTATTTGCTTTTTAATTGATAGTTATGAACAAGTGTTCAAATGAAAATATCCATACAATCCAAAACAAGAGTTTATTATTGATCTCAATAACACTGAAATAATGATTTCCCAAATCGTATTATAAGATTATGTAGCATTTCATCCCCAAATTGGATCACAATTAATGCTTAAAAGTAGATTTGAATTAAAAACAAATATTTTCTAGATTAATATGATTAGAAGTAGAGATTGAATTAAAGAAGAAGATAAAGAAAATAAGTAAATAGTTTATAATGTCAAGTTTATCATGTCAAGCTTATCATGTGAATAGGTAATAGAAGTAGATTGCATAATAGGTAGAAAATGGTAGTGAATTCAGTTTTTATGACTATACATTTTACAAATGATGCATAGTTTTCATGTATAGTTTTCATGTATAGTTTTCATGTATAGTTTTCATGTATAGTTTTCATGTATAGTTTTCATGTATAGTTTTCATGTATAGTTTTCATGTATAGTTTTCATGCATAGTTTATTAGCAATAACTTCAAATATATTTCAACTAAGTCGACGTTCGAGTGTTGAGTAAAATACGAGTCATATTTTTTCTATTCAATAGTCAACCTATTGATTGGTACAATTATTCGATTGCTGATCCTCAGGCTATATATTGATCATATATTCTATATTGAATAGTATTCCTCAAATCAATAGAGAACAACTGCTATGATTTGTTGATTTGAACTTCTCTTACCATCAAGTATTGATCAGTTTTCAAATCTAGAGTAAGAGTAAGATTAGAATAAAGATGAATAAATGTTAGATTGAAAGTTAGATTTTAGTTGCCTTTAGGACTAAATGATACACTTTTTGCTCATATTTAGTTAGTAACTGATTTTCAGATCAAATTAGTAATACTACTGAAATAGTTGTCAAGTTACACAGCACGACTAAATATTACGATTATATCAATACATAATTACCCATTTATTTGATAGACTTTATACTTGTTCTCTTCTACTACCCCAATAAGTCACACTAAATGTTTACTACTTTGTATTCTTCTCTTTTCTTCTACTGCTATCTGTTTTGAAATTTAATCCAACTGATGGAGAGTGGAAGTTTAGCTAAATTCCATTTATCTAATTCATTACTGTCTAAAGAGTTAGTGGAAAGTTTACAATTGACAGAATTGAAAGATTAGAACAAATAAAGAGAAAAGATATAAGTGTTAGATGTTATGTAAGAGACATAATAGAAAAGAGATGTTGCTTCTTTGTTTCAAATATTAGTAATAATTTGTTTTGTTTTTTTGTTTTGTTCATCTAAAACAACTCTATCACTGCTAGTATGGCATAACCTATTTTCTCCGAACTTTGTCCTAATCTTCCCTAAAGACTAGTAGTCTAGTAGTTGACCGCTTAGAATATTATATCCTTTTAGTCTTACTTCTTATCCCAAACACTATGTCTTTAGTTTGCTCTGGATTAATCATATGAACAATATCTTCTTTCACAAATTCACAAATTGTCCTGAAAAAGACAATGATATATATAAAAGTAGCAATATTCTTTTATGCATTCATATATTTATATTTATTTGCTAAACAGTAAATATAGTGAACATTTAGCTCAACTCTAGTCTCAAATATAGCATAAAACAGTGAGGATGTAGCTGCAAATGTAGCGAAAACTGCACGTTCATGTTTACGTTGTTTATGAGACTAGAAAACCTACAATAATAGTAATGCAAGGAGAGAGTATTATATTAAAGAGAAAAAGCATAGTAAAATACGTTCCACTATTCATCTACATTAGACAACTGATCGAATCTGTATGGTACACATTTAGAATGCATATGTAAAGGAATCAGAGTGAGAAAAAGGAAGAAAAAAGAATAAGAATAATAAGAAATAGAAGAAGTATATATTAAACTCATTCCTTCTCTTCTCTAAATCTATCTGCTTGATTCCCTTCCCTTTCCTCCTCCAATCTATCATCTAATCATAGCTTATATGACTATTATTATTCTGTTCAATATTTCATTGCCATATCTGAATGTTTTTCTCATCATCGCTGCCTCATAAATGTAGCTAAACTTGAAATGGAATACCTTCTCACTTAAATATTAATACATAAGAATAAATAACAAATTTCAGCAATTCAATTTAACACGATTTGAAATTTTTCAATTGAACAAACCTTTTTTTATTAGAATATTAAGTAAGTGTTATGATAGATATGATTTTAGTGGCAATTTAGAACAAGTTTATTCTGTATGAGTATTCAAAACGAGCGCATTCTGTATGAGTTATTCAAAACAAGTGCCAGTTCATTGTTATGATGGACGACTCGACATAATTAATTAGAATGAGTTTATAATAACTCACTCTATCAATACTAAATTGAACTGATAATTGAATACTCAATTGAGAATATAATTAAGTTAAAAGCTGAAAATTAGGTGACGATTTCTACTGAGTATTGTATATTTACACTTTGGTCAACACTGTTTTTATTAGTAGTTGATTACTTTACTTGTTTGATTGATCATTTTTTCATGATTACCCTCTTAATTTAATGGTTTAATCGATATTTTTAAGATTTATTAGATTAACAAATGCGAGCACACAGTCAACGAATGAAAGTGTGGATAAAATATTGTGCTTTCATTGATTAGTTATATAATAACATAAATTAAATTGCTTTATGGTTTGTTATCTAATGCGTAAAAATATTGAATTTCTATTAATTCTTTCATAAGTTGAAAACTTGCTCACAATGGGTTCTCATTTCCAAAAATAGTCACATCGATATCTATTTTAAAGTGAACATAAATATCGATTAATATTCTCTCATTTATCACATCTCAAAAGGCGACAATCAATCGATACAGTGAACAACATTTTTGATAACTACTGAATAAGAAATAAGTATTGACTGCAATACAGATTGCTTTCTCTATAGTATGTCGAATAGCTTTAGCTCTGAAATAAGAATTGGATCAAAACGTGATTATAACTACTTTTTTATGCTCTTATGTTGTGTTTTATGCTTTTTATGGCTAAATATTTCAAACTAATTTCAGTTGAATTTGCATAACTATTTGAAAAGTGATGACTAGGTAAAACTGAGATGTTAATTGCCAATAATACTGATTATTGAGCTGGATTCAATTAATTTCAATGTGATAGCAATGGTTTTGATATAATTACTTGAAGTACACTCTAGAATAGTGTAGATTGATTGTTCAGTCAATTCTAGCAAATCTGCAACATTGTTAAATATATTAATTTGTTTGCAATGGATCTACACTTTTCGATCTTAATTATACGTTTACTGTTTTGAGGAATCAAATTCTGATAGAAATGGAATCAAATTCTGATAGAAATGACTGAAATCTATATGAGAAATAGAAACACTGATAATTAAACAAAATTTGTCTAAATCTATATAGCATTTAGTTTATTAAACCTTTTCTGGCAATCAACTGTTATAACAGTCGCAACTGAAGTATTTGGTCACAAACAAATGTTTGCATACTGTTAGTCAATAATAATTAAGGTTATTGTTTATTGAATCGAACATTTTCACTCCTACAAGCGTATTTCAATATTTTCTCTCTTAATATATCTGCATCACTTAGTTCTCATTTCTCGGTTTATGTGTTAGAATCTCAAACAGTTTTTAATATATGCTTTTTTTACTTCTTTTTTATTTCTTCTTCTTCTTCTTCTTCTCCAACACATGATTAGTACTTGATTGAATTTTTCTAACTATCTTGGTTTGCTCTCGCTCTGACTACTTTTTCTAACGTTTTTATATTATTGAGCATTCCATTGAACTGAACCCTAAATGCCAAAATATTTGATAGAGTTTCCCAATTGTTAGACTGAATTAGTTATAGTTTGTGATGCGTTCAGAGAAAGTCATTTTTTGTATAGATTAATAAGATTATGATATATAAAAATATATATATATATTAATCAGAAAATCTCATATCTGAACATTAATCTCTACCTGAACAGAGAGATAAAATAAAATTTTTATATGGAATGACTTTCGTGTATTTGAGTTATATCTTTTGGAGTAATACACGTAAAGATGTGTATATATCTAGAGAAATATAAGCATAGATCTAGAGATGGTTGTATTTCTACTCAAATCAATATTATTATCTGTAATCAACTTGTTTATATGAGCCTATTGCCAAACTGTTTCGTGAGTACCAACTATCCATAATAGCTAACTAGACAGTTATTTGTTCACAATTAATAATTCAATATTCATTTATTACTTCTTGTATATCGCAATTATATACAATCAAATTAGATTTTATAACTTTATTTTCATTTTTAATTTGACGTCTAATCTTTGTTAGAGTGAACCCCCATGTAAGGGTGTTTCTCGTAAAAGATAAGCGTAATATAGATTGAATATTGTTCACATATTCTCAAGTTAGGTTAGATTATGTAAGATTTTCGCAATCAACTTCTTATTGAAACTTAATTTGACAGTCATCTTCTTCTTTACGCCAATAATAGAGTGCAGACAGTTTGAAATAATGATAAGAAAGCAATAAACAATTCTCCTATCATATCCTATTAATTGAAAAACAACCTAATTCTATGGCAATATCAGAATAGAATTTCTAAATACAAGATATTATTAATTAAAAGTAGAACATACAATTAACAACTAAAATGAAGGTATAGCAGAGAAAAGGTTTGCAATTAAGTATTGATGTGATGTTAGTTAACCAATAGTTTTATATTGTATACATATATAATACTTTATTCTGTTTATGATCCTCTTTTCTCCTCTTCTTCTCTCTTAACTATGTTCTCATCCTAACTACCCAAATTGCGCAATTTGCCTAGCTTCCCTAGTCTATTGCATACAAACAATACTCAACTCTTTTAGACTATTCCATCCAATCCATAACCCTTCTTTCGAGTAGTCTATCGTTTGGAATACATAGCTATTTGCTCTCACAGTCTATCGCATGGAATACATAGAAAGCGGTTGACTGAAGACTTAAGAGAAATGTATATTTTGTTTAAGCAAATACACTGTAGTAGAGTGGTATGCAACTCACGAATGTTCTAGCAAAAAACTACACAGAAATAATAGACATTATTTCTGTGAATGGTAGGTTATGCGGCGACTAAAATTTAGTAAATTTTCATTTAGATATCTACTATATCCTTTCTTTGTTTTACTCTTCCAACTGCATATAATCACTGCTTCATTTGTTATTTATTTTTATTCTCTCCAATTTAATTCTCTTCATCAGTTTCTTCTCATTTTCCTCATTAACTCAATTGGACTCCAACTTATAGCTCAGTAATTTAGTTAACAGCTGAACGATTTTTAGGTGGCAGAGAGTTGGCCAAACTATCAAATGTGCAATTATTAAGCTATAGAAAGTATTTAATAATTTAGATTAGAGTATAATTTTGAGTTGGCAAGCATTTGCGTGTGACTATAGAATAATTTGACTATAGACTAGCCTTACTATAGACTAGTTTTACTATAGACTAATAGACTAGACTCACTATTTAGTTGATAAATTGAACGTCAAATGTTTAATAATAAAGAATAACATATACTAAAGTTTTAGCTCATTATCATGTTTTATGTCCTCAAGACAATTGACTCTCAGTTTCTAACTTAGTATACGTTTTCCTTTGTTAGGCTTAGTCTCAAACTAAACTCAATATCTGATGCGTAACTCGATTTTCAGCTCAACTCCAACTTTAGTCTTATGTTAACCTAAAATATTTCATATTTATTCTGATGAAATAGTTGTCATATCTAACATATTTGCCATATTTGTCTTCCTCTAGAGATTATTTGCTTGTATTTTAGATTTAATAGTTATTAGTCTTCAATCTCAAATCAATTATTTATTGTTTTACTCAACTCTTTGTGATAGTGATTAGAGAACACGTGAACAATGCGTCACTTTTGCGTCAACTTTAATATTGATTTGAATCACTTATTTGACTTTAATTATTAATTCAAAAGATAATCAGTTGAACTTTTTCGCTTTTTTCGTTTCTTTCATATATTAGACAAACGCCTTCTTTAAACTCCATTACAACTATTTTGTTTAGCAATTATTGTTTAGTATTTCTCTATGTGTTCTCTTATATAAACTCTGCATCACATAAAACATTAATAAGACTTAATCACCTGAACATCTAATAGAAAATGCTTTTCTTAGAAGTATTAAAACACAATATAGTTTGTCTTACTACTATTATTACTATTATTACTACTATTATTGTAACTAATTTAGTGGTGAGCTAGTAAGAAAAGCAAATTTGGGTCAATTTTTATGCTTTTATGTTTAGCTATTGACAGATATGTATGTAGACAATATTATATTATCGATTTCTATATATATTTGGCATCAGGTTTATACCATTACACCATTATTGCGCTTGTATAAATCTGCTAAAACAATCCCTATTTGATCATCTAATACCAGGTAGAATCAATCTGTATTTGTTCTAACCCTTGCTTCTAACTATAGCTTCTAACTATTATTCATCTCAACTATAGACCCTAACCATATACCTTAACCATAGATCCTAACCATACATAGCTATTCAAGCAACTACTCATCTTACTCTCATTATTGCTTTATAATTATGCCTGTAATTGATAAACTTGTATTTTAAATTTACCAAAAGATAGCTATCACAACTACTATACACTTAATATGAAATATTCTCTAATATAGCTTAGCTATGAGTTAGTCCTAAAGCAACAGATAATACAATACACTCTGTCTATAGAGTAGAATCAATTGTGATTCATACATTGTATTTTGTTCAGCATAATAAATATGACATATAAACACAGACTAGATATAATGGTCAATAATAACAATAGATAAGTCATCTTATTATTAGATACTTTCTCACTCCTTCTCTTTCACACACTCACACACACACACACACACACACTTGTTTTATCTCTATTTAGTCTATCATGATTTATTTTTCACCTTATTTAATAATCATATTTTAGTAATTGTATTGAATAATAGCAACTTAATCTTAATTTATAGCTTCTCCACTCTGCTTCTCACTTATTCTACTCAAGCTTAATAAATCATTTCAATCTAATGCTTATTCATTTTTTGCTATCACTTCGTGCTTTAACTAGTGGTCAAGCGAAAAACTTCTACAGTAATGCAAATGCACATATTCAGTTAAATTGAATATAATCTTTGCTTTTCATATTTTCATATTAAGCCAATTGTATGATGACTTTAAATTTGAACTATCAAGTATTATTACTTTAATTTGTAGTAATTCTAACAAATTAGAAAAATTGCATATAAAAAGATATAGAACTTTATAATGAAGTTAGGTAGAGATTTAAGTTTGGGTGCCTGTGTACCCTAGACCCCTATTGACTTGGTCACTAGTCTTAAGTACTCTATGGTTATTGATTCTCATTTCGAGTACTAGAAACTATCGGAATTGATTTTGCTTTCAAATATCCACTTCCCTAACATATGGATCAGTGGAGAAAGTCAACCGATTTATAAATAGCAAATCAACCAAATCTTATCATTCATGTTTCACTTGTCGAGTCTATTTTTATTGATTTACTTCTGCCTCAACTCATTCAAACGTTTTCCACTCTTTAATCTATTTTAGTTAATTATTTTTCTATTTGTTTGCTCAAATTAATACGATTATTCTATACAATTAATACGATGCGTATAGTCATTGTGTAGAATTTATATATGCAATTATTGGTGTACAATTCAGGTATGCAATTCAGGTATCAAACATTCAGGCGTCAAATATTTAGGTCAAACAAAATATTTTTCAGTCTAATTCTTATTAAGATGATCATCTAATACTTATTTAGATTATGACCAATGCAACACTTAGAACAAGATTTGAAGCTTGTCTAGTGAACATATATTAACTTATATTGTTGCTCTATTTCTCATAAATCTTATCAGTTATTTCCCAATCCAGTAAATGCTTCTCTAAAATTGATTATCTTGCCAACTAGTTTAGCCTATGTCTAACTAACTCTAACCTCTTCAATTGGTAGAACACTAAAACAGTTATCTATTTGAAATTAACATTTTCATTAAGTTTAGTTCAATACATATACTTTTACCTAAATGATTGAGTCTTTTTTGTTACTAGTTTTTAGTCAATTGTTATTTTCAAGTCATTACAATAAGACTATATTTGTGTTGTCTAAACGTTGACTTATAGTCCTAACCTTTAAACTAAATTTGTCATTATTTAACTCTTATTTTATTTCTAAACTCAATAAACCAATACAATTATCTATTATTTATGCATAACTGCTGCAAAACAATCAAAATTTATTTCTTTTTCTCTCTATTTTGCTTATGTTTGTCTAACTGTTGTTCTTATTGTTGTCCGTATTGTTTGTCTTATTGTTGTTTCTCTTATTGTTTTATTAATTGTGTTTATAAACCATAAAACAGAGTAAATGAATAGAATAGAAACATTTATTGTTCTACTATTAATGTTATTTTATTTGATCCTCTATCAGATAGTACGTCATGGATTTCCATATCAACCGACGGCTTTAGCGTTCGATCCCATTCAAAGACTGATAGCGATTGGCACTAAAAATGGTTCGCTTAGAGTGTATCCTTTTATCAATTATATTATATACATTTTTTTCCCGAATCATCACTTTTCTATCCCATCTCTTTTATCTATCCTCAACCAAATTCTTTGTCTATTCCCAACCAAATTGTTCATCTATTCCCAACCCTTTTCTCTATCGTTGAACCAACTTCATTACTGATTCACTACTTTTTAACACTTCTATCTTTCAAATCTTGCTCAATATCTATTTGCCAATGTAAACTCAGTTGCCAAACAGCACTGGAATGGCAAGAATTTGTTCTAAAATATTCTGTTAAGCATTGAGTATAGCAAAGACGTAGTTTTAAATTTGCATAATTTACTTTAAAAGAAAAACAATACTTTTATGTAAGAAAACGATTGTTTTGTATGAAAAAAAGATAAGAAAATGGTACTGAGAATTACAAATTTTTTCCAATAATAACAAAACTATTTATTGATTTTAGTTAGAAACAAAAAGCAAACGTTAATTAGATTGAGATTATTGGGTTAACAGAATAAATGGCTTGATTTTGTGAGCAAGATTGTTGAGCATCCAAAAGTATTTTTATTGATCCTGAATAATAAAAATATGTGAGAATGAAATATTCTAGGGAATAACTTAAAAATGGTATAGCAATTGCAATAAATAAATAGAATTTGATTTTTCAAAACCACTCTCAAGCCTACTCCCAACAAGTCTAGCATTTTGAAAAACTCATCACTATATGTTCACTTTACTGGCAATGTCTGATAACATATTTCACCAAATGCCTCTTCCCTATTCTTCAATTCTATTCTTCAACTCTATTCTGTTAGATTTGGGTGTTCAATATCAGATATACTACTAGAATAGAAGCATATGTTTTAAATGAACTTTTTATGATAATTTATGTTTCGAGTAGAAATTTAAGCTATCGGTCATAAGTTGGAATTTAGGCGATCGGTCATAAGTTGACCAATAGATATATATAAAGTGAAATACTTTTCTTTTCGACTTACACAATAACTAATCTAAACATTTACTTGTTCTATTGATTTTTAGATTCAATTCTATTAAGTTCTATCAAATTCTATCCAACTCTATCAAATTGTTTTCTCATTGTCAGTATCCAACATATATTCTCTAGTATTGAACTTTTCTTAGTTTTCAACTTTTTAGTTTTCAACTTTTCTTAGTATTGAACCCCAAGAGAAAGTTAGAAATTTTGGACTGAAAATATATTGATAAAATGAGGTATTTAAACAATTGTTTATAGTTGATTTTTAGTTTTTACAAGCTTCCATACTCTAAATAATGATTTTAACTTAAGTGTCATTTATTAAAAGTGAACACTAGTATTACTCCAACCAGAAAATACTGAAATGCTTATCAAAGCAGTTTTGTTTTAACTACACTTTCAATCATGATCTCCTATTAGTTTTACTTGAAATCTAATTTTATTGATTGCATCCATTATCTCATTTATATGACTTAGCTTTAAGGAATCGATTGCCAATAATCAGCAAATGTCTACTAAGTAGTTTCTCATAATTAGTTGACTAACTAAATATTTTAATCGATTTATATCTAATGTTGAGATTGAGAGTGTTGCTTAGGATATGATTTCTGCTGACGTGTTTGTATTGAGTGATTTATGATATGCTAATTTAAGTTTGATCCATAATTATAACTATATTCTACTTTTGGTATCTCGTTTGGTCAAGTGATTATTAAATTAAATTATCATACTAAATTATCACATTGTTTAATACTTTATATATTCAATTGTATAATCAAGTGTTTTACTTAATATCAATTATAAATTCAGATATAGATTCAAATGCAAATTGAATCAAATTTGATTGATTCACTTAGAATAAGTGAGTCTTAGCAGAAAGTTAAGACTATGTTGAGATTACCACTAATGTAATTAAGAACTAGAAAATAGTTTTACGAAAAATCAGTCAACATTGGAATAGTGAGTATTTAATTAAGTTAAGAAGAAATATTTAGTTAATTGTAATGTGTATAGAGTGTAAAATGAAAGAAATATAAGAATAAAAGCAGTATATTGAGTAATTATAAGTGGAAATGAGCAATATAATATATAAAATGAAAGGCATATTGAATGCAAAAACACTCTGACAGTGATAAAAGCGATGGTGAAAAATAGATGCATAATATATTTGCTGTAAAACATATTAAATATTTAATATGATATATTATTCAGTTAGTAGAAAGCTTACACCTTTCTGACTAAAAATATTCTTTTTCCTCTTTTCTTATTACATCAAACTTGTTATGAAATATGAATAACTGTAATTATTTTTAGCTTACTTCAATTCTAGCTAAATATTCTTACTGAACAATTTAATACTTTTTTGATAACTAACATTTTAGGTAAAGGTTATTAAGAAAAAGAATTGAAAAACGTGTAGGCAACTAAAAATATTATTTAAAAAAGAATTTAAAAGCTTACAGGTAACTAAAAAAAACTAATATAAAAGCAGATATGAAATAGAAAAGAATAAGGTCTGTTTTATATAACTTTATTTAATGGAATACTAGCTGTCATATGCATAATCGACATTGGTTTTATTGCGAATCTAATTGAAAAAATGGTTTTATATCTCGAACATCTGTCTCGTGTGAATCCCTCCTATCATATATACGTTAGTCTTTACTTTTTTCTTTTTTCCTCTACAACAATACTGTACTAGTAATAAAGCATCACTTGTAATATTTCGATAATTCTGTAATATTCGGGTAATTTTTGCTCAAACTAAAAAATAATAATCCCCTAATTGAGTTAGTAGTAAAAATTGTTTTTTCGCCAGATATAAACTAAGAATATAGAGAATATTATTTTAGGTGTATTAGAGTGCATCAAATTTGGTATTAACAAAAACTGCTTTTTTCCTACTATTAGTTCGTATAATACGTTTTTATATACCAGAATACTATTGAATAACTTGCAATCGTTTCAAGTCCACTAACATTTGGTAATAGCAGTCCATATGGAAAGGGCTGACAATACACATACTGCACAATGTATTTAATCAGTAAATGCTTTCTAGGTTATTACCAACTATTTCTGCTTTATATTTCAATCCAATCATTACTTTATTGACGATTTTGTCGCCACACTTTTTCACACTTTCTCTCTCTCTCTCTCTCTCTCTCTCTCTCTCTCTCTCTCTCTCTCTCTCTCTCTCTCTCTCTCTCTCTCTCTCTTCACTTCATACCTTACACTGAATGACTTTGAGCCAAGAGATCTACAAATTGAATAAAATTTTTGAGCAAAAAATACGATTGGAAGAAGCGTGATTATCAGAAAATTCGTTATCATGTTTGATTGAGATTGATTGGTTTGAAACAGTTGTTGAACTATTTTCCTTAACACAAATTATTCATTGCGACAATAGATTGGGCCGACCAGGTGTTGACATTCATGTCCAACATATCCCGGAATATGCAGTCTTACAAATTATATTTATCATAAACGAGGTGAGTATGATAACTATTTTTGCATTAAAATACAGAATATTCTTGTATTGATTATAATATTATTTGTCTTTATTGCTATACAAATGACTGTCTTTAATTGATATTAAATTTAGATTTGATAGTTAAAATGATTATTTATTTTGAATTTTATCATTTTATCTAATCTTAATGATAGTGTCTAAAAGTGTCCTCATGTTTAGTGATTAATTGGCAAATAGATGATAAATAATTGATGAATCACTCATTGAAAACTACGTGAAGTTTATGCAAATATTAGGAGTGTATATGATTTATATTGATTAGATAGGATTATTTACTCAGAATGTTGAACTTGTTCAATAGTATATGAATTAAATTGCAATTTACCAAATATTGATGCATCAATTCGCAAATAAAGTATGCACATGCTTCATAATACAATTAAGTTTTATCTAAATACTTAACTTCAAATACCTATTCACCCAATACTTTACACTAAACCTCAAATTGACCGAATACTTAACACTAAACCACAAACTAATTGAATACATAACATATAAAGCTTAAACTAACCGAATACTTATTCAGCAAGAGCACTTTATTTGAAGATATACTTAAGCAAATGATCTCTGACTGGTTTTAATGTAAAAAGCATCGAATATTGTGATGATCATAATGATAAAGGGAACCAAAGAATAAAAGACTTCCCAACTAATAATCGTTTGTTTGAGCTCTGGCCTCAACGTTTATTCTCACTAAACTTGCGTCAGTTTAATGTTAAGTTAGTATTAGAAAAACATCAATTTTTAACTAACATATAATTTATTGTTGAGTATATAGTAAAATATACCGTAAAATATATATTAATATATATATATGAAAAATTAATATAAAATATTCAGTGAGTAGTAAGATTAAATATACTGCATAGTTCTATATTTATTACTAGTTTAAGCTCATCGTAGACAACATTGAAAGAGAGTTCTCTTAAGAGACGATTATAAGCAGAGAATATTAAAGTTAACTCATATTTTGTAGGCTTTTAATGGCATTGTTGAGAATAGGAATAAAAGAATAAAAATCGTAACAATCAAAAGAATACCAATAAGCATAGTTGACGTGCAACAATCCTTATACTATAACTAATCCACTCTTTCCAACTCATTATGATTCCATTATCAATACATTTGGACAAAGCATTCCCCGCCAATCACTACTAGTTGTCCATCATGAACATTCCTTAATCATTGTTTAAGTAGAGGCTAATTCTAGATTTGACTCATTTCTATTTGATTCGATGATTAGCGTCTACTCACATTTTGGTTCACATTTTGCTTCACATTTTAGCTTAGAGCAGATTTGGATGTTTTTCTTTAATGGATTTAGCTTGTTCCACAATGTTCAACAATTTATTTGAACATTTTATTCCAACATTTTATTTATACATCAAATGCTTATTTCAAAAGCAAAACAAATTCAACCTTCATATATTGTCTAACCCAATTCTCATTTTATACTATATTAACCGAATTCTTAATACAACAACGTTGATTATAGCGAAAAGGCTTTACTTATCTTATTTGAAGTCTTATTTAAATAATGCTTAGAAAAAGGTGTAATAATATGCATTTATATTGACTTACCCTTATCATACTCTACATTATGTGTTATATATTATGAGCTTTACTTTCGACAATAACCTATCAGATATGACATTTTAGATCTACTCTAATCTCTCTTTCCCTCTCATTTTCGCTAGGGATCATCTCTCACTCATTCAAATAGAGATTAACTACTTTATTCTCTATTTGATTCCTTTAGATAACTATATAACTCGTTTAGATATCTATCTAATTCGTTTAGATATCTATCTAATTCGTTAGATAACTATGTAATTCGTTAGATAACTATTTGATTTTTTATCCGTTTGGTTAAATAACAATTTTGTTGTGCGTTTTTCTCTTCTACAGGGATCATTGATTACATTGTGTGCAGACGATAGCTTACATTTATGGAGCTTACGATCTAAACCGCCTGAAATAATTCATTCGTTAAAATTTCAGAAGGAAAGGTAATTCTTTAGCAAATAGTTCACGCAATTTATCGCTTATCTATTCTGATTTTATCTTCAACATTCAATTATCGTTTGAATTGAATTGAGCATTCTTAGGTTATTAATCGATAATCTCTCTCCTCTCCAAGCATTCAGTTTATTAATCGATAATCTCTTCTCTCTATATACATTCAGTTATTAGTCAATAATCTGCCTGTCAATTGGGTTTTTAGTTAATAATCTTCTGCGTTATATATCCAGTTACTAATCAGTGATCTATCTATACGCTCAATTTTCTCCTTTAATCAATATTTAAACTTAATTCTAGAAATTGAGCTCTAGTTATGTATTTCTATATAAATGGTCTTATTGATCTATTTATTTAAATGTTTTATTTACAATTTTTGCCTTAACATTGTTTAGAAAAGAGCTTCTATTTGCATAACTTGATTGCTTTTACAAGACTAAATAAATGATTGTGCATTTAACTAAATTATTTTTTCTCTTCTCTTTATAACTTATCAAAACTTTCCAATCCATTCATCATAACTATTGATATATTTGTTTCTGGTATTCTTCCTACTAATCAAATTATGGTTTGATTCAAATTGTTAATCTACTGTCAAATCTTGTTAGTTTTAACTATTATTATCAATTTATCAAAGCTGATGGTTACATAAGTCAGCAATCGAATCTAGGTTCCAATCTATTGATTGTTATAACTATTTTCTGGTTATAACAATTGCTTTTGATATCTATCAAATCATATCTTAGACAAAATGGCGACATTTTTCAATTAGATTATAGGCAGTATTAAACTAAAAGTAAAGCAGCATCTAAATCAAAGTAAAACATCAGAAATAGATAGATGTACTAACTCGATCGAAAATAGCTTAAATTGTAGCAGGACTGAAATGGGTAAATAATTAAATATAACTTGTCAGACCTTACTTACCAGCCTTAGATTAACAATTGTAATAATTTAGACTAAAAACTGAACTGAATTCTGTAACTGAATTGAATTCTGTAACTGATTGAATTCTACAACTCAGTTGAATTGTACAACTGAATTGAATTGCGTAATTGAAGTGAATTTTGTAACTGAATTGAATTGTGTAATTGAAGTGAATTGTGTAACTGAATAGTATAACTGAATCGAATTGTGAATTGAATTAGGATAACATACTGTCACCTAACATTCCAAAGCAAATGGTTATATATTGGGACTGAGAGAGGGAATGTGCATATAGTTAATATTGATTCTTTCATGCTCTCCGGTTATATAATCAATTGGAACAAAGCAATTGAATTGTAAGCATAAAAATAAGTTACTATTATTTTGATTTTGGTTTTGGTGAGTCTAAATTTGGATTTTTCTATTGTTAGATCGAGAAAGACGCATCCGGGCTCTATTGTGCATCTTAGTGATTGTCCCATTGATTCAAACAAAGTAAGTTACTCTCCAGGATATTCTTAAGCTATTTTTTATTATATTGCTTAGGATATTCTTTAAGATATTCTTTAACTTTAACTTAACTTTATTCTAAGATCTAACCTTTTTTCACATTTAGTCCTATTATATTAAATATTATCTAATAATTTATTTAAATGCTTCGAAATATTTCTTAAAACATTAGCTCAAACTCAACTCTCATGTAGAATTTGAAAGAATGGCCAAGAGAGATTACAGATGAATATATCGATTATAATTTTGTATGACAAGTTTAGATGAGTTATAGGGTTATTATAAGTTTAGTGCGTTTTTTGCCATAATACTTATAAATTAGTTGTTGAGATTTAATGGCTTGTAGTGCAGTTCTGGAAGAGCTTAATGATGGCTCGTATACAACTTATTGACCATAACATCATGTCTATTATCCTCTTTCTTCCACTGACAGCTCAATAAGCATTCTTTCAAATCTATTTGTTCGAATTGTCAAAACTCATATTTCTTGGTTTAGATATTTCTAAAATCCTAATTAGAAATACTTTAGCTCAAAAATAGCTTATTTCGTATAAGTTGAAGAGTATTGACTCTAATGAAAATCTAGATTAAAAATCATTATTGATCCAACTGAAAATTATTTGCTTTCATTAAACTTTAGTTACTTATTGGTTACGAATCTGGTTGTATTGTACTTTGGGACTTACGCAACAAATCAGCCGACTTTAGGCACAACTATTCTGAGGTCAATTATCAATTAAATATTCACAAAACATCATTTTAAACTCTCACATTTCAAAGCGCACTCCTTTCACTTCTTAAATTATTTTATAGCTTATCTTCAAAACATACTATCCTTTTATGTATCTTTTTATTGCTCCCTTAATTCACACACATTTCACATCACTTACCATTCAAAAAAGTAGAAAAATAAATATTTTTCTGGTTGATCCTTCTCCCATCTACTCTCTCTCTCTCTCTCTCTCTCTCTCTCTCTCTCTCTCACTTTGCTTTCTATTTGCAATTTTTTTTTTTTTGGCGAAATAAATAAAATATATTTTCGTATTGATTGAACGCATCGTTTTGGTTGAAATGTATGGTTAATTCTTACGAATGGGACGAATGTGGATGGGAATAAAAAAAATATATAGTGTCTGAAATCGATTTCATGGCATCATGAAGGAAGACAATTCATCTGTAGTCATAATGATGGAAGTCTAACCACTTGGAATATCAAAGGTGGTTCTAAACCTCTATCTATTGTATATCCGCATTGTAAGTATACCCCATTGAAATACTACATCTCTTAAATAGTTGTTATCTTTCATATTCTAACATCTATTAACCTTTGATTGAATACACTCTAACTTTAAGTAATCGTTGATAGCAACTAGAAGTGATGCGTTTTGATGGCATGTCTTCTATAGTATTGTATACTATATATTAACAAACTTAGAGGCTATCGAATATAATAATGAAATAAAATAAAAATCACATTTAGCTACAAATTGATGCTGAGGGAGGTTAATATAACAAAGGCCTTACTGTTGCTATCAACGATTGTTAAATTGTTAACTGTAACCAATAGTAATGATCGTAGAAACATATAATAAATTACACTGACAAAAGACGATTCTAACTGAAAAACTTCTCTTACAAAACATGGTTTTAACTGAAAAACTTCTCTTACAACACAAACATATTAACTGATGAGTAATGAGTTATCATTAAAATAATGTAACATTTATTTTGATCGGCTAACAGCCAAATCAGGGAGTGATCAGAAGCCAGAATTATGTAAACCGATTTATAAAACAGAATGGAGAACAGTTCGCAACGGAGACTCATATATCATATTTTCTGGTGGTTTACCACAACACCAGTCAATCCCTAATCAACCATCACAATCATCACAACCATCACAATCATCTCAACTATCGCAATCATCTCACTCATCAAATCAAACCTCTAAATTAGATAAATTTAATGCAACTCAAAGTCTTACTGTAATTCATGGCAAGACTACTACTGTTTTGGAAATGGAGCACAATATCATTGATTTCATAACTCTATGCGAATCTCCCTATGAATCCGAATTCAATGATCCCTACGCCATAGTTGTTCTACTATATAATGACTTAGTTGTTGTCGACTTATTGAGTCCCGGGTATGAAATTCTCGTATAATCAGACAATTATTAGCTTTAGAATCTATTTAAATAATTGAAGTAAGAGGAGGATAGAATTGAATGATAGATTACAGATAGATTACAGATAGATTACAGATAGATTACTGAAATATTACTGAAATATTACTATAGTATTACTAAATAATTACTGAACTACTACTTTGCACAAAAGGTATCCATGTTTTCAAAACCCATATTCAATGGATTTGCACGAATCACCAGTAACATACTGCTATTACATGGCCGATTGTCCAACAGATTTAGTTCACGCGTTCTTTTCAGTTGGGCATAAAGGTACTAAAAGATCAGGTTTTTCAGAGAAGGATTGGCCTATCAGTGGTGGCGAATGGGGTAGTTCTACACTTAGTTATCCTGAGATTATTATTACTGGGTATGTTTTCTAATTATTACTTTCTCTCATACACACTCACTCACACACTCACTCACACGCTCACTCACACGCTCACACACACGCTCACACACACACATCTGTCAATATTGAAATCTTATTAACATCGCCTTAAAATAGTCTTATAAATGATACGAATTCTCTTATAACTTGCTGAATTTTCATTACTGTCAACAACTTTGACGCTATTATTATATTTGTTGAAACCTCCACTATCAATAAGCGAATTTAAATGATTGATATTCGGCACCATTTATATGCAAATGTTTGAATTTGTTGAGCTTCAGGTCAAATAGCATATAAAATATGAACTTTTAATGAACTAACCAAACAAATGATTAATACGCAAATATGATAATTGATTTATATTCTGATTAATCCTTAATTTGTTATTTAAATAATGGATTGAGAGTTGTTTACAGAACCGAAATTATAACAGATTCTAACAGTCCAGTATTGAATCTAACGAATTATGTTTTTCTACTTTTTCCTATACTTTAATTCACTTCAAACCTATGTATGCGTTCATTAAAAATTACTTAAACCACAATTTCGTGCCGGAAAATGTCGATAAAAATAAGAAATGATTCTCCTATCGTGTTATTAATCTATTAAGAAGTAGTGAAGCAACTAAAGCTTTCAATATTCAGATGTAGACAACTTTCAGATACACATAATGTTCAGACATATAGCATGTCGAAACGTATAGAATGTTGAAACACTCAATGTTCAGATATAAAGAATAATGAAACAGAATATTGAGACAGAATATTGAGACAGAATATTGAGACATATAAATTATGTTGAAAGACAGAGTATTGAGACACAAACCATATTGAGACACAGTATGTCTTAACAAAGAGTATTGAGACACACAGAATATTAAATAATTAAAAAACTAATATTTCATTCTAGACATGCAGACGGATCTATCAAGTTCTGGGACGCATCTTCAGGTAATTCAATTGTGTTTAATAATATACTTGAAGCGAGACTTATCTGAAAGAAATAAAAAGAAAAATGAATTCCTATTGCTCTTCTCGCTATTTCAATAAACCAATAGTAGCACCTATCGCAACAATAATATATTATTGTCTTGTCGAATACAATCGAATCTGTTTTTCTGCTCAATTGATTGTTAGGAAGAAAATGAAAATCACTTGAATCTTAAACATATCGATAAATAAAATGGAAAATACATTTCCGAGAAATACTTTTTTCTCAACTGATTTTAATTTCAGATCGAAAACAAATAGAATATAAATAAGATATAAATACTATATATAAACTCCATATAAATTCCATATAGAGCTAACATTAATTTTTTAGAAAAACTATTCTATCAAAAATCAAATCCTATCCGATTCTACGACGGAATTTAAGCACAAAATTGCCAAAACACTCCAGTCTTAAGTCTTATTTAGAGTAAAAGAAGATAAATTTGGCAGAACTTGAACTTCAAATCTTGAGCTTATATTCTGTTAGATTCTGTTCGATTCTGCTGAGCTCAAAGCTTCTGACAATAATGCTATGTGTCCCTCATCTGTCCTAATGGTCTGACTATTTTCTTGGATTTTTGCTTCTACTCTTCTCAAAATAAGATTATTCTTCTTTTACGATTCACAGAATCCCTTCATTCAATCACAATAATGATTAACAATTATAATTCTTTCTCTTCGATCGATACTAATGGAAATTTTAGTTGAATTTTATTCTAAACATTCCTTTTAGTCAATAGTAAATATGATTTCAGGTCATATCTAGAAATTCTATTCAAAAATATTGACGTGATTTAAATCGGTTCAGACTGGTTATTGCTGAATAAAATTTTGATCAAAAACTCAAATTGTTAGCAAATTGAGCGGCAGTGCAAAGTTACTAAACTCAAATTCCAATAGAAATTGAATAAAAGCTGAGATAGATTAATGTTTTTCACCATATTTTGACTACATTTTCACTATGTTTTGACCAAACTTTAACTACGTTCTGACCATATTGTAATAACATTTTGACTGAATTTGAACTAAATTTGAACTAAATTTCAGTACACCTGCAAGTATTATACAAGCTGAAAACATCGAAGCTATTTGAGAAGCCAAAACAAAACAAAAGTGATTCAAGTCAACAGGAAAGTATAGGAGTTGGGGAGAATGACGATCCGTTTGCAATAGAACAGTTGGCTTTTTGCACTGATACAAGATATCTATGCGTTGCCGGCGCATCCTCTCAAGTGATTCTCTTTCGCTTCAGCAAACATGAGGCTCACACTGAACTACCAGTAAGTCATCCAAAATACCAGATTCCCCACTTTTATTTCTCACTTTCACTTTTATTATTATTCCTTACCATTTCTTCTCTTTTGTTTATCTCTCCTTCTTTTCTATCGATCTTTTGTTTTTCTGTTGGCTCTTCTCTAAACTTGTGTATTGTTTGCTGTTGTTTGAGCTAAAACTGAGATAAAATTGAGGTAAAATTGAGGTAAAATAGAGCTAAAATAGAGCTAAAACAGAACTAAAATAGATGAAAATTGATAAAAAATAATTGAGAAATAAAGAATTGTTGAATTAGAGTAAAAATTGGTTGATTATTCAAATAGAAGTTAACTTAAATAAAATATTAAATAAATAGGTTTATTGTTGACTCTAGTTGTGATTTGAGTGGTTCATATCTCAACTAATAAATGATTGCACAGGAAACACTCCACTACAGAATAGAAGAAAACAAATTATCATTCTATTGCTATAACTAGCAAATACCTAAATCTAATTAACCTTGCTATACCCACTTAAGTTCATTAAACATTTATAGACTTTCATCTCTTTTCTTTTTCCTTTTTTAGCTTTACTTTATGTTTGACTTGTATTTTCTGACTTGATTCTAATATATTTTTGGTTTGATTTTATATTCTGATTTGAATTTTGACTTAGATACATTTGAATTTTGACTTAGATACATTTGAATTTTGACTTAGATACATTTGAATTTTGATTTAGATACATTTGAATTTTGACTTAGATACATTTGAATTTTGATTTAGACACATTTAGTTGATAATGAGACGATATAGGAAAAAAGTATTAACAATTAAATTAGCATTTGTAACATATAGTTATATGATATAAAACTAGTAATTACGATGGTGCACAATATAATTGATTCAGAATGAAGCATTGAAAATTGTTCATTTATCGTCAAAAATAAGCTTAATATCAATGATTAATGATATGGGGCATAGTTTTGCTGCAAAATTTTAATGCTTTTATATAATATATATAATGTTTTGTGCAAAAAATACTTAACATTTTAGTGTAATAAAAATCAAAGTGCTTTTAGATATTACAAAAACACTAACATTACTATAGAAGACAAGCTTTATTGTTAGATATATTTCTTAAATTTATTTCTTAAATTACTTATTAAGTTAACATTAGTTTAGATGAATTATTCAATTTAAACATTTCTGATTTGTTTGTTCAAATATCAAAGCTTCAAGTCAATGTGAAGTTTGAAGGATTAGTAGAAATGACATTTATATTTAAGTTAGAATATGTTTAGAATATGTTTCAAATATAGCAGAATATAATAGAATATTGTGGTTAGAGTAGGGTTGCAATATTGAGGTTAAAGTACAGTTAGAACATTGAGGCTGTAAAGCATTTAATATTGTCTTCATAGCTTTTATATTATTCAAGTTTAACCAAAAGGCATTTCATTTTGTCTTCTCTTTCTACTTTCTTTAATCCATTTATAAACAAAAAATCAATGGATCAATAGCTATATTCTTAAACTTGCTCAACCAAATCAATCGATCCTATTGAGTGTTAACCCGTTTGTTCAATAAAGCAAACAGTTATAACACAATGTAATGAATTAACTTATTAAATATAATATAATCAATATAATTAACATTTGATCTATTAATAGGTAATAGAAATACCAATGAACTATGAGAACGAGACAGAATGCGAAAGTAGTGAAAACGAAGTGTTATCAGGAATGGCTACAGGAATGGGTTCATTACTTCCACAAGGCTCGAACGAGGGTCATAGTCACGAAGCTGATAGTTCAATATATTTATTACAAGTGAAATCAGGCCATCACAAACGATTGCCAGGATTTCAAGCTGAATTTGTGTGCCTTACTCCTTGGATCGATCGCACAACACCTCCATTCAGGATTACTTCACTTTGTGTCAACTCTTATGCCAGCCTGTAATTTATAGATTCTAACTAATTCTCCCCAAACTATTTTTTACGCTTCTTTCCTTCCACCACTTATTCTACTCTTGCAAACTGAGTAATCCTCGAGTGCAACATCTAATCAACACTGTCATATCAACTTAACTGTGATGCGTGTCAGTTTATTGTTAAATTTGATTTCTAATTTGTTTTGATTATAATATTAAATATTCTATAAGTTTGTTAATATCTGAAGATATTATAATCTGCCGGAAGACATTCCATTGCAACGCATCACATCTGGTTGCTATCGAGGATAACGAAGTTTTTGAGTGTACCTGTGTATATTAAGAGCTTCATTATTATATTTTTGCTTTACGCTATATTTTAGGGTTGCCTATGGATCAGAGAACGGTCTCGTTATCATTGATATGATTCAGAAGTGTGCTGTACTTAATGTTTCGACTCCCAATCTATATGGTTAGGAAAAATTTCAACTTAAAAAGCTATATATGCATGAAATTTAGTTTAGATGAAGTATCACATTAAATATTCTGTAGATTCCACTATAAAATATTCTTTGATTTCACCATAAAATAGAATGCACAGTATGTTTTATATCCCTTTTGTCTATTACTTTTCAAAATTGAATCACAGGTGCAGCCGATCCTTACCAGCGTATTGTTCGTTCTACCAAAAGAGCTACATCAACAGGTGTGCCATCAGCTAAAGATAATGTAGATGGTAATCAAAGCGATGCTGATCGATGCAAGTCTCCTACCTCTGAGCAGGTAATGACTAATCTAATTTAATTCTTTATGCTTTAAATATGATTGAAAATGTAAAATAATACTGAATAACTTTGAATAACTTTGAATAACTTTCAAAATGAGAATAACCAGAAATGAACTAATAGCTAGAGAAGTATATAAATAATAATCTGAAGGCTTTTCTATGGCTAATCAATGAATAAGCGAACTATTGAATAACGAAACTAACGAATAACCGAACGATTGCTCAAAAGCTTGTAACGCTTTCCCTCTGAATCGGCTTTAGACGGATTTTCTCGACAATCCTTATGTCAATCATTTAAACTTAATTCATATAAAACAGATATATACTTATATATTTTGAATCCTTAGTCAGAGGAATGCCGATCGACAGACACATCAGTTCCCAATACCCCATTATCACAGACTCATCCGTTCGACATTCCAGTAGCAGTTCCAGTAGCTCCGCCAAGAACTAAACGAAAGCAAAAAGTCGAGACAACAGCCAAAGAACCACCAAATGAAAGCTCAAACTCAAATTCAATCGATGCTGATATTGTTGAGATTAATAGTGATGAAAGCGTTAAATTCACAAAATGTTCGCCAAAAGTGAGGCCAAAAGTTAGGCCAAATAAGTTGAATTTAGAAACAAATAGCCGAGCCAATAGTTTGACCAAAGACAGGTCGAACAGCACAACTTCAGTCGATAGCGATGATCAATCACTACTAAGTAATACTAATGCTATAATTAGTAGTGTTTCTGAGCCGACTGTAGAAAATGATATGAAAATCAATAGAAATAATAGTATCTCATCAGGAACAGTGTGCAATAATTCAAAAGTTAACACAATTACGACTATGAACCCAAATGATAGAGTCGTAAATAATGATAGAAAAAATAGTGGAAAATTGGTGGTTAATGATAGTCGCATGCATAATAAGAATAAAAAGAAGAAAATTAAAATTATTGATTTGAGATTAGAAGATAAAGATGACTCTATGGTCTCACGAATAATTAGTAAGTTCCACCTACTCTTCTATGCCTTAACCTTTCTCTGTTTGTTTTTCTTCTTCTTCTTCTTTATTTCTCATTCGTGTCATCCGTTTCACTAATATCTCGACTTCTCACTCATTAATCTAATTAGAAGCATTTGTTTTGCGGTACTTTTACGCCATTTTCGGTTGAATTTTGTTCAATTGAGAAGGTAGTCGATCCAGAATAGAATTGTTAGCCAAGTATAATAAATAAATGAGTTGGTTTGTTGTTGTTCAACATTGAACCATTGTTTGAAAAATGTAATGAATCATTGATTTGGCATAAAATCGATTGAATGGAAAGTTTTTCACAAATTGAGCACTGAGCTAGAATGAATATATGGTGTTTAGGTATAACTACAACATAAGTGATTTCAATGGTGTTTAGGTATAACTACAACATAAGTGGAACATAAGTCATTTCAATGTTACTTTCAAATTGACCATGTTACTTTACAATTAACAATGTTACTTTACAACTCTTATGGCTCTATTCTAATCAATATTTATGAATATCAGTTGAATATGAAAAATCTGTTGCCGCCACAACATCACACTCAACATCAAAACTTGAAAGAATCAAAATATATCTCTCAATTCACAACTGGTAATTATCTATTTTTCTCATTTCTTTTTCTCATGCATTTTACCCATTCATTCATCACTAACTGATTGATGACTAATGAAAAATATGAAAATTAAATGAAAATAAAACGAAAATAAACGAAAACAAAACGAAAATTAACGAAAAAAAACGAAATTAACGATAATTAAACGATAATAAAATCAAAAATAAAACAAATAGATGAATGGTATGTGTCAAAGTCCAACAACAGGTAAACAACAACAACAGCAACAGCAGCAGCAACAACAACAGCAGCAATCGGGCAGTTGGGGAAGTGGTACAGTAAAAAAGCAGATAACTCCAGAAATGAAAAGATCTCGATCACAAGGTACTCGAAACAAGTTACAAAAAATGCATACCATTCAGAGCATGGCCTCAACAGATGAAGGGCTGATCAATTACAATCTCGGTGTCAGCTCAGGATCAGGTGGCTCTATAATGACTTGATTATAAAAACTATTTTTTTTCTTTTCTTAACTCTTAACACTATTAGATTTGTATTTGTTTTACTCTTAATTTCTATAGTCAGGAGAAATTCTGTATTTTTGTTTTATAAATTCTGTACTCTTATAAATTGTCTATTATCAATGAGCAGCATGTTCGATCAATTTAAGTTGAAGTTAAGCTGAGAGTAGTCCTAGCTGTAGCTGAACTTGTATTTGTAGTAGAATTAGTTGTTATATATCTTAGTTTTCCCGATTCCATATAGATCGAATCAGTGACGTAACCATTTTCATGATTATTTTCTTTCATTTTATATGATTATCTGAGAAATGTTCAAATATCTTTTATATGATTATCTGCCAAATGTTGAAAATATCTTTTTGACTGAAACATTTACAATAAAAAGATTAGAAACTGGTATAGAGAAATACAAGTAGAGTCGAAAGTTACGTTACTGATAATGATTGTAAGAGAAGTAGTTGTAGTTGACTGTCAGCAATGAGAACCTGAATTACTTAGAATGATGAAACATATCATTTCCACACTGTTTATCACAAGCCATACACACGTTCTGGTAATGTATCGCACTATCACTACCTTATATATCCATTGGTGAGCCACTCAGTCCTGGTATTGTTGCACAACAAACACAACAATCAATTATTCCTTTAATTCAATTGTATATTCCTTAACATATTCTGTATGTTGTATATTCTGTATATTCCGTAAATTCTGTATATAATGCCAGTGCTAGTCATTTGCTATGATTTATGCTATGATTTATGCTATAGTTTTAGCCATGAATGCTTTCTATACTCTGAATCTAATTATTTGTTGAATATTAACTTAATTTTAGTTGAATTCGCTGTTAATTATAGTTTCTGTAGGTCTCGTGTCTGTCTCTGTTGTTGCTGTTATTGTTGTCTTACTATAACCGATATGTAAACGTTTAAAATACTTATTATTCGGTTCTGCGTTATCAAACAAATCGCAAATTTATATCTAATCTCACAACCGAATGCTAAGTTTTCTCTCCAGTTTGACTTTAATTGTCAGTACAAAAACTATATGCATATCAAGTGTTGTCTCTGTTGCCTTTTTGATAGACACAGCGTTGTGGGTCACTTATAGCTCAATTATTTATCGATTATTTGCATCCATTTTATTCAATATGACAAAAATGTCTAATATTTTCATTTGGCATCATTTGGTCACTCATTGACATGATGTTATGTGTGTTTTGATAAGTTTGTATTCGCTGATTGTGTGTATGCTCTATATAAAAGTGTCTTTGTCTGTAAGTGTGTGTCTGCCTGTGTATCTGCCCGTAAGTGGTGTCTCTGCCTGTGTGTCTGCCCGTAAGTGTGTCTCTGTATGCCTGTAAGTGTGTCTCTGTCCGTAATTGTGTCACTATAGTCTAAAACAGTGTGTATCTGTCGTTTTTCAAGCATGTCTGTGGCAAATGTTTAATTCTAACTGATTTGTTCGTTTGAATGAACAGATAAAATAGATAGTTCGTTCTCACGTTCAAGAAGCTCAAGCATTTCTAGTTTGGAGAACATTGCAATTGAGTCGGTACAATATATTGCATTCGCTGACACTTATTGCACAAAATCAGGTAAACATTAATTGCTTTGTTTTGATTTAGTTGTCATTGTTGTTAATTACAAACTAAGAATTGATAATAGTTACTGAGTCAGAGTAAGATTAAGATAGATATAGAAATGATTATAAGATATAAATAAAAATAAAACTAATATTAATTGAAATTTAATAATTAGATGCAACGACAGGCCCATGCGTTTGGGTTGGAACAAGTTTAGGATCAGTATTAGTGATATCATTAACATTGCCTGATAGTGCAGATAATCGTATTTTATGTTTACAAACGGTGATTGCTTCACCAAGTGGTAAGTTTATCGAAAACCTTTTAGCTAATCATAGCTTTGATCAACTACTTCTACTATTAATATTATATGTATACTATGTATATGATGTATACACTAAAACCTGTCTAACTTGGGCTTGCAGTTAAGTGATTTTTAAAAACAGACTTAACAAGTCCATAGAAAATGATGGCTTATTTTTTATTGTTGCTAAAAAACTACTTAACTGCAAGCCCAAGTAAGAAAGGTTTTAGTGTATATGTATATATATGTATACTATGTGTCTCACATTACGCATTCACTTACATTGATCTCTTAGTTATTGTTCGTTTCTGTTCATTAACGGGTCAATTATATTTGGAGAATAAGTCTAAAGTCATTTTGCGCATAAATAGTTTCTATGATTCTGCTTAGTGCATAAGAAAATGGCATTTATTATCTCAGTTTAACATTAGCATAAATCATATTATAATTATAGATATTAAAACTTGAAGTAACTTTAGTTGCCTCATTGAAATTAGTGATATTTATCAGTAACACCATTGTATTGAGCTATCAAGTATCAAATATATTGTTGACGATAGATTTAATAGAGTATCAATTTGTCAACTTGAAACAGTATTTATTTGGCATCTATTCAATCAATAATGTAAGCAAAAAAGTAAATAAGCATCATTTCAGACCTTATTATAAGAGGCTAAAGTTTGATTTGATTTGAGTTTTCATGGTAGATGTAGGATTTGATATAAGAGAGTCTTTATAACTACCGGAACAAGAGTCCAATTCCATACCTAACCTAACCCAACCTAACTTAACTTAACATATCATTACTGCTTTTACTTATAGTTGGTCACAAATAAGTGCCATCTATAATACGAATCATTACTATTTTAGACAATTTCAAACAACATACAGCTTATATTGAGTATAAATACAAATTAGTAATAATTATGGTCTAGTCGATTAGCGTCATTTTTATATTGCGATCATATTTCAGCAAATGAGTCATATCCATCACTTGAGTTTTCTCTAAATTGAATTGTTCAATTTTCCATATGTCACTTTGTATTATTTATAGTGATGTTCAGGTGTAGTTTCAATCAAATGCATTGTGACTGGCAGTGAAAAATTGTCAGCTATACGTATAGGCAGTAATACCAATACAACTAATTTAGGCTAAGTTAGGTAAGGTAAGGACATAGTAGAACATTACGTTAGTAACCACATGACTGTTATACCCAGCCTAAAACCAAACTATAAGCTAATAAAAAAATAATAAAAACCAATATTGAAACACTTAAGAACTGATAGACTAATACGAAAACAAAAATGTTTGACAGGAAGTATATACAGGTTAAAGGGATCAATACTTTGTATATCATTCCTGGACTACACGGGAGCATTACTCCAACTAAATTCGGAGACATGGAAAGATTCGAGCAAAGCAGGTAACACAACACCGAGCTCATCATCATCAAGCATAGAGAACAAGCGCGGAGGTTCTCTAACCATAACTCGAAGTGGTAGTGGAGGTGCAAGTAGTTCAGCCGTTAATCGTAGTAATAAGATATCTCCGACGTCTTCCTCAACCGATATGCGTGATTCTCAGTTTGTAGTGATGGTTTCCGAAAAACAGATCCGTTTAATTAATCTGCCATCACAAGTGTGCTCTTATAAGGCTACGCTCACTGAAACCTCTTTTGCTGTCAGGGCTGATGTCGTCTATATGAAGAGTACTGGTACTTTTTTCTATTTTTCACTTCTTTTCTAATTCATCTATGTCCAATTTGACATATTCTATCAATGTTTAGTAAATCGATTAAAAGCTGTAAAGCAATATAGAGTTTAAAGGAGAATATAGAATTTAAAACAGAATATAGAATTTTAAAAGAATATAGAATTTAAAACAGAATATAGAACTTTGAAAGAATATAGAATTTTTAAAAAATATAAAATTTTAAAAGAATATAGAATTTTAGAAGAATATAGAACTCAAAACAGAATATAGATTCTAATATAAAATTTAAAACATAATTTTCAACTATTGAACATTTTCGAACTTGAATTGAAATTTTGGTTTGTATATTTTGCAGATAGCGTATGTCTGGCTGTTTATTTAGGAACTGGCAATATAGTGGTGTATAGCCTTCCCAGTCTTAGACTTTTGATTGATATCGATTTTTTACCATTAACTGATGTCAGGTATGTCCAAACGCTTGGTTTCGCTCATGTATCACATCCTTTCAATGACACGTCGATTCGCTTTTGAATCTCGCTTTATTTGAGGACAAAGTAGAGACAAAACCAATTTATAGGTAGATAAAAGCACGTATTTCTGTTTTCGGAAATGCATTTATCAAAAGCTACATAAAAGAGCCAAAAGAGCTAAAAGACCCGAAAAGATCCAAAAGACCCAACACATAAATGCAATATTGGAAAAAATATTGATTTGCGACACTTTGCCCATCAATTGAGCAATAGATTAATAGATGTAATAAAGGTTAATATAACTGAATTGATTGATTTGTGTAATTATTTGGTAAAGGATTGCGCGCACAATTTGCTTCAGCGCTAACGGTCATGGTATGTACCTTTCATCGCCATCAGAGCTGACCAAATTTACTATTTCGTCATCGTTTCGTGATAACATTCCTGATATGGTGGGAGCGTTGTTCACTGCTGCCAAAGAACTGCCTGAACCACCAAAACCTAGTTTCCTTAAAGGTCTATTTGGAGGTGGAACCAGTTCTCTGGACAGGGAAGAGCTGTTTGGTGAGACGAATTCGGGCAAGCCATCAAAAACAACTGCACGACACATTCCGGGAACAATGGAACAAGTAAAGACACAAACAGGTTCTTTAGGGGCAGAAATCGCTAAAGTTCGAGAAGTAAGTGCTGGAAAAAAATCAATAATGTTTTTTTTAAACTAGAAGCTAGAATTTATCCCTTTGTTGCTATGAGCCTATTGTTATAACTTATTATATTATTCATTAATGTGCCGACAGATTCTGTGACGCCTTTTTTGCTTAAATATATGCCTAGAATTTAATCTACTAATTGACGAGAAAAGTGATCACTAATTATAGCCAAAGTCATGGATTAATTTCGATTGTTTAGATTTTCAATATAGTAAAAAAAGGGGATAATAAGAGATAATAAGAGATAATAATAATAATAATAATAATAATAGAAATAAAAATTGATTTTTCATAGAAATCGATAGGTAGCCTGAAAGCTGTCGGATTTGTAACATTTCTATCTAATGCCTGACTCTTCTTTTGTAACATTTAATAGCAAAGTTACATCCAACTGTTGGCTTTGAAACCTTTTTCATATATTGATTCATTTCAACGTATACTTTATAGTTACGCAACTCTTTCCCTATTGTTTCCGTTTCTCTTCAATGCGTTAATACTTAGAATAAGAATAAAATAAGAATAAAATGAGAATGAAAATAAGAATAGAAATGATTTTCTTTTATCAAAAGGGACTCTCAGAGCGTGGAGAAAGACTTAACCAGTTAGAAGATAAAACAGCAAGAATGCAATCAGAAGCAGAAGTATTTAGTAATGCAGCGCATAATGTAATGTTAAAATATAGAGACAAAAAGTGGTATCAGTTTTGAGCGATCACCCATTCTACTCTTTGGCAAAATATTATTGTTCTTCCGTATTTCACTTAACTACCTTTTCTCTAATTATATACGTCTCTTACCAAACATGTTCAACTATCTCTAGTTGATCAATATGGTTCATTCTTTCAGCTATATCATTCCTTTCAAGATTATTGCTTATCTGTTTCAAGATTATTGATAATCCCTTTCAAGATCATCGATAATCCATTTCAAGATTAACGCTAATCATCTCAAGATTAATGCTAATCATTTCAATAATATCAATAATAATTTGAACAATAATGATAAATAATTTGAACAATTATTAGTTGAAGAATAAGAGTTTGAAGAATAAGAATTATTGACAAGAATACGAATTGGAATAGTTGTATTTTGCATAAGAACTAGTAGAACAATTAAGATGAAAATACTACGAAAATTAGATTAACTCAATCTAATCTACAAGTATTATAATAATGTTTATGTTATTGGGACAATCTGTAATAATGTTTATAATTGGAAAACAATCACATCATCTGTTTGTCTTTTCCTAACCCCTTTATCTCTCATCTCTTCTCATCAGCCTCTATCTCTCTATTCATCTTCAGCTTTAATCTAATTTATCCCTTCACAAGTCTCATATGATTTGTTTTTTTGGAGATCTATTTTAGAGATCTATTCATTCAAACAAAAAGCATCGAAGGTTTTTGATTATTTAAAGAGCATTGAGTCTAAAATGTTTTAGCCGATATTAGATATATTTCTCGATATTTGCTGTCAAAGGGGTATAATTGTGTGTTGATTTCAATCTTAAACGTACGTTTAAATAGATAAAAGAATCACTGTATGAAAGTATGAATAAATGTATAAATGTATGAAAGAGAGAAAGAGAGAGAGAGAGAGAGAGAGAGAGAGAGAGAGAGAGATGCGAAAATAGTTGAATAGTTTCTATAAGTGTTTTCTTTTATATTATTTGTACTGATATCATTTAAATGATTTTGCAATATTACTGTTGATCATTGTTATGAGTTTGTTAAATTGAATATAATTTATATTTGAATAGTATTTGTAGTGAAATATTAGATGTAATAGAGATTAAATAGAAACTATATATATGTAGTAAATTGTAATTTCTGTTGTATTCTATCTGTAAAATGAGTTTATATGGTATTTGACTATTTATGGATTGTTAATATCAATTGTCTATCTGTTTATATTCTACTGTGTTTTTACCATATTTCAAAACTAACAAAAACACATTTTGATGAGAACCCATTTCTTGAGAAGCCATTCTTGAGGACCCATTTCTTGAGCTCAATTGAACTAACGATGCAAAGGGGCTAATAGTATATGAAGTTTTCAAATGATTATTTATACATAAACATAATTTAACATTAATTATTGACCAAAAAGTGCAACAATTTGACTAAATTGAAATTGATTTTCAAGGTTATATATGTAAACAATTATTGTTAAACTAAACTAAATCTTAAATTAGTTATCAAATTGTTATTTATCTGTATTTTGCTTGTATAACTGAGGGCTTGTTTAAGTGTTTAGTGATTTTGATGATAGAAAAGTGATTTTAATGATAGAAAAAGTGATTTTTTGATGATAGAGAACTGATTTTTTCACGATAGAAAAAGTGATTTTTCAACCAATAGTCAGTTTAGTATTAACTTTGTGCGAGTCAATCTCGTAAAATGTATACAAAACAAAATCTATTCTAGTCTTAAAACACAATTTTTAGCCCTAAATCATTAACTAATTGAAGTAGACATAGATGTTTGTTAAATAGATTGTAAGAAAACAAAAGCAAATAGAATATAAAAATTAAATATATAAATGACAATTAGGTAAATCAATAAATGGAAAGAGTAAATTAGTTTGGAGATAGAGGTAGTAAAAGAGTGAGTGAGAGTCCAAATGTGATATAGAAGAGAAAACAACTGTCAATAGAAGGGATAGTATTTGCATAACGTGCAAGTCAATTTGACAAAAACTAGTTTCAAAAAACAAGTTAATAAATAAATAAATAAATAAATAAATAAATGGTATGAATGTTTCAATTTGATAATAGAATAATTGATTTATAATTACTGGTCAATTGTATGTATATATAATTATATAACTGTTAACTACTACTAGACAAATTAATTATTACTAATATATATGTAAAAAATATATATATATATATATGATTTAAGTGAAACATTAACGTCTAATATTAAATATTAAGTGAAATTTGAAACGATAAGTCATTATAAGCAGTGGTGATTCCCATAATAATAATAATAATAATAATAATAATAATAATAATAATAATAATAAATTAGAATTGATACCTATTGGTTTAATTTGTTTATTTGTTGCTCCATAGATTGCATTTAGTTGGCTTATTGTTTTTGTTTATGTTGTCCCTTTCTCTCTATTTGTCAGCAGACAAGTTCTACCGATACTATTACTTCTCATACTATTACTTCTCTTTTCTTCTATTATTTGTTTTATTTTTTTTGTTCACTGTTTAGACAAACTAACATATCATTTGTCTCTCAATTAGTTGAGCTAACTTTACTTTTTGCTTTTATTTTCAAAATAGACTGTACGCTAAACTTGGTTGTGTTTGTTGTAGGACACTTTAGGAAACAGATTGTTTAGTTGGCAACATTAGTTCATATTAATCAAAAAATACAACATTCCTACTTTAGCAATAGCTGTCAAAATTCACATTTTCCAGACTTATGTTTTTTTGATCTAATTTCAACTAAAAATTGAACCAAATAGAAAATATAAAAACAAACGAGACAACTAAATTTGAAATAGTTTTATACTAGACCTTTTAAAGGTAACCACAACTTAGTTTACTTAGATTGTTTATATTACAAAACGGCTTTACTCGATCACTAGCAATCAAGTAACAAATCAATAATGCAAACAGACTACCACTAGCTATCATTTACCACATAAATCTAATCTTCTCCTTTCCTTTCAATACTATCTAAAACTAAATTTCAATTGTGACACTGTCCAAATGTAGCAGTAAATACTTTGCTATTTCATTCTTTTGAGTGAGTTAGCTTTAGAGTCAAGTTATATAATCACATATTTAGTTATATTTTAAGTGATGTAGTCTTTTTTGAAGTAGTTCAAAAACAATTAGTCATTAAGCGAGTAGATTATGAATGAAATGAAATGTTTTGTAGAGACAGCCACTTTGCTAGAAAACTATTTTTATGTTAATAATCACAAATTGAACTCATACAAGCACTAAAGGCTTAAAACAAATGATAACATTTTGTTTCTTACTATTTATACTTAAACGTTAGTTAATCAATAGATAAAATGAGAAAAAAGCATTTCTCTCATTAATTATTTGAGTAGTATTTGCATAAAAATAGAACTTCACTGAAAATTATTGATTTGTCTCTACAAAAAGCACTGCGAATAGCGATATAAACGAACGCATTAACGCCAGAAAAAACATTCCTATTTTCTTGTCAAACTTTCACATTCAATCTTCATTTCAGATAATACTCTTCTCATTCTCATTTTTCAACTTTAGATGTCCTCATAGAGTACACTCTTAAACTTGATAATCCTTGATAGCAACTAGAAGGGATGCGTTATGGTTGCATCCTTCCCATGTCAACATACTATCTTCAGATATCAACAAACTTATATAATATTCATATAGTAATCAATGCAAATTAGAAACTAAATTCATGCGCATCACTAGCAGGTTAACATGAGAGTGGTCTTTCTCTAGTTGCTATCGCGGATTATAAATTTATTCAACTATATAATGACTGATATAAAGGACAAGATTTTATTCTGATAGCCAGCATTTCATTTAATATTATCATTAATGCACATAAAAATATTGCACCTTCTGTACAAACAATAATTTAACAGATTATGAAATATAACATAAATCATGCAATAGGAAAATGATAGAAATTCGATAGATTCTGATGTTATCCATGACCGTATCCACCTCCATGTCCACCGCCGTGTCCGCCACCGTGTCCACCACCGTGTCCACCGCCATATCCTCCTTTTCCGTGTCCGTGTTTTGGCGCGTGATTATAATCCTATTAGTAGAAGAATAAGTGATTAAAATCCATAAAAAGTGCGGAAATTAATATGAATATTTTACCCAATAGTGTTCGCCATAACCTCCATGTTTGTCACCCCATCTCAGTTTAGTCTTGAATTGATGTCCATGTCCCTGTTCAACAAAAAGTTTTGACTTACTTCTGGTCAACAGTTAACAAGCTTTAGAAAAATTGATTTTCAAGTCCGAAAACTGAATAACTCATTAATAACTATTAGAAAAGTCTGTTTAACACTATAAACATATCTAATTAAGCATATCTAACCTGTTCGTGTTGTTCTCTAAAGTGGTAAGGATTTCCACGACGATACCCTAAAAGAAAAGTAAATATTTAGATGTAATACAAAGAAAGTTTGTGAGAATGTACTGATTAAGTGTTAGCATATAGTGCTAGGGATGCGACGCGTAAGTACACTCTGATGGGTATAGAATAACTAACGATATCGATTGTATATAAATAAAGAAGATATCAAGTCTTAATCAAAGAGATATCATACCGAATTCCCATGTCCCGTAATTAGGCACTCGAGCATATTGAAAGTATCCGTGGCCATGGCCTCCACCACCACCACCCCCACCGCCGCCTCCGTGACCATATCCGTGATGACCCGCAGCTGCCTTCAAGTCTCCACCTGTCTGAACGACTGCATGCTGAGCTTTGGTTTCAGCTGTTTCGTGATTGATATCTCGAGGATTAGGGTTGACATAATTAGTCGGTTTAATATTATATTGTTTTATTGCTGAAGATGTCTTTGATTTGCTAATGAACTTGGATGTGGAACTCTTCTGAAATCTATTATCTCCATTTGTTCCATTAATGTTCAATACAATCGTTAGACTAACCGTTAGTAATAATATCTATGAGAAGATAAAATCGATTTTTATTTCATCTAAAAATCCATTCAATTTATTTAATTTTTGAGTCAAATATGAAATTTATATAAGACTTAGATAACGAACTATTGATTTATCAAATAAAAGATTTTGATAAGAAATTAGTCTGAAAAAGAAGCTCGACAAGATTTTGGTAAATTAAATGAAAACTAAAACAAAGAGAACAAGAGTCATATAATATTTGATAAAACATATAGAACTTATAAAACTTATAAAACTTAACAAAACTTATTGAATACCTTACGAAAATCTAGCATTGTTTGAAAAACAGACTTCACACTCAGACAGATGTAAACGTGTAACTGAACGATCAAACTTAGACTGTAAACTAAAGAAATACTAATAAAACAGAAAGGTTTTTGTATATATTTGTAAAATATAAGTGTCAGGCATTGGTTCGTCCCAAACCTATCGCTATTAATGATGTCCAAATTTTGTGTCGAATGGTACCAATGCTAAGCCATGCTTGAAATGGCAAAAGCCATCAATTTATAATAAAAAACATTTGGTCCCAAGAAAGAATGAATGTCATTTTGCTTTTTAGTCCAACTGCAATCGTTAAACTCTATAGTTTTCGGTTAATATGATTTTTAAGAATTTGTTTTTGAGCTCTTTTTTCTCTAATATCTATTGAAGACGTTTTGTAAATGTTGAAACTTATGTAAGAAATGTCACACATTTGTGTTAAGTATTTATTATTTGTAAGGTTTAGCTCAAATTTTCTCACATTCTCTATATTTTTCATAAGATTTATTAATATTTTTTCTCATCTAGTAACCTAATAATAGAATAGAAATTGTCGCAACACTTGAAAAAACGGATTTTCTCTGCAACTTATCAAAAATTATTCACTCTATTTGTTAGACTTTTTGCCCATAATATAGATATCAAAACAGATTTGTTAAACAAATTGGTGCATTAGAAAGGATGAAAGATATAAAAAACGTTACGAAAAGACAATAAAAAATGAAAGAAAAATAAAAAATTAAGAAAAACAGAATTAACCGAATGATTGTCTAATAGTGGTATTGAGCACATGATTGACCATTATAAGAGATAAGCGAGATAGATTAGTAACGCGGAACTGTTAAGATTTAAGCAAGTGTTAAGTGAATCTTTTGTTAGATAAGAGATCAAAATATAGGGAAGTTTAATAATACTATAAAACTATTGTAGTTAGTCTGACAAACAGTAAATAAGTATTATTACTAATAATTATTTGGTAAGCATTGTATGATTGTATGATTGTATGATTGTAAGATTGTATGATTGTATGATTGTATGATTGTATGTAGTTGAATCATACTTTTAACAAATAATTACTTGTCTATATGACTTCCTTATATGTAGCAAAAAGTATACTATAAGAAATGAATTTATAATTTATTATCGAAATTACTTCTTTTAGATTTTCTACTATCTAATTTCTTTTATTTTCTCTATATAACTTATTTGTATTTTTTAGATCCCTTTTTTCAACTTATTTTTTAATTAGATTTTTTGTTGCATTTTTTATTGCAATGTTTTTTGATTCGAAATTAAAAGAGAAATGATAAAAGAAAAAAGTTAATGACATTATTCACAATTAAACTATTAGTAAATGAGTAAGGGATTGAATGGCCTGAAAGCTATCTCATAATAAAGCGATTAAGAATGAAATAGGTGTTGGATAGGGAAAATATAAATATAGTTTCAATTAACTAAGAATATATATTCATTCTTAGGGACTATTATCGTAATGAATGGGGAAAGTTATTAGAAATTTGGTGTATGTTTGTGAGAAGCAGAGGTTAATATAAATGTAATTATAAGACAAACATATAGCCAGAGGTTCGATTAAGTGAACTATTAATAAAATAGTTGATTATATATATATATATACAGTCCCGGACATACGTATATATATTATGATTTATGAAGTGTTTAGTATTAATTATCATATAAATGTTAAGTTTGATTTAGAAATGTAAATTTAGTAAAAATAAGGTTAGTATTTTTATAAGTTACATATTCAGTGCGACAATTATTGCTTATGTATTTATTATTTATAAATACTTGTTCTCTTATTTTTAGTTACTATTTTCCCTTATATCCTAATTATTTATTTCTCTATTTACTAGTTATTTGATTTTTATTTTTCATTATCAAATACTTTTCTTTTGTAAGCTATCAGTTTATGTTGTTTTATAAATTGTCTATCTCATAATTATAAGGTTTTATAGTTTCTTATTTATCTATTTTTATGTTATTTTAAATCTTTTCTTCTTTGTCTTCAATTTTTTATATCTTTTTAGCTCTTATGATAAACAAAATAAGCTCAACAAGTTTAATATTCAATTATAACTGTTGGACATGTTGACAATAAAGTAGGATTGCATCAAATCTTTTCATAGTTGATTTGTTTTGCTAATTGAGAAACACGTGGCTATCATTGATTACTTAATTTTATGATTGAACAAACAGTACATTCAATTTTATTAGAAATATGTCCTTTTTATAGATGGTTTACAAGTAGCGCAAAATATTATTTTAGAGCTATTTGATCACTGGACCAGTCACAAATGTCGGTTATTTAATTTAAATTTATTTTTCATTCTTTTATGTATCACTTCAAATGAGACAGTAATCAACTTTTCAACTTTTGCCCAAAGTTCAACTATTTTCTAATCAGAATTGAAAATCTCGTAAAACTGATTAATGAAAAAGCAAAACAATACTAAAAAAGGAATTAGAGATAAAGGATAAAGGTTGAATTTTTGTGCTAGTCTTGAAGCGGAAACAATCTCAAGTTGAGATAAGGGTTGTTATCATAATTAAATTAAATGAATCCTAGGAGTAACTACTTAACCGTCACATCACAAGTGAAGATATAATGAAAATTTGATTGAAAAAAGCTACTCATAAAACACGTTTCTCTAGTATATCAACTGATTTGATCACAATTTTCTGAACAGTGATAGCATTTACAACTTGTTCTTAAAAATAAGAATAATGAAAAAACTAACAAAGTAGTAGTAATAAATATTTGTCTCATTTAAATATTTTCTATGCATTGAGAACAAAGATAAGAGTTTGGTATAATAAGCATTTGTTCTCCAATAAAATCGTTTCATTTAATTGACAGCCATTGAGATTTGTGAAAAGGGGATGCTTTGAGAAATAGTGAGCTTTTTTTAGCAAAAAAACACTGTTTGGAGCTAGGCAAGTGTTTACGGGCAAGATAATAATCAATAATAATTAATTCGTATTTCTTATTTTAAATATCAGTTAAGATATTAATAAAAAGGACAAATAAGTTAAAAAGCAGATATTTTCTAAACAATTAGATAATGATGAACTAATTAAAGAAAGTTGAGTAAAACAGATGAATAGAAACAAAGTTAAGATGTTCAACATAGAAGTAGTTGCACGTGTGGCCCCAATCTTAGCAAGTGTTGGCCTTAAGCAACTAAACATATCATGTTTAATAGATAGATGACAGTGAACTGGAAATAAGGCAGAACTAGGATCACAACCTTATAAACATTTCTACTCTAAACACTTCATATAATTCAATATAAGTTACTTTATTTATCATCTCTTACTATTAAGCTTAATATTCTATAGTTATATATCTCTCTTCATCTTTCGACACCCTTATGGCTTTCTTTTTGACTTGGGTTAGATTTGATTTGATTTGATTTGATTTCTATTATTTGTTTAGTTGAAATGATGATTTAGTTAAATAGTAGTCTATTTTGTTGATTCAGATAAAGCTATTGCTTTTGTTGGGTCATTGTGTACGATCAGAGAATATTGAGTCAAATGAGCCTAAAAGTGATGATAGCGTATCGTTTGGATATTCTACTAATCCTCATTCACAACGTACTCTGGAATCATCAATAACGCTCAACAATAACGGATACAATAATCATCAAACTTCTTTCAGTCATGCTTTTCTTCACCAATCGAGTGATGCTTCAACGGTTAGCTCTTCTCAATCTGACATAAAAGATCAAAAAACTCTAATACTCGTAAGTTTTCATTTGTTTGTTTGTTTCATTATTATTGCTCTTCTCTTGTGACCATTTTTTACATTATATATGATCAAACTTGATAGACATTAACTTAGAAAATAGTTCATAGAGCTCTTATGTATTGCTACAGCATCAAATTGCATGCTATTTGTCACCCAATTTGTTCGAATAACGTTGTGAGAAAATGTCATTATTGCCAAAGAGTTGGCTATTGTTTAGCAATTTCAAAGTTATCCTATTGCTCATTGCGCATATTTACTATTCGAAAATTGATGTAAATTAATTTTCAACTAAATTATCTTTATTTCAAAGGCAATACCCGTGAAGCTAGCTTTACAAAAGGAGAAACAGGAAAATGACGGTGAGCTCAAGCAGAGAAGTAATTGAATTAAAAAATATTAAATTTGAACCATTCCTAAAGAGTCAGTTGTTAAGTCAACACACGTAACTCAGTCTAATATTAATAATCCATATAATACTGGCACGTATGCTACACATCCTCATCAACCTTTAGCTAATTCTCCAACTCATGCTTCTCAACAACAATCTCAACATCAAAGCTCAGCACCATTATCACAGAAGATTTATTCATCTGTTAATTCTGCCCCATATTCGACAGCACAACAGTCCTTCAATAACCATGATTCAAACCCCAGTTATAGTAATGGTGAACAATACAAAACAGCCTTTAATTTAAATCAAAAGTTTCACTCAAACAGATCGAGTCAAGATAAATATGGTAAAAATGACAATTACAGGCAAGTAGTTATACAATTAAGTCTTTTTATCTTCAATATGTAGTTAAGTGATTGTTTTAAACCTATAACTATTAGGCCATGCTTTTCTATGGCATTTTTATATATTTTGTTTAAGAACCACTTAAGTGCGTGTTAAGGTTAGACAGATTTCACTGTAGAACGAACTGACATCAAGACTAATTAAATTGATAAAATACTAACCCCTAAACGATATGTCAAATCAAATCAGTCAACTGTCGACTTATTTGATTAAAACGGACTGAAAGAAGCAGTTTTTCAAATTGATTAGTTTTAGGCGGATTACATCAAATGGCAATTAGATTAGAATCTGGAGCTTGAGCTAAACATTTAAGATAACTTTTAGTGATATATTGTTTCTCTAACTGTTACTCTTAGATCGAATCAGTGGAATGAAGGCGACGAATATAAAGCAGATACTAATGGAGGCGTTCATGATTATAGTGGTAATAAATATAAAAATACACTTAACGGACACATCAAATACCATCACTCTAATAATGATAAATTAAGTGATGCTTTGAAAGAAAGCACAAAATCTTCGTATGACACCGATAGTAAGCTTGAATATGATTATGATACTGATTCTGACATCCATAAATTTGATCAATATGACAATACAAAAGCTATAGATAGCTATCGTACTAAGGACAATAGCTATAAAACTGGTGATAATCAATACTATCCTAAAACCTCTACTTTTCAATCCAATCCTAATCACAATTATTACCCTGGAAATGGTCAGTCGTATTCATCAGCAAACAATCAAGACTCAGATGATGAATGGGCTGTTGATAATTATGACACCATTAAACCAAATGAAAATAATTGGCCTAAAATTTACGATACGATTGACAGCAACGATTTTCCTTCGTTGAGAGGTCATAGAGTTAGCAATAAAGAGAGTGGAAGTAATGCATACTATACTCCAGTCAGCGATCTATTTAGCGACCCTTTGGCTAAGGCTGCCTCAGCTCCACTTGCTTTCAAGTCTAGCTCAAGCAAGATCTATGGCTTGTCTTCGTCTCATCAGCCCTCGTATGGTTCGTCTCCATCTCGTCGGCCCTCTTATGAACCGTTGAGTTTGTTTGCTGGGTTTGGACGCGATTATGGACGTGTTAACATAAATGGAAACCTATATCCTGCTCCTCTTGTCAGTAATCATCCACCGCGAAAGCTTTACAAACCTAAGAATTATGAGGGCAATAAACACGAAAACTTTGATTTGGCAGAGTTCCTCAGTCCTCACTCTGTTAAGGTATTAATTAGCTATATTTATATGCAATCGAGTCTAACCATCGATTTAACTATTGATCTTATATTTGTCTTATATATATATTTATATACACAGTTGCCTCCGAGGAATTCTTTTCTAATGAGGCCAAACTACATACCAGGTAACTAAAAATGTTTTACTTATACTCGTTTTTAATATTTCTCAACTAAGTTTCACACTTGCAGCTCACAACACTCCTTCCATTTCCATCGACTTTCAAATCACTTAAATTTTACTCAACTCTTTTAACTATCACTATGTTTCATTGTCAATAAATCTGGTTTTGTTTTATATGATCGATAGTTTGGTTTAGTAGAAGAAGACATTGAAAGTTAGAAAGAAATAATTAGAAATAGTGATATAGGATGTGTCCTAAAATACAAAAAGTAGCCAAAAAGAGAAAGAAGATGAGGTCACTAAAACAGAAACAGATAATGTTTGCATAAACTAATGGATGGTGATATCCTTAAATTGATGTTTTTCTACTGAAAACTCCTATTTTGTATGTTGTGCTCCACTGACCTTAACAAATTTATGCATTCCTTCTCTTATCTCAAACATCAGTGTTATCCTAATGCTATTTATTTCTCAACTCTATTAGATATATATTCATATGTTTAGTTTTATTTTAATATTTTTGTCATTTTTAACTAAACTCTACTTAACTTTTTTGAAAAATTCTAAACTAAACTATATATAAATGAAGTATTTTGAACTAAAATATATTTAAATGAATTACATAAATGTTTAACTAAACAATATTTGGGTAAAAGTTACAGTTGCTTATTATTGATTGAATTCAGGTTTAAACGGACATAGGCCATTGAGAAATTATACTCCATTTGGCTCAGCATCGTCTCTATCACCATATGCAAGTTCACCATATGCAAGTTCACCATATGCAAGCTCACCATATACAAGTAGTTACACTATTAACAAATCATTTGGACCTCACATCTTTCCGGCACTATATGGTTGAATGCATTAATTTATTCTCATTTCTCTTAGCTTTTCTTTTATTCATTTGCATGCAATCAGGTATTAGTTGTTATTTGGGTACACATTATCGTTCCTATTTATCGTTATTATAAATGTTAGCCTATTTTTATGTTCCACTATTTATCCCATTTTTAACTACTTCTTATCTATTTTTCTCTCAATCAATTCTTCTTATTCGCTACCATTTCTTCTCCAAATAAACCTGATTTGAAACTAGATTTTTCTTACTTATTAACTTTGCCATTACATTGTTTCTATCATAAATCAGTTATGTATTTTACTTTTACGTTTTAATTCTATAGTAATTATTCAATTATATATTTCAAATTTTTAATTTTAAATTTTATTAACCAGAAATCTATATTTCTATTTATTTGTTCTTCTTTTTCTTTACCAATAAATGTTGTCTTTAAAACATCAACTTCTACATAACGTCATATCAGTTATACTTTAACACGAAAACTATAATTAATTTACGGTCATTTAAGATTATGTTAAGGTTGAACGACATGCAGTTATTTCAAGATCAATGGTTCGCATTCTTTCATTCGAGCAGATAACTAATGTAGCTAGCTGATGTAGCTAACTCATCTAGCCCCTATATTAAATATATTGCAAAAATATATGTTCCTTTAATTATATGACCCAATCTCTCACCCAATTCTATCATCCTCAATAATCCAGATCTTTTAGTCTTCTCATATAGCAAATTCAATGCAAATTAAACTCAAGTTGATCTATGGATTGATTCAATAATTATCAAATATCACATAAGATATTGTTCTAGCACTAAATTTATGCATTTATATGTCGATTCGTATCCTCTTATTAACTAATTTAATATTTTTGAGCATCATATATATTATTTGTTTAACCTTAATTTTTATTTGACTGAAAATTGAGCATAATCGTAGTTGAAATCAACTAGAATCTCTTGGATCGCATTACGTGAAAACATCGATATAAGACAATAATTGTATACTTGAGCTATCCATCTTACACCTATAAAAACTCAATGTTTCAAGTACTCAATTGTTACAACACTGAAGTTATATTCATCACAAACTCATTGACTCGTGTATACAAACACCAACATCTAAAACCTTTTGTTAAGCTATTGTGACGAGTCTAAATTCAAATATTAGCTAGATTTGTAGCAATCGTTTTGCCAAGTTCAATAGAAATATTGTATTATTCAATTTCTAAAAGGCTATTCATTGTAAAGAAAGCCAATTGATTACTTAGTTATTTCTAGAAGCGAAAAGTTGACAAAATCATAGAATAATATATGAAATGATTTATGTGTATATGATATGCAGCACTATATACTATCTATTGAAAGCGCCTTTATGAGTTGGATAATGATCAAACATAAGGAATGTTGAACACTGTTCTAAAATCTGCAAATATTTACTGAGAATAAACACTATTTGCTGACTAATTATTAATTCCTCGCTGAAGATTTAACTTGATAATTGTTCTGATTGTAATCATTATATTTATTTTGTTAGTATCGATCTAAATTTGAGTTACGAAATGTTTACAATAGTATTAAGCATTTTTTAATAAAAATCTTAATAACTTGAGACAAGTTTATTTACATAAAACACTCACAACAAGCTAAGTCTTAATAGAAATAACTCGTAATACAGATGTATATAAGGGTTACATAAGCTTGAAATTGAGAAAATGATTTTTCAATATAAATGTATAAACAAATGTTAAGAAGTAATACTAGCATAGAAGTTTTGATTATGTCTTGAGAATAACTCTAGTTATAATTATTCCATGGAGTCAACACTTGTCAATTGAAATTACTTTGATAATAAAATCAAAATCTCTACCAAATATTGTCAACTTGCTTTCACATTCAAACCTATTCAAATCTTTTCTTATTAAACAATCAAAACTTTCAACCAAATTAATGTAGTATTTTTGCAAAATAGCAAAAACGACGCTATCAATACGACTACAGTTTCTAACTGAAATCATTTGCTTTTTGTAAATTCAGAAGTGAGCCAGATTTGCTCCAATACCAACTTAATATTTAATGATTGCATAACTTATTCATTCAACTAGAAAATTAGCTGTTTTTAAGCAAATAAATCAACTTGTTATTTTATAATTTTGACTACTTAAGACAATTATTTTTCAAAATGATGGCAGATTTGTTATTATTTCTTATTGCTCTCAACTACCACTCGTACTATGCAAATTTTCAAGACAATCTATTTGGAGCTGAATGAGACGTTGAATGGCTATCATACATCTGAGATCAAATTCAGAATTATTGGGAAATCTTCAGATATTATTTTGAAAATTGCAGCCGCGGCCACAGACTTGGTTATGAAGCTAACAGCTTTTGTCACTATTGAATGACTGGACAAGAAGATCAAGAGTCTTACGCTGCTTCATGTTCCTGTTCTACTGTTTCTAGTCGATCATTAATTCTATACTAAAGATTGATTTCAAAAATTGACATCATTCTGATGATTATATTTGTTTTATTTAGTTAATACTGATCTAAATTTGACATTTAAGATGCTTGTGATGCTGAAAGATTTATATTGAAATGAGATCTAATATTAGTTGAAAGTTTTTAGAACTACGTTAACGTTGAGTAGGAAAATGGAAAATATGTGACAATTGGTTAGCATAGAAAAAGTGACTTAACATATAGTAGTTGAAACATTCCAATTGAACAAATCTTAATGAGTAATCAATTATTGCAATTAATGTATTGTTTGAAATGAATATGAAATTAACATCTAATTCAATTATCAAAGAAATAGTGTTAATTTGTAGTTAGATTAAAGTAGAATGTAATGTAATAGAAAATAATTAACAAGTTATTACAGATTTAATAATGAGGCCAATTCTCTAACGATTGTTCATTCTTAAGATTGTTCATTCTTAATAATTATTCCATTAGACCAGTTCAAATTTGATAATCATATAAACGATGATTGAACAAAAGTAAAAACATCTCTATGTCCTCATTTTCTCTTCTTTTCTTTTACTTATATAAACCATTCTTCCATCTCTAACTCTTCTCACTTGTATTTCTTATCTTGCTTCTTCTACTACATCTTCAATATGGTAAGTCTTTGCCTTTTTTTTGCTTTTTTAGATATCACTTCTTATCCATTTTTATATTTTCTTTAATTATTTTATACTTTTGTTATGTTTGTTATAACCTTTTATAATGCATTCAGACTGCTTTTTAACTGTTATAAACTGTCTTAAAAATACTCAACTAGTCCGTAACTTTGATCAGTCTGACTAGCGTTTAATATCTCTAATACTAGTATACAATACCGCCAACACCCAACAGTCGATTTTGATACTTACCAAATAATAGCTTGGTCAAAATGAAAATTGATCAGATATTTTGTATTAGAGTTTGTCTTAATCTGTAAACTTTAGTATTGGTTTGTTTGATTACTTCATTGGATGACTTGTTCGAATAACTACTGCCATAGTTATTCGATAGAAAATAGAAACAAACCAAGACTATAACCTAATAGTACTTTCATCAAATTAGCATTACTTTTAAATTGCTTTTAGACTACGATTGATTGAAAAGCAAAAATATTCAGTTTTGCTTTTGATCAAATGCAACAAAAATAGTGCACAAATGAAACAATTTGTATAGAATAAAGGTTTATATAAGTGCTATTCTATTGAATTGCTTGTGTGAAACATTTTTAACAAAAGATTCAATGTATAAATAAATCTAATAAAAGAATTATAAATAGGTGTACATTAGTGGTTACTCTCAAAAGGACTATAAATTCCTATCAAATGTTTATTGATTTGATTTTAAACTCTTTCAATCTTCTATTCATAAAAATCAAAATCAAATACAAATTATAACTCAGCTAACAATATATCGATTCTTATCTATCCAACATCTAATTTATGGTAATCTAACTCTCGTATAAGTTCTTAATATAATTATTTCAACCTTTTTAATCACTTTTTAACATAGTTGGTTGAATTGTTTAATTTTCAGTTAAGACTTGGTTCACCACTAATATGGATTTGCTGCTTTTTCATACATTACGCAGTTGGTCAGTATGGAAATAATGATGCATCTGATCAAATGTATAACCAGTTCGATAGGCAAGATTATGACAGGCAAGATTATGATAAGCAAGACTACGATAGGCAAGACTACGATAGACAAGGATATGATAGGCAAGACTACATGACAAACTTCCCAGCTGCCAATAAACAATCTACATATCAAGTATGCAGTTTGATTTTTAATTTTTATACAGTCTGGCCCTGTTATAGGCAATAGGTCTGTGCGTAGGAAATTAGTTGCTTAAGACAGGATATGCTTATATCTCAACTCTTTAATATATGATTGGATTGTTTGATGCTTAAACCATTTGCTAACAATCAGATTTGCCCATAACTGAGTTGCCAATAATCGAGTCACACTGTACCATATTCTCATTTTCTATGCTCCTCAGGAGATGCCAATGCCTTATCAGTTTGGGTATAATGTTGATGATGGATATGGCAACAAACAAGACAGACAAGAGAAAGGTTTGTCATGCGACTCATCAAACATGTATTGTAATCATATTAAGATTGTCTGATTGATCTATAGGTGATGAAAACGGCTACGTTAAAGGCAGCTACGGATATATGGATTCCAATGGAATTTACAGACAAGTTAATCTCCTTTCTATCTATTCGTTTGTCTGTAATTTGTTTGTCTGTAATTTGTTTGTTTGCAGGTTGAATATACTGCTGGTCCCGAAATCGGTTTTATGGCTAAAATCAAATCGAATGAACCCTATCTTAAAAATAATGCAAATCCAGCTGATGTTACTTATAATGTTAACGAACCACCTCCCAATTCACTCTTCAAACAACAATCTAATGGCAAACAACAATCTAATGGCAAACAACAAGATATGATCAATGATCAAATGAGAGAGCAGATTGTTAATATGTTTGATGATCAGGAGCAAAAGTTAGATAAAAGTTATGCTAGTAATGTCGGCAATCGGTTTATGAAACCTATTCTCTTAATGATCAGTAAGTTTATAGTTAATTGTCAATTAGATGTCTATTTGTTTTTTGTTTAATTTTATTTAGAGACTCAACGCGATCGTAACATGAATGAAGGTTATAACCATCAGAATAACAATGATATGCTGCCATACGCTTCCAACTCAATGCGAAGAAGACGTACTTATTATAACTAAAAGAGATTTGACTTAAAATTCATATAACCACAAAAGTTCTATATATTATATATGAAAATAGTTTTACCAAAATATGTAATTCAAATTTAATCAATTGCTTTTATTACAAACTACTCTACTCTTAGCAATTTGTAAATATTGCCTATCTCAATAAATTACTTCACAATTATTCATTAGTTCTAACCGATGATTCTTCTGAGCTACATAAACAATATGTTGCGCCCAAGTTAATTTCCGTCCAATCCGTTATATCTAATAGTGAAAAATTAAATTATTATTTTGGCATTTCGTGTCTTTTAATGAGTGATTAGAGTACATTTATAATTGAATTTTAATATTTATGATGTACTGAGAACTAAGGGTATTATTAGAAATATGAAAGAATTCAAATGTTATAAAGCTATTCAAATGCTATCAAGTTATTAAGAAAACTGCCTCAAAACATACTGCGCGCCTACATATGTGTCAAATTTGACCGATCTCTTTCATTATCTTCACTTTTCTCTACTACTTTTTCGCTTAACGTTTTATATTAACTAAATCTTATACGATACACCGACAATTAGTTCAACTTTCTTCTCAATTTTTCTTTTAATTTAAATTTATATTAAGTTTATGTTCAGTTCAGTACACTTAGCTTTTAGTCTTATTTCTAGAGATCAAAAGTTTGGATATAAAGCCTTTTATATAAGTTTACTAAACTTAAGACTTTCATAAATGCTAGACAGAATATTTCTAATGAACTTTCTTAAGATTAATTCAACAATTGTATCAAGATTGGTATATTTTGTTTTTGTTAACTCTATGGTATTAAACAGTAAATCAATTTTGTTAAGCTCCACTCAAACCTAAAGCTTATGTAAGTGATAATGAGAAAAGTTCTCACCAGATATCTTATAGTCTTCACTATCATTTCCATTAACAGATTCAATCAAGTCTTTAACTGTTTTAATATGTTCGCCACTACTATCTTCAATATGAACCACTTGTTCGTCATCTTCATAATCATTAGTACGAAATAGATTGGATAAATTGATAATCATTTGAATCTTTTCTTCTGATATGAAGTCACTGACAATCGGAGCAATTAATTCAATCACACTTGAAGTGTATTCGTTCGGATGTTTAGCGATTCGATATAATAACCGAATCCATTCTATTCTAGGCATTATTGAGTTATAGGTAACTGAAGCAAAACTGCGCTCAAATTTCGATACTTTATTATCTGATTTGATAGCTCTGATAATTGACTCGAACCAACTCGCAGCCAAGTGACGTATTGATCGGTTTTCAGAGTCAAACTCATTGATTATTAAATATAATAAAACTGATAACGAATTAAAACTATTGATAATTGCAAAAATAGGTGCAAACTTTCGTGAATACAGTTTCGGTATTTTAACAGATTCGTAATTAATCTGATTATCATTATTATAACCATTGCTTGGATTAACTAAATGCTTAATTAGAGCGAAAACAAACTCATTTCTCGAGTGCCTAACAGCAATTATGATTTCTCTCTTCAGTTTTTTCTTAATCTTAATATTGTTTTTATCAACAAATTTGTCAATGAGTTCAAAAAAATTGCAATCATTATCAACGGATATGATTTTTTGCCAATAAAACTGTTTCAACCAATTGAGACCAATGAGAGCGGCATTTCTTAACTGTTCAATCGATGGCTGATTATGTGCTGAATGGCAGAGAGAATGACGACAATCGATGATCCATTGGGGACACGAATACTTGTGCGCCAATCGCTTAACACTTTTCATATTACTTTCATTTGAATATTGAGAGATTGCGGTACAGAAGCGGATCACAGATAGAGCTATTAATTACAAAAACAATACATTCATTGCATTCGAATTTCAATTGAATTTCAGTGAAGGGTTTGGAAACTATATCAATGCTTACCATATAATGAATAAATAGAATTATCGTCACGATATTCTTGTCTATTATTGTCTTCGATTAGAGCACTAATTATAGCTTTTGTTGCCATTAAATTGACATTAATTTGGTGATTATTTTCAACTCTTGTTAACCAAATTGTTAACTTATTTCTAGCAAATGTTAGCATTTCGTAATCAAAACTGTTGTCATTATTGTTGTTGTCATAAATACAATTATAAACAGATATTAATTCCATTGAATCAGTCCATGGACTCATTATTAGTGAACGCATTTTATTAGCTTTTCATTCATTTAAATCATATTAAGACTTAATTTTCAGTTAAATCTAATCTCAGTCTAAAGCATCATAACACGTGCTTATGTGATCTGGTTTTTGATCTGATTGATTCGTGTAAACGTCTTTTAACTGAATTGACGCAATTCTGCTCATTTCACACTTGAAATATATGTATTGATGCAAGTGTTCTAGTTTTTAAAAGTACCAAATCATTTGAATGGCCTGGTGTGCTTTAAGTTCAGCTTTTTGTATATACAGTTTAGGCTCATTTTATTTAGTAGTAAAAATGATAAATTAGTGAACATTTTGTCACTTGAACCAATACTGAACTGAAATAAACATACAAAACTAGTATAAATTCGTAAATAATCAACTGATCAGTAATGTGGAAGAATAGAAATTGGATAGAGGTAAAACCAAGTCTAAACTGTATTTGATTTGCAATAGGATAGTGAGAAAAGGCGGCACTATTTGGGGTGTCATTTAGTTGAATGTAATAATTATTGTGCATAAACTGTAGCCAAATAAAACATAATAATCTGTATTAACTAATTAAATGTTATCCTTGTTTAAGATTAACTTAAATATAATCTAATTTCAATTATACAGTTATTCATATATGCAATAAATGATTCACTTATGTGTTAAATAATATTTTGTAAATTGTTTTTAGTATATCAGTCAAACGTTTGTTTTAAACAGTTTTTATTTTAAACTGTTTTTTGTTTTAATCTGTTTTTTGTTTTCAAGAAATAAACAAAAACGAAACGGTCTCAAATCTTAATTAACTTTATATCGATTGTAGAGATTTAGATAAATATTAATATAACTTATTAATAACAATGTTTACAAGCATATCATTATCGATGGTTTGGTAAATGATTGGCTTTTTTCGAAATGTGGTAAATATTAAGCAATTTCTTAATCTTATTTTTTCAACCAAATTCAAACTTTTAATCAATCATTAGTTGAATGCCATAAACAAGAATATGTCTAAAGTGATGAACGATACAAATACAAACGGTTCTGATGGTGAAAAGCCTGAAGAGACTATCGATCAGACCAATGGAGATAAGACTAAGAATGGGATAAATAGCACACCAGTAGATTCAGATGAAGTTGTGAGTTATTAAACTGAACATTTTTAGATTAACAGCGATTAACATTTGATCCCATCTCAGGAGGAAACAGAAGCCAATAATGACAATCAATCGAAAGCAGGTATTGTTACACGAAATTGTTCGCGAAGAAACAGCAGTGCCATAAGTGACACAAACTCTGAGAAGTTAGCAAACAATAAACCAAATAAGAAAAAGAAGAATAATAATTCTAATGCTCAAACGCGAGAGTCATCATCGTCTACATCATCAACTAAAACAAAATCAGATAAATCAGTGCCAAAGTATAAGCACTCAAAATTGCAGTATAAGTTCTCCTTTTGGTTACGCGAAGATCATAGATGTCCGATATTTGGCGTTCAGTTCAACCAACACTTACCGGACGGAGAGAACTATTTCGCGACTGTTGGCAGTAATCGTATCTCAATCTACGAGTGTCTTAAAGACGGTGCAATTCGTTTGGTTCAATGCTATGCGGACACTGACACTGAAGAGAGTTTCTATACCTGCGCCTGGAGTTACGATGATGTGACCGGCTTTCCATTATTAGCGGCTGCCGGTAGCCGTGGTATTATTAGGATTATTAGCAATGTTGCCATGCAGTGCATTAAGCATTATATCGGACATGGTATGAATTTATTTTCTCAGATTAACTAAAATACAATCAATTTTAAAGCTCTTTGTTTTGGCAGTGAATCACTGAATACTAAATCAGATTAGTTTGAGTTTAACATAATTTATTTCTCACGCTTAAGTCAACCTTTGTTTCAGTTTTTTAGACGATAGGCCAAACAAGATATTTTAATTAAAAACTTTTAGCTTCATATTAAGATAGATTAACTGTTTTACTCCCATAGGAAATGCCATAAATGATCTCAAAATAAGTCCACTTGATCCCAATCTATTACTATCTGTCAGTAAAGATCACTCATTGAGATTATGGAATATAAAGACTGATCAATGTGTGGCTATCTTTGGTGGAGTTGAGGGGCATAGAGACGAAGTACTTTCGGCCGATTTTCACTTAAGAGGACATAAGATAATAAGTTGCGGAATGGATCACTCGCTGAAGATCTGGTCACTGGATAAGGAAAACATTCAAAAAGCTATACACGAGTCATACAGCTACAATGGGAGTAAAACTAATAAACCATTTAGTACAGTTAAAGATCACTTCCCATGCTTCACTACCAGAGATATTCACCGCAATTATGTCGATTGTGTTCGTTGGTTCGGCAATTTCGTTCTCTCCAAGTCCTGCGAAAATGCCATTGTCTGCTGGAAACCCGGAAAGTTAGAGGACGAAAATGATATTCAGTTACATAAACAGTATGCAAGTGACTCTTCGTCCACTTTAATACATAAATTTGAGTATAAAGAGTGTGATATTTGGTTTATGCGCTTCTCTATGGATGCCGAACAGAAGATTATGGCTTTGGGTAATCAAAATGGACGCGTCAATGTCTGGGACGTTGATGTTGATGATCCTACTATTCCAAGGTTTTAAACTTTTGTTATTGTTTTCCTTTATGACTAGTTATTATTTTTGAAGTTGAAGTTTGAAACAGATCTGCTAATCTAACGTAAACTAACTGTTGAATAACATATAGATTTATTGCCTGTTTGCAAATATATTTGAAATTGCATAGACGTAGTATTGAACGGTTGAAAAATATGTATTTCTAATATTCCCCAAATAACGACGAGAGGGCAATAGATGTATGGTATATGGCTTGAATTAGTTCTTTTTTGTTAAGTTCTTTTTTGAGTCAAATTCTTAGAGTATAGGGAGGGGAGTAATTGAACGTGAAGTGGGGGTGACCTTTGTCCTGAAAATTATGCAGAAAAATGGGAGGAGGACTGGTCGAAGTGTTTCAAAGCGTCGAACAGTTGGCGATCGGTGTGTTTGGCGCGTTTGAAAGGATGCATAGATTTGATGCATAAATATTTCAAGTCAGACATCCTCTGAAATGGTAGAAAAGAAATTTGCGCTCAGTTTCCACTAAGTGATTGATTCTAAGCTCTACTATATTAGACTTGAGACGTGACTTTCAATATTATAACGTAATTAACCTTGCCGTTCAGCCTTGCTCTGGACAAGGCTAGGTCAAAGCTTAACGTAACTTTATTACCATTATTTTTATTACAACTCATTCTTCTACTAAATAGTGACCTTTCACTTCTATACTCATTACTAGAAAGACAAGCAAAACATTTGAGTCTAGTATTTCTCTACTATTATTACTCTACTATTGCTTTACTATTGCTTTACTATTGCTTTACTATTGCTTTACTATTGCTTTACTATTGCTTTACTATTTCTCTCCTTTTCCTCTCCTTTTCCTCTCCTTTTCCTCTCCCATTCCTCTCACTTTGTTTTGCAACCTTCCAATTCTAAACCCATTAACAAAACATATTTTAGTCAGCTATTAACTTACATTTCATTTATTTACTTTTTTCTTCTTCTTTTTCTGTCTCATAATTCATATTTTCTTTCTCTATATTTATGTATTTGTTTTTAAGGAAAATAATGTGGGAGTTGTGTATAATTTAGTTAATAAGTTAATCAATTGGGAGATAAGTTGACTCTTTGTCTCTCTTTTCTCTCTCTCTCTCTCTCTCTCTCTCTCTCTCACATCTGAAAAGAGCGCATACTTTCAATGATGAGTACCACCACTACCGCCAGTAATGTGATAGTGAATTGGCTGTTGACCGCTTTCTTGGCTCGTGCGATAGGATAAGTTGCCTGAGGCAAGGACGACATACGGCCTAAACTAACAATGCCTACAACAAAACCATACTAGCTATACTAACTCATATGTAAACTTACACTCTAGCATACCTAACCTATACTCCATATGCCAAATCTTAACAATCATTAAGAAAAGGCCTCAAATGATCTCCACTTTAAAACCTACTACTTTCCCAAATCTTTTTTTCAAATCTCTTTTCCTCTTTTACTATTCGCTTCAACTATTGGTTAACAACTCGTAATCTGTAGGAAAAAATTTATTCAAAAAAGAAATATGTGATATTCAGTAATATATATTAAATTCGTTATCGTTTTAGCATTGAGAAAGTGAAAACTCCCCCTTCAGTCAAAGCTTCCCCTTTCCCCTCAATATCAGATACCTTAAGAGACAGTCAAAAATGTACGGAATTTGCCTAAGATTTATGCGTATTGTGTGCCTCCCATTCCCATCACTTTTTTATACACATTCCTTCTCATGAATCAAATCCACTGTATTGTAGAGATCTCTATGGAATGTGACCATTCCTTCTTATCCCAGCTGTTACTAACCGTCTAAATTATATTCAAATTGCTTACTAATAACTTACTAATAACTCACCAATAAATCACTTATCAATTTCTTCTCATTACATACTTGATTATTGTTATCTATTGGTTTTTTATTTAGATGTACTACTTTGACTCATCCCAAGTGTACTACTGCTATTAGACAAACCTGTCTCAATCAAGATGGGACTATATTGTTGTGCGTTTGCGATGATTCCACTATTTGGAGATGGGATATGACCAGTGGAAATGCATCTGTTGTTCATTCGAATTGCACTACTTCTACTGATAATGATCCCGCATAAAACCATAGCATTATTTATTTATGCATTTATTCATTTCTATTCATTTATATAAATATTTGGTTTACCACATCAATTTCCTACTACACTCAGTTTTCTAGATTTTATATTAAATATTATACAGTGTTTTCAATGTCAACACTACTTGTATACAACTATACCAATTATTATGATTGATGTTTCTTCAAATGCAAACAGTTTTTTATATATTCAGAATTCAACTTTCAATGCAGTTGTGATTTACACTATTTTAAACAATAAATCTTTTGTCTATATAACTATTATTGAAGAAATCAAATTAATTAAATTTACTATTAAAATTCATCTATCAGAAAGACTAATTGCTTTATTGTAAAATTTTCCCATTTTCTAGGAATAATTACCTACTTTCCAAGTAAACTATTCAATTTGTACAGGGTCGTAAAAAAATTATTTTCCCATAGTCTTGAGCAAAACTAATTGCATATTCGGATTTTACGTTGAAAGGTACATTAAAACAGTTTGTGATAAACTTTAACATAATGATTACATAATTACTAAATCCACTCTTCACATATTGCAGAACCTTATTAGTTCACTTTTTAATAATGCTTTAAATTTAGTGCTTCAGAGAATCACTCCTTATCAGTGCTCCTTATAATTGTCATGGAGTTACCCTCATATTTGACAGCTATTTAGTTCCACTTTGCTTAAAAATTCTACATTTTAACAAATCAATTTTATAATAAAATACCTTTTCCTAACCCAATAAACTTTTCTTATTAACTATATCTAAAAGAGAGATCAATTTTCAAGTCTATTCTTTCAGTCTGGTGGGTTTAAACATCAGGAAAAGAGTTGATAATAAATGTTAGTAAACAATTTTTTATCATACTTTTTAATGTAAAATCCAAGTATGTAATTGTTTTTGCTCTAGACTACAGGAAAATAATTTCCCGACCCTGTAACTGAGTTATCTTTAGCTCAAACTAATTAGTCCTTTTTATCATCGACTTGCTTAGAATCTTTAGACTCTTTACTAGTATTAGATGTTTGATCACTTTTGCCTTCAATGGATTGATTTTGAGCAGTTTTAGGCCTAAATAAACCAGTGATTCTATCTAAAGATAAGAACGAAATATATTCGGCATTTTTATCATAAGAATTTGCAGTTCTCTCTTCATGGAATGGCTTGAAATACGTGATTATATTGTTGACATCTTCAACATTCATATTGTGTTGTTTAGCAATAGTTTCTGCATTATGTTCTTCAGGAGATTTCGTGTGTTTCCCAATGAATCGTAAAGCAGCAAAAAGACTAACTCTACCTTTTGGTACATTCTCTGGTTCGATGAATGCGTACATCGGTAGAGTTGATCCTTCACGTGATTGCGGCAAACGATTCCTCATTTTCTCTTTTACTTCCTCCAATCGTCTAAATTCTTCTTCATTCATACTCGTTTCTTTTGAGACAACTTTAACTGATTTTAAACGACTCAACAAATCTTCACGTCTTTCTTCCAACTGCTTCCTAAACTCAGGATGGTCTGGAAAAGAGAGAAGGGATTAAAGATAAGATGAAACAATGAGTCAGGATTTTAATTGATAAGCGATTAAAGATAAAGTAGGAATAGAAACCTTTAGATATTTGTTTATATATTTGGTCTGTTCCTTCATGTCTCGGAGCCACTCGTGGTATTTCTGTTTGTTTTTGCAATACTCTCTCTGCTTTATTGTCAACATTGAATCTTTGAATCGGTCTTTTCACGTAATAACCCCAGCCTCGTTTAATTATATCTCCCATTACCCGATAAAACTTATCGATGTCCATTTCCTTTGAAACAATAAAATCTTTTAGACTTTTACTCTTCAAAACTCTTTTACTCTTAATTTTCTATGTAATATATTTAACTATAATATTAAGTCTAAAAGCATCGAATATTTTATTAGTTTTCAAACTTACCCTAACTTTATATATGAATCGATATTTTGATAATTTTCTTAACTATAAGCCAAATCAGATTCAAGTGAAGCAAATATAAGTGACAAATCAAGAGATAAGAAATGAAGAAAAAGAGAAAAGAGAATCAAATATAATATTAAGTATATAATAAACAAACTTTGGCAAAAGGATCAATAGATTAGTTAGAAGATAGTTTCATTTGTAGAAAATAAGTGTTGACTAAAAAATGAAAATAAACGCACATGTCTTGAAAGAGGAGACATAAAGAGCGTATACCAAAAGAATAGGAAATAATAGTAAAGTTAAGAGAAGTGACAAAGCAGAACGTAATGTATGTATGGAATGTAAGGGATTAGTAATAGTGGCTGACAATTAACATTCCAGAGAGGGGCACATGCGTAGTAGGGAAGATATTTTCAAGTTTGTCAGACTGTTTTCTTGCATTGAGCCAAAAAATAGCAGTGTTTAAGAAAATGGCCATTGATTTCAATGGCTTATAGTATGGCTTATAGTAATAGTAATAACAACATAAATCTTAATCATATTAACCATGAATCAAGTGATAGTCTGAACAATCAATCAGTAATTCAATTAAGTAGTAACCAAAATATAGATATCAGTGCCTTCAATCATGTGAATAGTGTGCAAAGCAGTTCGTCGACATCGAGCTCGAGCTCATCTCAAAGACGTGCAGGCATTAATTGTGATAATGGTATAAATGCAAGTAATGGTGTAATACCAAATAAGTCGTGGGCTCGAGCAGCGCGCGAGAAGGCTCTCCAAGAGATTAGAATCAGTTTAGAGCCATTTGCCAACAACGATAGACCTACTAGTAGTGCCTCATCTACTAGTGATTCCAGTTCTTCGCCCGGACAAACCTCTGGCATCGGATCTTCTGTCAGCTCCACTTCCAATGTTAGCTCGAATTACTCACAACTTCCTATTCCATCTTCTAATGGATTGATTGTTGATAAAGAGCTCCTATCTCGACAATTGTTACAATTACTTATTGCGAAAGGATATTCAGAGGTATTTAACATAGTTTCAGACATTTTTAACACATACTTCTCTAATCTGATTGCAATTCTTTGATTATCTGATATTTGATTGATTAGTTTGTTTATGATTTATTTGAATTGAAGAGTTAATTGAATTAATTAGTGATTTAATTGAATGGATGAGTTATTGAAGAAATAATGAAAATTGCTAAAGCTAATGTTGATTTAATAGATATGATTTAGTCTGTTGTTCTGGTTCTTTATTTTAGCTACTTTTCATGTTTTGTTTAGAGATAAGACTATACCTTTAATCTCGTATTAAATGATTAATATTTGACAAGTCATTAGTTTTTTGTTTTCAGTTATGATAATAGTTAGAAATTAGTGATAATGGCTAGAAACGAATGATAATAGTTAGAAATGCGTATAAATGTCTGGCCAATAGATTAATAGAGATGAGTGACCAGTGATAATATTGACTAAAACATGAATCAGTTATTGTGCAATACATAGCAGATGTAATCCAGTTTTGGGTTTTATTTCATTTCAATGAGTATCAAACTGACAACATTTTTAGGTCGCCAGATATAGTCTGCCTAACCTTTGCTAACAAACCTATTCATTTGAAACACTTATTCATTAAATACATTAATTTTATTAAAACATCTATCAGTCTTTCAGTATTTTATATTTAGTTGATTAAAATAAAAATAATTAGTCTCATCTACCTTTCACTAGATTGGCATAACTTGCAAATAATTAGTCTCCTAGTTATGTAGTTAGCATTAGAGTTATTGATTATTAGTTATAAGAAATAATTGATTGTTAGTCATTGGAGTTGATTGCTAAGATATAAAAAGCAAAATTAGCTATTTAATAGATAGTAAGATATTAGAAAAATGTAGAAAAAGTCAATATCCGTATAAACCCAGTAATGAGTTAGTATTAGTATTAGTATTAGTATAGAAAAAGGGAAGATATAGTAAATATTTTCTAGTCTATTAATAAGAAACAAAGTTAGAAAAGTGCCATTTTTCCATAGCAATAATCCTTATTTATTATGGAATCTATTTTCTCTCTAACTCTTTCCTTAATATAACGTTTGAATGTTTTTCCTAAAATAATCTCTTTTAGTCACGTGTACCTTCCTTTCTGACAATAAGAAATATTACTTTATTTATCAAATTTAATAATCATCTATTCATTTATTATTACCAATATTTATGTTTCCGTCAATTATTTACTTCTGTTCAACAGTTAAGTTAAGAGAAGTTGAGCTAAACTCATTTATTACAAATAATAAGTTAATAAAAAGAATAAATTGAAACACTCAAAAATCAGGTATTATTAATGTAGAGCTAATAAATCATTTGTTTAATATATTTAAAATAGGAATCAGCAATAAATGCGTTGAAGACATGTACAGATAGGAGTATTGAATCCACTTTGGATTCATTACCAAAAGAATATAAATTAGAAATATTTAAAAACCAGTCCCAAGTCAACGATGGCTTAACACCACTATCAAATAGATCAGCATTTGGTGTAACGACAAACGCCTCTTCAAATCCACCACTCATCGGACAAATTCCTCTCAAATCTCTTAGGAAATCAAGTGTTGGCGAAGGCCTGACAGCAAGAGATCAAGGAGTCAATGGTTCGTCATGTGCCGCATCTTCACGATCGGACAGTCCGAGTGTGAGCGGCATAACAAACATACATCGCGATCGACTGCTTCCCGATCAGCCGCGTATACTCAACAGCAATGGCTTACCACTAAATGAAGTTCATTACCACTCATCAGTTCACGGTCTGCCGAATGGTCACTCGAATGGTCACCATAACGGTCACCATCATCCACACTTTCATCACCATTCGGCACAATTGGCCAAAAGAGGTTCACCGAACTATCTGGCAGCTGAACCTCCGCCACCATTACCACCTCCTAGAGGTACAATAGCTCCACCACCGCCTCCGCCGCCATTGTCTGCAAGTCCTACTCCGTCGTCGAACAGTTCGAACACTCATATCCCGGTGCAAAACACGGCTAATGCTGTCAAAAGTTCATCAGCTATTGGCCACCAACATTTGCAACAGCTTATGAAACGTATGTCTCCCGGACCTAACAGTGCGTCAAATACTGGAGTCCACGTGAACGGTCGAACTCAAGCTTATAGTTACGCGTCTTCGGCTTCTAGTTCGTCTCCACAGAGAGGAACGAGTCCGATATCATTCATTAACGGTCATAGCAACGGAACGCGGAATGAGACGAATTGTGCGACAAATTTAGGTGTAATTAATAGTTTTAATTCAGTTCACACTCAATTGGCTCAACAATTGCAAAATATGGGACTTTACTCATCAGCAAATAGTACTAATAATACAAACTCTAATATTGCGCCTCAACTGTTGCCATACGCTCAAAGTCCAGTTAGTTTTAATTCAATATATTCTCCGCCGCCATCATATGCCGCGTCTTCTAGTTCTGGTCGACAATCACCAACTCCTACCATCAGTAGTAGTTCAGATTACGCATCAGTTCCGCCTCAAGGACTCAACGCAAATATGCAGCAGCTGCACAAAAAATTGTCACCCGTTTCATCGACATCCAGTGCCTCATCACTAACACCTTCACTCAACTCATGCCCATCCAGTTCATCTATATCTAAAGCAAGTCTTGTTAATCGGCCATCACTTCAGGCCTGGACTGCTAGGCAAGCTATTTCCCAATCACCTGTTATAATGCAATCGGTTAAGAGCACACAAGTCCAGAAGCCTGTTCTCCAAACAGCAATTGCACCAACTGCTCCACCAATCAATTCGCAGCCCAGATCAGGATCAATACCACCTCCAGTGCCGCCACCTTCTTATCCAGCTTCATCTTCCAGTAGCACCAATCAATCAAATATAAGTTCACAAACGGCAACTAATCCGCCGCCATATCCGAGCTCAGTGCAGAAGACAACAACCCAACCGCAATCGTTTGTAGCACAACAATTACAAGAGTGCTATCCAGCAAACCCTCCTCCATCGTATGCATCAGCGATGCAACAGCAGCAACAACAACAGCAAAAACTAAGCTCAGAAGTAACAGTAGTGCCACAAAGTCCTCCCCCTCCACCGCCACTAAGTCAAGCTCCGCCGCCGCCACCACCTCCACCATACACGGCATCTGTTACTAAACCACAAGACTCACAATTCATATCAGTTTTGTCCCCCTATAGCCCGGATTATAATAATATTAATAACAGTTCTGTACAAGTGCCCACAACTGATCCTCCGAGTTATGCCTCATCTGTGGCAGCATTGGCTGCACAAAGAGCAGCCCACGTGAACAACAACAACCAACAAACAAGTAGGTCAAACGCATTGCCGAACATGCAGTTACCGACACGACCGGCACCTCAGCCGCCTCACAATTGTGATCTTGTGAATACAGTAGAAAGCATTTGCACGTCTCAAGTCAGTGCATTGCAGGGTACGCCTCAAAGACGACAATTAGAAGTGGTTCCCCCACTGCCACCAAAACCAAATCAATTGAATAGTGATCTGACCAGTCTTGCCTCTAGTAGTAATACTGATTTCGATTCTGATGCCAGTAATTCAACCTCTAATTCTAGACTTAATCAGACCAAAAAGAATCGCCAAAAAACCACTCATGAGTCCCCTATACCTCCGCGTAAGAACTTGTCCAAAGAAAAGGAGAAGGAGAGGAGAGAGTCTTCTGTTAAGATCTACTCTCCGGCTGCTTTCAAGTTCTTTATGGAGCAACACGTGGAGAACGTTATTAAATCACATCAACAAAGGGAAAGGCGAAGACAGCAGCTGGAATCAGAGATGGCAAAAGTGGGTCTCTCTGAAGAAGCTCAGTGTCAGATGCGACGAATGCTTCACCAAAAAGAATCTAATTATATAAGGCTTAGAAGAGCCAAAATGGACAGATCTATGTTTAAGAAAATAAAGACAATAGGTGTCGGAGCTTTTGGTGAAGTGGCTCTGGTTCGCAAAATAGATGCCAATCAGTTGTATGCTATGAAAACATTGAGAAAATCAGATGTTTTGAAGCGTAATCAAGTGGCACACGTCAAAGCAGAACGTGATATATTAGCCGAAGCCGATAATGAATGGGTTGTGAAACTCTACTATTCCTTTCAAGACGCAAATCATTTGTATTTTGTGATGGATTACATACCTGGTGGTGATCTCATGTCATTGCTCATCAAGTTTGGTATCTTTCAGGAACCTCTTGCTATGTATGTCATCGAAATTGTTATTCGTTTTGATATTAATGTTTCACTTTATGTTTACGATCGAAATGATGATTAACTTTGAATTATTTGTTTGAATAGGTTTTATATCGCAGAACTAGTACTGGCCGTTGAAAGTGTACATAAGATGGGTTTTATTCATCGAGATATCAAACCGGATAATATTTTAATAGATTCTGACGGGCACATAAAGCTGACTGACTTTGGTCTATGCACTGGGTTTAGGTGGACTCATAACTCAAAATACTACCAACGAAGTAATGGGGTTGAGGGTCATGACAGGCAAGACTCGATGGATATCGATGAGTCCTGGTCAAACAATTGTCACTGTTACGTCTCAAATTCAAGTAAGCCGTTGGAGAGGCGAAAGCGCAGAGAGCATCAGAGATGTTTAGCTCATTCACTGGTAGGAACGCCTAATTATATCGCACCTGAAGTATTAATGAGAACGGGTTATACACAACTATGCGACTGGTGGAGTGTTGGCGTTATTCTCTATGAAATGATTGTCGGTCAGCCCCCTTTCTTTGCTAATACACCTGAAGAAACTCAGAACAAAGTATGATTTCTTATCATTATTTATCATCTTTTCCTTTTACTCATCAAAACTATAATTAATAGTTTTTTAAGTCCTTATAGACTGAACCATCCTTTCAAAAAGAAAATATTCACTTCATTTAAATGTTAAATATTTTCATCAATCATAAAAGCATTTTATATTTTATCTTTAACTTTGTTTTTGTTTGAAAAACAGGTAATCCACTGGGACAAAACACTGCGAATACCAAAAGAAGCCGAGTTATCACCGAATGCAACTGATCTAATATTGAAGCTATGCTGCGGTCCAGAAGAAAGGATCGGCAAGAACGGTGCAGACGAGATCAAGAGACATCCATTCTTCAGTAGCATTGACTTTGATGGTGGTCTCCGAAAACAGCCTGCGCCATACATTCCTGAGATCAAGTACCCAACAGACACCTCTAACTTCGATCCCATAGATCCCGACAAACTTCATTCGGATGGTAGCAGTAATAGCAGTAATGGTATTGTCTCTCATGAACAATACGACGACTACACGAATGCGACTAACGGTCAGTTCAGCGAGAACGGTAAACATCCAGAACACGCATTCTTCGAGTTCACATTCAGGAGATTTTTTGATGCTGGCGGTCAGGCCTACCCAATCAAATTGAGTGATACTAACAATACTAATAGTAATGATAACGGACAGGGAAGTCCGGTCTACGTATGACTATTGATTAAGTCTTATCACTATGATTATTAATTTATAACTCGTGTTATGATAATATACGAGTTGTTAGTTATGTCATTTCTCTCTATCTGTCTCTATGCCAGACATTCACAACTTCCTTATTTTCGTTGTTCAAATTGAAATTACGATAATCTGCTATTTAATCCTTTCTCAACACCCCACTCGTTGTCGACATGAGGCCTTAAACATTTTATATAATTGATTCGATGGTTGAATTATGACATTTTTATACTTATCAGACTTTCAACTATCGAAATAACGAAATTGTTTATCAAACCTGAAATCTTGTGCCTTTAATGGCCTTTTCTTTTGTAAAATTAATTCTAATAATTATTATTCATCTGTTTAAACCAACTTTGTGGTCATCAGTGCTTTATTTATAACAAATATTATTCATAATTTTAATTTTGAAGATGAAAACGATGTATTCATGTTTTTATTATACGGATCACCACTCGATTGTGATTTATTTTGCCTTAACTAATGTTGCCTTAAATTTCATAAACCACACGAAAGACCATCAATTTTTATATAAATATAAATATATATTATATATATTTATATTTAAATGTAACAATTTAAGTAATTTAAAACTTGTTTAGATCCTAACGAATCAATCGTGGATAAAAAAAACGATTTTCATTTAATTCTTTTAACTGTATTTTAAGTTTTCTCAACAAATAATTCTTTTGTCAAATCAGATGTCAATTGAACGTTATATTTGATAGAAAGAGAGGAAAAGGACAAACAATTGAACGAATTTATAAAACAGAATAACAATAATAACTTCTATAGTTGCTGTAAATATTGTAAAATCTTGAATCTTTTTCGAAACCATTTCCACTCTTTATATTCATCATCAGTTAAATAGTTATCATTTTGTGTTCATTTGATTAGTCTGTATATACAGAAACAAAACATTTATATTTGTAGTAGTTATTAATTATTATTATTATTATTATTTGTGGCAGAACTAAACTTTAATCTGCCTTAAATTTATACATTCAGAGGCATTTTGTCTACTCTTTTGTTTTTATGATTAATTCATTTCTTATAAGATTTATGTACAGAACAACAAAATAAGATTTAAACTAAGAATTTAAACTAAGATCCAAAATAATATCTTCAATAATATCTTCAATTAACTGTCTTCATAAGCCTCTAATGTGTGACTGCTTTTCTCATAGTGACAAACCCGTGAATTTGATTGCAAAATATTTGCAATAAATGAGATTATATTAAAATTAAAGTTCTTTTAAAATAAATTCTAATTATTAATATTTGCACTCGCTTTTTTGTCTCATTTATTTATTTAGATTTCAACTGTTATCTGTTTGTTCATAAGTGTTATCAATATGAAAAACGAGAACAATTTCAATGGAATGCTATACATGTTTAAAAAGATTATATTGCGTCAAACATTTTTCAGTCAACGTTATCTCTTACAAATTCATCGTTTTATTTATAATAAATATTTTTCAAATCCAAATTACTTTTAAGACCTAACATTTTCGAACTAATTTTTGAAGTTAACTTAATTTTTCTAACTTTGAGATCAGAAATGCTTTTTCATCAGCGAATAGTTCAGGTATTGGACGATGAGTTTTCATTTTACTTATGCATTCAATCAAAAGCTCTTTATTCCTCGATAACAAGTCTTTAATTTGTTTCGGTTTTTTGGGATTAGACACAAATAACTTGAAAATAACAAACCAGTCATAACTGTTTTGTAACGAACTTTTAATTAAATCAAAATTTTCAGGACTACTCATAAACTTCTTAGTAATCGTCACGAGTTCTGTTTGTCAGTAATTTCACCAATAATTCAGTTGATTTTCTTTTAATGTAATCATCTTTTGAACTTAACAATTGATTCAATCTTTGGAAAAATATTTGAAAATCGCTTTTGATTATACGTTTGATTAGAAATGTGTGCTCAGTCAACAGTTGTTTAAAAGTGAAAAATGCGTCAAAACATATTATTTGAAAACATGAGTTTTTCATATAATCGAAAAAATCGAAATAAAGCTTTTGATTACTTTTTGTTGAGTTGACAACTATTTTCGCCAAAGCCTCAAAACGAATACAACTCCTAATAATTTGTCCACAAATCAGTGCCAATACTTTTGTTGGGCTCTCATAGCCTCTCATCAAAATTCAAATGATTTTTGGTTTCGAACAAATGTATTCGACTGAAGACAAACGAGTACCAAATATCTGACCAATGATATGATCGAATATGAGGGCAAAATCTTTTCTAACTTCAAATGAGATTAGAGATAAGCTTTCGATGAAAAGTAGTAAAAGATTTGTTTTAAGCAGCTGTTTAGTTAATTGTGATCTCATTCGTTGTGTTTGTGGTTCTGTTTGATAAGTTCCGTAAAGCATAAGTTTAATTGTGTTTAACTCTTTGGTCACAAACATTTGACAGTTGAGTGAATTGTTATCTCTGTTTAAAGAACTAATGAATTGACTCTTCAGTTCTTAATGATTTGATGCACACTTTTCGGGTGTTTTCCATAAGGAACAAATAGATTGTTGAAAAATATGACTGAAGAAAAAACTGAATCATTATTGAAGAGAATGCGTAAAATGGAGTAAAAATAAGTTTGAACCGACTATTATTTGCGTGCAATAATGAATATGATGTTATAAGTGGTTAATACAATAACAATGTAATTGGTTGGCTCTGATATTCTGAAGAATTACTGAGAATTTTAGTTAAACTTAATTACCAAAAAATGGTTTATTTACATATAGAAACCAATGATTAACAGTATTTATTTTGATTATTTTTGTTAAGATAAGATAAGAACTTATTATTATTGTAGAAATAAGTTAGTTAAATAACTAAGTTTCTGAAAAACTGTTAAATTTTCTATTGAAAAGAATGAGTTAGTATTTAATTTTATTCATCTAATTATTGACTTTGAGATATAGGATAAGTTTGGAGTGTTAAAGAATACTTACACTATAAATAAGATCTTAAAAGACTTCTGTTATAGTTTTGATCAGAAAAGACTTAACAAAAATATTAAATAATATGTGGTATTTATAATTTTGTACTAAAAATATAATAGAATTAGTTATAACCTCGAATCTTTATCTTCTATCGAGTGCATTAAAAGTACAGTAAAGATTATAAGTGCAAAACAAGATAACTGTTAATGAATTACCATCAAATTGAGACTGATTTTCTCAAAACTGAGACCTCTGAAAGGGTCCCTAAGACAGAGGAGACTGACTAGAAGTTGATAGTAAAGTTTATAATCAAAATATTATCCTATAGTACATATATTTTTATAGTATATATATATATATATATGAGCTGTTATTCACACCTAAAACTGAGCCAAATATAACTTTGCCCATGATTAAAACAGCGAAGCGGTTGATATAATTTATTCAACTTTAATTAGAGTGTTGATACAGAAGGATGCACTTGAAATAATAATTCTCGGTCCGAAAATTTCATTAATGATCAATAGGAGAGTAGTTTTCGTGCATACTGTATTGTTCTCATGGTTAGTATTATTTAGTATTTGTTTTGAAGCTTCATGTAAACGCTATTCACATATTAATGACTAGGCGAAAGTTTATAACCTCTCAAGTATTTATGTATATTTACTGTTCAAGACTTGGTAATCAGCGATAGCAACTATGTAAATACTTTGCTACGTCCATTTCGCAATTTACTTACAATTTTGATTTTAGATTTACTTTCATTACTATCTTGAATATTCTATAAGTTTGTTAATATCTGCAGATATGGAAAGCACCCGATGACAAGGCATCGTTTCTGATTGCTATCAAGGGCTATTAAGTTTTTGGGTGTAAATCTCTCTGATTAACAATAACGTTAATTATTTAATTTTTGATATCGCATAGGATAAGAATGCATACAGCAATCAATAATAAAAGCATGATTCATGTTAAAACTTTGTCTATTCATATGTTCAACTATGCAGCTCTTCCACTATTTGTTGATGCCTCAGAGCCTAAAATTGCTTTTTAATCAACAATTAAGCTTAAGTCAAACTGAAAACGATTACAAACGCAAATTGATTCAATAGTTTTGTCCTTCAGTTCTATTAGTCATACAAAAATCGATCTTAAGACCATAGTTTGAAACATAATCTAAATTTGACGATAAGATGTACTAGTAGCTAGATAAAATAGTATTACCACAAATTGTGACATCAATGGTAACTGTTTTCTCCATTTAGACAATCAGTGAGAGGCGTATAAATAATGAAAAGTTGATGTGATTCTATTCAGTAAACAAGTTTATATTGAATTAGGTCGATTAGAAGTAATTAAATAACATACGAAAATGTTTTGTTGCGAATCTCTATGGCCTATAGTAGGAGCAGTTGTCGGGGTGACAACTTTTTTATATTTGTAAGTTTCTAATATATTATCATAACCAACTTTTACGGATCAAAATATCTGTAGAGAAAGTCTGCCTAAACTAAATTGTTCACTCTTAATAGCATAAATATGTTAATTATATCACTTAAATCATTCTAGTTTATTCTAGTTCATAAACATCTGGTATATAAAAATATTCTATCGATTACTTTATCAAACTCTTCATCCATTCAATCGAAAATTTATTTTATTTTAAGCTAATTTCAAACCCATTTAAATTTAAAACTTTTCGAGTTTTAAGCTTATTTTTAATTTTTAAAGATCTATGAGTACCTGAAATGAGTAACAAAAAAGCTCTAAAAGTTCCTAAGGAATCTGAATTTAAGAGAACACTATCAACCCAGAGATATTATAATTAAAATTAATTTAATTTTACGAAACAGTTACTTAAACCGAAACTTAAATTACTGGGAATCGAAGAACATTCGGGGTCCAAAACCCATTCCCATATTTGGTAATATGTTGAGTGGGTTTATTAGACCTCGACCTGTAGTTGAATTAGAATGGTATGAAAAATATGGAAAAATATTTGGGTAAGTTCTTGCATCTAACTTCAAATATTCCATCTAAACAAATCCTTTTCACAGAGTATTCACTGGCTATAAACCTGGTCTGACTGTTGCCGAACCCGAGCTAGTCAAACAAATATTAGTCAAAGATTTTCATTCCTTCCGAAATCGTAGAGAAAACCCAACGAAACATAAAGTATTTTCAAAAATCATGTTTAATGCTCGCGATGACGACTGGAAGAGAATCAGAGCCATAGCTAGTCCGACGTTCACCAGCGGCAAAATGAAGAAAATGTATTCATTAATAAAGAGTTGTTGCACTGAATTCATGGAAAATTTAGACGAATATGCAAAGAATAGAAAAGAAATCCAAGTAAAGCTATTGCACGGGGCGTACACCATGGATGTGATTGCAAAGTGTGCCTTCGCTACAAATACTAATACACATAAGGACCCAAATAATCCGTTCACCAAAAATGCAATCGCCGTTTTCAATGTAAAACTCTGGAAAATTCTTCTTTTGGCAGCTCTTCCCTCGTTTCTAACTAAAATTCAAACATTGCGCCGATTGATTATGTCTGGAAATCCGTCTGAATTTTTTATTGAATTCGCGCGACATATCATTAAACAAAGACGAGATAACAACGAAAAACACAACGACTTTCTGCAGCTATTGATGGACGTCGAAAGAAATGATGATGAGATCAGAGAAGAGAGTGATGTGAATGAAGCACATCACGTGAACGAAGGAAAGGATGAATTGACTGCTGATTTGAAGGCTTTCAGTAATGTAAAAGAGAAGAAACTAGACGAAAACGAAATTCTAGCCCAATGTTTCCTATTCTTCATCGCTGGCTACGAGACAACAGCTACGACGTTGTCCTTCTGTTCATATGAGTTGGCGTTGCATCCAGAAGTCCAGGAGAGACTATATGAAGAAACAAAACCAGCATTTGATGAAAACGGAGAAATTAACTACGAGACGCTGTCAAAGTTGCCATATCTGGACTCTGTTATATCAGAAACACTTCGCTTATATCCTCCCCTTCTCAGACTTGAGAGAGAGGCCATGGAAGACATAGAACTGGACGACACTGGAATCAAAATATCCAAAGGAGTGATCGCTGAGATCCCAGTCTACGCCATACATCACGATAAAGAACATTATGAAAATCCGTTCGTCTTCAATCCCGACAGGTTTATGCCAGAAAATCGATCAAATATTAAACCATATACTTATATCCCGTTTGGTGCTGGGCCTCGAAATTGTATAGGAATGAGATTTGCATTGTTGGAGGCAAAGCTGGCTATAGCAAGAATTGTTCAAAAATTCCGACTTTTCCGAACTGCTAACACTGATGTTCCACTAGAATATTCTCGAGGCAGAACTCTATTACAAGCAAAGCGTATAATTGTAGGAATAGAGAGAAGATAAAAGTAGAAATAAAATTTCTAGATATAATATTAAGCTAATTATGATTTATGTTAAGCTAGAAGAAATTTTTGTTTGAGTATTATCAATTAGATGATAAACTGGTTTATCAGTACTTTATTTAAACTTATGTCAAAACAATCTGGTATTAGTTTAAACTCTTAGCTAAATAAACAATCTGTGAATTTAGTTGAATAAATATACAAAAGGCTGGTGTTAGCTGTCAAATACCCTTTCAGGCTAATAATTGTATTACATTGTTTGAGTTACTATGTTTTGTCAAATAATTACTTTTGCTTGTTTAGTGGTCTGACTAACAAATTAATGCTAAACACAATACTTAAGTCTAGTGTTGATCACTAATTTCATACCTTATCGAAATATACTACCACCAAATCGAAACCAAAACAAACATTTTAGACATTAAATTATCGAAATAAGTAAATGTTAATTTGAGCCATAATTTGTGAAAACGAACAGTTTGGAAACGAGCAGTTTGGTGATTTTGCAAGTTTGCATAAGCTAAATTAAGTTATTCTAGAACGTTAAGGACGAATCTGTTTTAGATTTTCACTTTTAGTCTAGGCTCTGGTTTACATCTATTCGCAAAAAGCAGAATAAACCATCAAATGTTATGTCTGAGAAACAGATCAAAAGCGTTCAAATAAAATCGACCCGACTTTTAGTATCATTGCTTCAGTCCTGAGCCAACCTCTCAATCAATAATAACACAGTGTATCAAAACTTAGATTCAATTATCTCCCCAAAACTCTTATTCTCGAGAGTTGATCCTTTAATTTGAGCTCTTGTCTCGTGTCTGATCTTATTTGGCGGAAACTTATCTAAAATACTTTCTATTGTTTTGTTCCTTCTGGAAAATATCGCAAATAATTACAATGATAGCTACCACAATGTTATCGATAGATTGTTTTAATTTTGAGTTCGAGTCTATTAAGTCATACTTAAGTCATACATTAGAAGCTGATTAAAAATGAATTGTTCAAAATTGACATTCTAGCCGTTGCATAATTCATAACCGAGTGCCTGTAATTATACTTTCAGATTAGCCCTAAACAACAGTGAATCACGTGAAATTAATTAGGAATTCCATATTGTAAGTTAATAACACGTTTTAAGTGAGAGATTCAAGGTTTTCATACAAAGTACTTAAAACCGCAATTTTCTATTCAAATTTCTCTAAACCACTCAAACCATACACTTATGTTACCCTTATCTAAAAATTTTAATCTAAATTTCAATTCATAATAGAAGAGAAAATAAAGAATTTTGAAGTTAAAAGCGATTTAGTTAATAATAATCGATCATAGGATAGGAATTTTGTTATCAGTTTAATACTAGAAGTTTGCTCATCAATAAGCTATTCAATATGACAAGCCTATAATCAAGAGATTTGATTACGTAAAAGCTTATTAAATATACTGCATATTCGCATACTTGACCTTAAAATGTTTGACGATTGAAAGGTCAATATGTAGTCTTGAATTGTTTCTTGGTAATGAAAGGTATGTGAAGCTATCTTCCTTGTTATTTACGTGACAATTTGTATTAGTTTCTCATATACTAACAATATCAAGTATTTTATTCAAATTGTTTATTCAACGAATTTGCTAAACAATTCAAATATACCTTACATCAAAAGTTAATGCAAATACTAAACTTATATCCCACTCGTCTTATTATCTTATAAATACTTGAATCCAGTGGTATTGAGTTGTAACAAACTTCAACTTAACAAGCTATAAAAATATCGATAATAATTGATTATCTACTGATAATATGAATATAAATACAATTTGTCACCGATTATACGGTAGTTAATTTCACCAGACTCTCATTTTCTTAAACAAAGAACTGCAAAGTTAGGGAATTAATTAGATTTTACGTTCAAGATGTATGTGCGTAAGTATGTGTGTGCACGTGTGTGTGTGTGTGTGTGTGCAAATTCAATTTAACACTTAAATGCAAATTGATTGCTAGGAGAAAGTTTGAAACTTGAACTAATTATAAGGTAAAAAGAAGAATGGTCTTTTGCATGAGTTTTGTTGAGAGCCTAAATTTGAAATGTTTAGCTAACTATTCGTGTAACTTACAATACACGACGAGACCGTCCTTTTGTTGAGTATTTATCGATTGTGTTGATGGTAGTGAAATGAGAAGTATAATTATTGTAAGTTATTTATTGGAATACAGATTGTTTAAGTCACATAAGCAGATTTTTCACTCAGCTGTTCAGTCATTCTAAGTTTATGAGAAGGGTGACCCACTCATTACTGGATTATTGATTATCTAGACTTATGCATAAATAAAGTTTACATTATGTTTATTGTTCAATATTATGTTTATATAGAATTTAGCTAATATTTGTGTAGCTTGACAAATATTCAGTCATTAACTTGCTTTGCACCTAAGCTCAAATTTGAAAAGTAATGTATTTTACTGGAAGTCTACAACAATAAAAATCTTAAATATCCAAACCTTCATGAATAAAACTATTTGAAGAGCAATATAAAAGTAACAGATTTTGAAAAAAGGCAATTTATTCTATGCAATTGAATACAATTTAGCCACAATAGTAATGATACTTGAATTTTAAGCATCTAATGCCAGTAATGTCCATATCCTGCCTGGAGGAGTGGTCGCCCTGTTCAATGAAAGGCTCGCATAAATGCTATTATAATGAGTGTTATGCATTACTTCAACTATGATTGTTAGCAAGGATGAGCTGAAACATTTCTTGATAAGATAAATTTCAATTTATTTAATCAAAATTATATTTTATCATAATTATAGCTATTAATTATTGTCTTATTTCTCTAATTCATCTCTGAGTACGTCAATTTTTAGCTCAGTCTGTAGTTAGATTTGAATTTAAATGGCACTGACTGTCAGCTAAGTCAATTTGGATTGTAGTCGCTTTGACTGTAAGCTAAGTCAAAATGTGAACTCGGGATCGATGCCCTCTCACTAACGATAGCGACAATAAACTTGAATACGCTCTGCTTTATAATATGAGCAGATAAAGGGAGATCTTCTCCAGTAATCATAATACATATAGAGTCATAAAGAGTGAGAAAAAGCGATCTCGTAATGATTTTTATAAAAAAATATGAATTTATCGCTTTCATATACTTCTATAGCTAATGATTCTCCAAATGAGTTTGTGATATCAATTGAACTATCATTTAATATCTAACTATATCTAATAGAAATAATGTTAATATCACGAAACCTGGCTTTAGCGTAGATCAAAAAAAGAAAAATGATTAGTCAGTTCAAATTTTCGTCTAGACGTTTGTGACTTATTCCTCTAATTTTCTAAACCACTAATCAGAGAACCCTATAATGACAATAAATAAGGAAAGAAAGTGTGTTCAATAATACTCGAATAAGTGTATTGAGCAAAATGAAGTTTAGAAGAGTTATGGCAAATATATTAGAATTGGGCAAAAAGGCAATAATAAATTGCAGACGTAGTAGGGCTTAGTAGAGTTTGCCTCCTATTGTAAATAATATATCTGACTGACTATACGCTGCGTGCAATTGCCATTTAATGATAGTTTCAAAACGAAACATTTGTTGGATAGGGTAGAGAAGAAGTAGCAAAGCTTTACCAATAAACCCTGCAGTAGTAGCGAAATCGATATTTCAGCCTAGTGCTACTTTACTTACAATTCTGATTCACTAGCTAAGCTAGTCAATTTCATGTGGGCGCCCATTGGTCACATTTAACCAAGTTGAATATATATTTTTCTGATTAAAATCTATTTTGTTGTAGTCTTAAATTTGAATATTTTAGCTGTTTTGTAGTGTTTGCAGTAAATAGACAAGATTCCATATTGAAAAATATAGAAGATTTAGCATTAAGCTAGCGACAAATTTGAGTTGGGGTGCCTGTGCAGCAGGGTCCTACTGGCTAGGTCATAGTTGTGATTCTGTCTACTCACACTCTACTGTTACAATAATGTTTTTAATTCTGCTGGCATATAGAGTGCACACTGAAACGATTGTAGACAACATGATAGTACTTGATGTGGATATGGATAGTATGATTATAAATGGTTAACATACCAACTACTGTATATCGCGTGACATTCTATGCGTGCATTGTAATCATTAACTCCTAACATATAGTATAGATCACTATACAAGTAGTTTACAGGCATTTTGTATTAATAAACTTTTCAGTTAAATCATCTCAACTCGACTCTTTGCAAATATATTGATATGATTAACGTTTATTAATTTGAAACATAATCAATTGTTTTTATTTTGATCATATCTCAAACAGAAAAACAATTAGATAGCAATATTAGAGACAGAAAAAAATGTAAATATTTTCTATTCTTTGTGTATCTGAGTGGAGAAGCACAACAAAAGTGACTTTTCATTTGACATTTTGGCCCCAAAGCAAAGCGGTGTGATGTATGTGTTAGGAGATTGTGTTTCCCCTAATAGTTGCAGTGGTGTTGTCCGCGGATGCGAGAGAACCGATCAATACTTAATAACAAATAGCTTCGCCGCGAAGACGAACTGCTAGTGAACGCAGAAAAGGAGACTATTTTTTCCTCCAAAATCCAACAACAGTCTTGAGAAGCTCACTATAAAACTTAGCTCATATATTCAATTCCTACATAAACTCTAGTCCTTCTACAAAGCTTTTGGTCCAATCGACCAAACCCTAAAAGCTTGAGCTGAAAACTGGACTCATTGAGTCAGTGTTTTAGGTTTGAGTTGAAAACTAGGCTCTGAGTCAGTGTTTTGGATTCGAGTTGTTGGGTTCTAGCATTTTGGTGCAAATTATGATTTGGTGTCGGAGTAGTGCCAGTGAATGGCAGTGAACGCAAGACTGCAATTCGCTTGTAATGGTTGCAACGCAGGACATTTGTTGCTGTTGTTGAGTTGTTGGGCGCGGCATTGCATAACAAAACAAGTGAAGCGATGACTTTACTGCAGTTTCAACTTCTCCGCCTCTTTCAATCTCTACTTGTTTTTTGTTTCTCTGTCCGAACACTTCCGGTGCTCGAGTTTGTAGCACTTTTTGATCAAATATAATACCCCTGATACTGGACTGGATCGAGAACTGGCAAAAAAATTTTCAGTACGTATATCAAAGTTGAATATCTATTGCTATACTATTGAGTTGTGCTGCTTTGGAAGAGAACTATCTCTCGATTTGGAGCCGAGAAAACAAGTTTATAGTTTTTCTAACTCTCCTCTACCTCTCATTTTCTAATGTCAACTCAAAACATAGGATTCAATCCAAGTTTCTCCACATCAAAAACTCAGGTGTTTGCCCGCAGTTCTGCTTATGGTCGATTAGTGTGTGAACAGTAATTCAAAGTGACAATTGGATGAGAAGATAGATTGAAGATGAGTTTGAACGAGAGTTTAGTGAATCTAAATATGAGTGAAAATATGAACGAGACAATCGGCAACGAGACAGTCGGGAACGCGACGAGTGAAGGATTACCATACGAGCAAACCCCGCAAAACATAAAGCAAGCTATACTAATATTTCGATTGGTTTTACTAGCATTAGGACTTATTGGTAATTCATTATTAATATTTGTTTACATCAAATGCTCAAATATTATAACCAATCGATTGGGTGTTTATGTAATTAATCTCTGTGTTGCTGTCGTAATTGATATGCTCGATGTCATCTTATGGTCACTGAAACAGTTTGGATATGATTACAATAACTACGACTTACCAAAAGTAGTTGTCCAGTTGGCAGGTCTGCCACAATTAGGTCTGCCAACAAGTTCCCTGTTCTTCTTCTTAATGATTTTCGATCGGTTGTTCGCTACCTGCTTCTCGCGTTGCTACAAGTCTTGCTATGGATCAAAACCAAATGCAATTATCTTAAGCATCCTGTTCTGGTTGGGGTCATTCTTTCTAACATTCATAATAATATTCCCCGACATAGTGTTTCCTCCGGAAGAGTTGCACACAATTCTGCGATTCTTAATTTCATACATCGGGCCATTTGTGATCAAATTGCTGTTGGCTATAATATTGATTGCGAAGCGCAAAATGGTTCCGGACAACGACGAAAGTCAGGCATTCATTGAGCGACATCGGAAAGCATTGTATTATACGCTAACCATAATCATAATTCACCTGCTCTTCAGTCTGCCCTACTATGTACTCCAAACCAATATCTATTTCAAAATTGTTTCAATAACTCTCGACGAATGGATTCTATTTCTCTCTTATACTATCACTGAAGTCCCGCTCGTATTGAATCCAATTTTCTGTCTAAGTATTGATCCAGAGTTTAGAGATTCGTTAGTATCAGTATGCACTTGCTCTGGAAGGTCACGAAGAGATACCGCCGACACTGGTGACGATCACGCAGAGTCTCAACCATTGGCACCATTGGCCACATCACCAATTGCTGAAGAAAAAGAACATCTGGACGAAGCAGAGTCTTAAACGATTGAATAGGTGTTATATCGTCTACGATCTATGGGTGTTAGCTTTTTACCAAAACAATTATAGACTAGATCTCTATTTAGCTCGTAATGAAGAGCTGCTAAGGGCTCAAACTTATTGACGATTGAAATTTTGGACCCATTGACAACTGAAAAAATTTAGGAAACTTAACGAACAAAAAATGAAATGTACAAAAAGGTTGATATTAATGTGTTTTATTAAATGATGAATGTATTGATTTTTGCACAAATATACTGATAAATTGGTTTGTAGAAAAGTAATTTATAGGACAATGAAATTCCATTTGAAAGTAAAGTTCAATTTGCTCATCAATGTCTCTAAAAAGATGTTATATTTCCAGGAATCTGTCCAACATTTCATTGTCTATTCTATACTTAATTATTGTAATCTATTATAAAACGTACGCTTTTTATCCATTAACTTATTTTTATGGATGACGGAAATCGTGGTTTACATTTATGTTTATTTATTTATTTATTTATTTATTTTATTCAAATATATTTATTATATTCTATTACTTCTATATGTACTCAATTTTAATTTACTTCTTTGTAATCATTTATCATTTATTCAAAGTATATAAACATTTAATTCAATTTCTATAACTTTGTTGTAAACTTATACAAGCGTTTAGACAACTTTTGGCAATTAGTTTCTGTTCAGATTGAAAAGCGATTTCCTGCATCTATAGACACTTGAGAAAAGTATGATTACATATAACATAAGTATGACTTATAATTATATCATAAATAACGTTACTTAATTATCAACAATTTCAAGCCAAACTTTTATTGACAAATCAAAGTTTTATTATAATTGAAGGTCAATTATATAATAACAAATTAGCATTTAGGGCACGACTAACAGTGGTCAAGTCTTTCAAGATAATAATTATTAAACTTTATTACTTCTATACATCATTTCATTGTAACACTTATATAATGTGATTGCATTCGACTCAACAATTCTGAACAAATAAACATGTTTTACTCAATCTTTCTTTTATTTATATCTTTTCTCACTTATATATCTTAACTGATCTTAATTTCTTCTAACTTCTTAACTTTAGGATTTGTTCTTACCTGCAAGTGAATTACACTAAACAAACAGAACAAGTTATGAAAATAATTTATTATGTCGTAAAAGAACGGTTTCTAATCTGGAGCTCAATTTTCGTATAAATTATTAGATTGTTTAAGTTTTTATGAGGTCACCTTTGGCTCTATGTGTGCCTCAGCTTGATTAATAAAGTATAAGTTTGACTAGAAATTAATTGAGTATTTCAAATAAGTAGTGTTAATTAACTTTCAACATGAAATACAACTTATTTATCTTTCTTATTATAGATACTTTCACTTATTTCTATTCATATATTTATTATTCAGTTCTATGAGAAATCAAGTAAGAATTATGTGAAAATGTAATGTTTTGACAAGTTTTAGTGAACTGTAAAAATGAAATTAAACAGAAATATTTGGATCTAAATAAGAACTAATAGGAAAGTAGCTTAGTGTACGAAATACCTGGTGTTGAAAAGGGTTGATTCAACTTTCCATCACCGGGTTTTCGACGCTTTTGCCCCAGGGATTTCTATTTTGCACTAGAGCAACATTAGCCAAGGCTTGAAAAATCACCAAAAATAAAACTAACCTTTCAACTAAACTTTAAATAAAAGCTTACTTAATTCAATAAATTCTACTGACAATAAAAGCCATAAATCTATTTATCATAACTTTCCTCTACTACAAATGTTCGACACAATACAGAGAACAAAAACTTTTCTGTCAATAAATGTTAGCCTAAAATGATAACTAAGGCAAATAGTACATAGTATGTAACTTTTGTTTGAAGTTTGTTATGATACACAACAACAGATTTTTTTAGTGTCATTGACATCAGGATTGGATATAAGATGGAGAGAGAGAGAGAGTGAACAACTTGAACACTTGTACCTATACAAAAAAATTAAATGCAAATTTGTCGCCACTTATGTGCTGAGTTTGATACTTGATAAAAGTACACCTAATGTATTTAGTGAGAGGAGTTCGAGTTGTAAAATAGAGCTATTATAATAAGTTATAGTATGACTAACTGAAAGTACGTGCTTTCATGCATGTGTGCAAGGCGAGCAAAATACCAAATCTGTGGGATCGTGAGGAGGATCAAGTCTTACCACTATTTCAAGGACAGCGCAGATTGTGTCAGAAAAAAAGGATACAGCTTTTAGTGTTTATCAACAAATGGCTCTTATTTTACACCTAGAGATAGTAGAAAATACGTCAATTCAGTCTCAGGTTACATACTGTGATAAGCATTTAATTGATTATGGATTCTATATAAAAGTTTTTGTTTAGTAGTTTGTCAAAGTTTTTTATATTTTTAGTTCTAATACAGCTCACATTAGAAATCTATTATGCATAGAATAGCATTGAAATGTGGTCGTATTTATCGCTCAATTCCTCGATTTGTCAATCAATCGCTAAATAATTACAACAAATCATTTCCTCGTCTACACTACTCAACTACTTCTTCGTTTGGATCGCAATTTGCCTCAAAGGATCTAAACGAAACACGATCTGAACAACAGACTCACATTAGAGATGAAGTGAAGACGACTTATGCTAATGAAATTGATAGCATTAAACTGTTTGCAGAGGAAAAGATAATTCAGCTTAACTTTATTGATGGGCAAGTGGCCAATTTCAATACTATTTGGTTGAGGGATTCGTGTCAGTGCGATCAATGCGTTCACCCCATCACCAAAACTAAATTAATTCATTCTGCAGACATTAGTGATGACCTCTTTGCTGATCGAATCAAATGTTTAAACAATACAATTCAGATCTGTTGGAGAGATGGTGAAAAAGAAGAGCATGTCAGCCATTATAATGTTAAATGGCTTAAAATGTTTGTCGGTGTGTTTAATGCCTTTCCTGAGGATAGAACTGACTTTTCGTTTGAAGTACCAAACGATGGCATTTATGGGTCATTAGTTCCTCAACCAGAAGAAGTTTATTGGGATTCTAGTCAAATGGATAAGGATAAGCTTACAATTAGTTACGATGATCTCATGAATCACAGTGAAGCCTTGAAAAAAGTTATTCACTTTATCTGTAAATTCGGTGTTGCCTTCATCGAGAACGTGCCCATCAAAAAGGATACTATTTTAGAAGTAGCTCGAAGAATAGCATATGAAAAAAGAACAGGTTATGGCGTTACTTTTGACGTGACTTTCAATCCTGACCCTAACACTCATCTGTCATATACTGGAGCCAAGTTTGAGCCACATGTAGATTTGGCATATCGTGAACGATCACCTGGCATTCAAATGCTTCATTGCATACAGCAGGCAACTGTTGGCGGACAATCATTCCTTGTCGATGGCTTCCAATGTGCTGATATATTGAGGAAAACTGACTCTGATCTCTTTGATCTATTGTGCAAATATCCAGTTCTGTTTAGTTTTTGTGATGCTGAAAGAGATGTTTGGTTTAGAGAGAAATGGCCTATCATTAAAGTCGATAATAACAACCGAATTGAGGAAATACATTACAGCAGTTTCTCTATGAGAGCGCCTCTATTACCGAACCATCTGTTGGACCAGTTCTATAAGGCTTATAGGTTTGAATTACACTTTTCCCCGAAAACTAATTTACTGCTTTGTGATTTTCGATTACTGTCTATTTGTTTTTGTGTCTATTGATAGGAATCTAACGAATACAATACGTGATGATAATTATCAATATAAGTATTATATGAGACCTGGAGATCTGGTTATATTCAATAATCGACGAATTTTACACGGAAGGGATGAATATGATCACTACAAGGAAAAAAGGTTTAGTTTAGTTTTTCAATAACTAGTACAGTAAATCCTCTTTAACTTTTAAATCATGTTAAGTGCTTTTCAAAAATCAATAAAAGTTAAGCCATGCTTTTCTATGGCATTTTTATTTTGTTTTTCTGTAACAACTTAAGTGTATGCCAAAGTTACAGAGGTTTCACTGTAGTTTTATGTACATTAACTTTGACAATCTATTTATCTCTTTAATAGATATCTTCAGGGATGTTATATGGATTTGGATGAAGTCAAGTCTTTATATGAGAAGCTGGACTTTGAGTAGTTCGAACTATTTTTTATATCTGTTATATATATATTTGATTATTTAAATAAAGAATGTTTAAATTTTTTAGTACAGCATAAGTTTTTTCAACTAAAGCATAATGTTTTCATGATCTCAAAAGCCATGCAGGTTAATCCGGTTGACAGTTTGCTCTCGATTATCGAGATATTCGATTGGCATTTTCAATAGGAATAGGTTGATAGTTAACTCAGTCGTGTCTTAATGTCCATAAACGAATAAGTTTTGTTTTAGGCAATCAGTCATGCAAGTATTGAAACTTTGATTTGTTAAGTTAGTTTGGCATTGGTTTAAGTCGGACCTAACCTTACTTTCAACTGCTTCGCTTGATCTAAACAGTTTTTGAATTTATTTTTTAAAGCATGCAATTGGCGAAAGTATGAAATGGCAAGATATATCGAATATCGAAAAATAGTCAAATTATAATTGTTGTAAAGTTGACTCATATTACCGACTTTTTAAAGTTATATTTGGTTAAAAACTAAAGTATATAACATACGAAACATAACATACTTTTATAATACTTTTTTAAGTTTAATCGACAAAATGTTATTTTGTTCATTTTTTTCAATTGTTTAATCATTTTATTAATTGATTTGAAATCAATTTATGGATCAAAAATTGAATGCAATTTCAAAACATATCCATCGATAGGATGTTCTAAAGATGATCACTGGATTTGTAACAATAATACGGGTTTTTGCGAATGCGATCCACGATTTCCTATCAATTTTGATCATAAATATTGTTTACCGATGAAGAATATGGGCGAAAAGTGTTTTATTACCGATCAATGCCTTAACTCAACGAATTCTAAACTTTTTTGTTATTATTTAGACTCAAATCCAATTTATACGAACAACAGTTTAATTGAATTAAACAAAAGCGATGCCATTCAATTGTTCCAATTGACGAATAAACGTCTCAAAGGCTTTTGTAGATGTGATCACCGCTACGATTATGATTACAAACACAATCGATGTCTTCACAAGAATCGGACATCAATTAGTAATCCGTTTGGTAGTGGTACAGAAAATATTGAGACAACGAATGCATTTTTATTAGACTGTAGTCTTGATATCGAGTGCAAGACTTTCGATGATTATTCTCATTGTGACACCACTAATAAGATGTGTGTCTGTAATGAGGGCTTTGTTAATAATGTGAACAACAGATGCCCTAAAATCAAGTCTTTATACCAAAAGTGTGAATATTTTGATGAATGCATTGATCGTAACTCTTATTGTCATAAGGATCAAAATATTTGTGTTTGTAGTACTGGATATTTGCCTGATTTACAAAATCAGATCTGTTTAGATCGCGGTCACTCTATGAGAAGTGCACTCATGATCGCGAACGTAGTTTTCAGTTTGGTGTTTGTGACCACAGGTCTCTGACTTTGGATGTGAAAAACTCATTGTGTGTCAAACGAACAAATTATGGAGACGTTTTTCATAAAGATTTTGGAGATGTTGTGTGCCAATCGAGTGGCGATCATTTGGTTTGTTCTAAGTATACAAATCGATGTGTTTGTGAAGACGGATATGTATTGAGAAGCGATAAGTGCAGACCTTTCAATATAAACAAATTTGGATTGAAAGACGAGTTCGTTGAGAGCGAAACCCATAAATTCTATTTTAGATTTAACGAAATAGATGTAATCCATTGAATAGATTCTAGAAATCTCTAATCAAACGATGAAGTAAATTTAATGGATAAAAATGTATAACACTTATAAAATGTAAATAAATATGGATAACAATGATCGTAGAATTAACAAACGTATTGTAAAGATTTGGCGCATTAACATTGGAGTGGAATGAACGGAATGATACAATTTTAATAAACTAAATGCCTGTTGCACTATAACATAAGTTAATTATTTGGAAGGGGATATGCAATTGTGAGCATTCATTTTTGATCAAATTAATATTGATTTCATAGATAATTACAATCCTCTGCTGGACTAGATTTAAAATCAGTACTGTTTTTGCTCTGTAAGTATAAAATAGTATAATTTTACGAATTAGTTTAAATTATAAATATCAAGCATGAGATCAAAGCAATTATATTATACTGATAATCTTCAGTAGAATGAAATGTTTATATTGGCTTAACAAAAAGGCACACAAAGACTTTGATGAGCTGCTGTCTGAAAACTTTCACAAAAATAGCATTATTGTAAAGATGTACAACATCAGTGAATCTTTTGCAGTCTCTTGTTTGCATTCGCTTCAGGACGTGATCCCAGGTTTGAATTAGAAAATGCAAATAAAAACACATTTAACAAAAACATTAATTCGAAACCCTATTAATTATCTTGACCAAAACCGTCGATATAACTGCTTATTAAGGTTCAACTTTAGGGCTTCACTTGAGACATTTTCCAAGTCCTTGTCCAATTGCTTAACTTGTACTTTAAGCAATTACTTATCATTCTCGAGCTTTTTCTTACTCTGCTTGAGTTTTTTAACTTCTTCTTTCTTGTCCTTCTCGAGCTCATCGATCTTCTTCTTTCTTGTCCTTCTCGAGCTCATCGATCTTCTTCTTTCTTGTCCTTCTCGAGCTCATCGATCTTCTTCTTTCTTGTCCTTCTCGAGCTCATCGATCTTCTTCTTTCTTGTCCTTCTCGAGCTCATCGATCTTCTTCTTTCTTGTCCTTCTCGAGCTCATCGATCTTCTTCTTTCTTGTCCTTCTCGAGCTCATCGATCTTCTTCTTCAATCGCTTCATTTCTTCTGCTTGTTCTTCTTGCTTTCTTTTTTTTGACCCGACATTTTTTTGCGGCGGCGTTATTAGCCTCTCTTTTACTCTTTTGAGTATTAGTTTCTTTATTGACTTGTTGAAGTTAGCTTTCTTCAATCTCACTAACTAAGCAATTGTCTGTTGCGGGTGCAGCCGAAGCCTTGGAAAGTGATTGAGCTACATACGAATCATAGTGAAAGTGTTGGTTCAATTAAAGTTAACTCAATTAAACCTTACAAAACTGGAAGCTCGTATCATTGAATGGAATAAATAGTGTGCGCAAGTTGCTGTCCTCTCCACGTCCTTGCATTTGTGAAAGTTCCATCGAACCCGGTTGACTGCACGCACTCGTGTCAAGAGATAACTGGTCATTACTTAGACCTTGGGGTATCGCTTGCCAAGTATTCCATTCTGATTCATTCAATGTAATAGTGCGCACCTTCTCTGGATTATCGGACATCTTAGAAACTAAGTTAATTGAATTAATAATACTATGAATCATGATCTATTAGTTCTCAATCCTATAAGAGTTTCGTTTTCAAGTTTATTGAGCTAATTTTTCATCCAATTAAGGCACCATTTTCTAAGTTATTGCATAATTTTCAATAAGGAATATTTTAATAATTCATTAAAAGTCTAGCAGCTTATTGGCTAAATAACTATTAGAAATCTTTCAAAATCACATTCAATTAAAACAATCAATAATTTGAAGTCTTAAAACATTAAGCGAAACTTGAATTGGTTTCTCATTCTATTAGCAATTAGATAATTTATCAAAATAAGTACTCACTGTTAATTCAATGATTTGTAGAAATAATAATTTATAAATTGTTTAAAAATTTTGTTAACTAATTAAATCTAACACATTTCTGATGCCAATCACTCTCTAAAGCTCACTATCTGTCACACAAACTGACTTATTTTGTTTTTGTAATAATTATATCATAATCGAATCATATGTCCAGCCAACAAATAATTAAGTCAATCGTATAAATACAGTTAAACTTTTTGCCAAACTTATTTTTATTGTAATAGACAAAACATTTGATATAGTTTTCCTACAAACTTCTATAAAACTTTATGCATAATTTTGCCGCTTACTTCAACATAAAAATAATTTGAATAAGTCTTACCTGTAAAATAGATTACTGAGAAAGTATGAAATTCGAACTAATATTAATTAATTTGTTGATATAAAGTACAAAAAATGTAAATTTGAGGCCTAAAGATGTTCTACCTGTCAGTAATAATGTAATAAATGCAAAATGTAACGGTTAGGTTTTACTTATCGTGCTCCGCCCATACGGGAGGTCCTAGGACAGAACCATATATATATGTACTCGTCTTGGAAACCTGAGTTCATCGATACCCCACTTGAGACCTAAGGCACAGTTACAAAACGTTGGACCTGGGTTCATAACGTAAAATCAGGTAAAATGTGATAATTATATAGAGGGAAAAATAGTTAATAGGTCTAACTTTTTATAGAAAGACTCCAGAGTCCAAGTTGAGTACTAATAGACTGAAGCTCGCGTATCAAATATGGCGAGCCTAGGTCCAGCCCTTAGAGACTTCAACATTTTGTATCTATCCCTTAGAATCCCAAGTGGGGTATCGATAGGGTGTCCTCCGCATAAACCCGATTCAAATTTGACCCAAACTTTTTTTATTTTAGCCCAATAGTCATTTCACCCAAAATGACAAAAATAAAAATTCATTTTGACCCAATGTCACACTATAAATAATTTTTCAATGACTGACTATGCGTGAAGAAACGTACACAGTCTGTCCTTTTAACTTTCAAATTAAGACAAAGCAATTAAAGCCTTCTATATTTTCATATTCTAATCAAATGTTAAATAAATTACTCATCGATTCAAAATTTGATACTTTGAAATAAACTTTTAATAATCACATCGGCTTTGCGGACGCATTTAGTTATCAAATACGTTTGCGATTAATGATTTTCATGACTTAACTATGAATTGAGAGTGTTTTACTTTTATTTTAGATCTAATCATTTAATAATTTTCTGTTTTTACGATTTATATAATTTTTCTATTTAATAGATTTGTTATATAATAGCATTTGACAAAAACTTCAATCTGTACTCTTCTTTTAAAACATTGGGTCAAATCAAACTTGGGTCAATCAGGGATAGACCATCGATAGACTCATGTTGTTGAGTTGAATTAGCATACCAAATATGGTATGCCTAGGTTCCGTCTTTAGATACCTAGGCCCAACTTTTTGTAGCTAGGTCCTAGGGTCCCGAGTGGGATATCGATGAACTCAAGTTGTTAAGACGAGTACATATAGGTGGTTCCGCCCTAGGACCTCCCATATGGGCGGATTATGATTAGTAAAACCTAACCATAAGTACGAAATAGATTGGATAAATAGATAATCATTTCAATCATTTCTTCTAATATGAAGTCACTAACAATCGGAGCAATTAATTGAATCAGACTTGAAGTGTATTCGTTCGTGTGTTTAACGATCCGATATAATAACCGAATCCACTCTATTCTAGGCATTACTGAGTTATAGGTAACTGAAGTAAAACTGCGCTCAATTTCGACACTTTAGTATCTGACTTGATGGCTTTAATAACTGACTCGAACAAATTAGCGGCCAAGTGACGTATTGATCTGTTTCAGAGTCTAACTCATTGATTATTAAATAATCGACAAATTCGAACAAGCTTTGATAAAAATAATGACAATATACATCCTTCTGCTTCATCTATTTAGAAAATCTGAAAATGACATTCGATTAACACTGAGAGACAGCTCACAGACTGTCAATTCGCACAACTAAGTGGTCGACAACTCAGACATACCTCCGAATTATGAAGAGGCCACCAATGGTTATGTCATTCTATAGTTGACACCTTTTGTTAATATTTGTTATTCGAACTGAACATTTGTTAATTTGTCTTCAAAGTAATATAAAGTTGATCTATATATACTGAATGTTAGGTCAGTTGATGATTGAGTTTTCTCTATTTTTAAATAAAAGTTAAATGAAATCTGATTTTGCCCTCAAAGACTATTTTACTGATAGTTATTTTGATCCTTTTTTTGGAATAATACGAATTTTAAAAATATTTGAAAACTTTTTAATCAAACTTTAATGTGAAGTTGAGGAAAATAGAGTTGGTTCGAGAAATGAGTTTTTAAACTTAACTGAAACACTATTTTTTGAAAGCATTTAATTGTAGAGGAAAAATCATTTGATAGACAATTTGATAAAACTGATAATTATCTTATTGTAATTGACCAAAAATTTATTTTTTTATCACATAATTTTAAATTCATAAAATTTAGTTAAATTTAATCACAGTTTGCATTTAATAGATTTGAGATAGTTTGATCTAGTTTACTGTTAATAAGTGAATAAATGGCACTATAAAAGAAGCATAATAATAATAATAATAATAATAATAATAATAATAATAATAACAGTTGCCTCTTATTTTGAGTAATAACCTGTGCGTCAATAGTACCAATCTGAAAGACAATTTTTGGACTAGTTGCAAGATAAGTAGTGCACTGGTTTTTTATGAAATAGTAAACTATATAGTTATGAGATACTTTAATGAAATGGAATGTTGATTGTATAGGCTTAACGAAGAGGCACGTTTTGGTCTTAAGGTTTGAATTAGGAAAACTAAATTTTGAAAACACATTTTATAAGAGCATTATTAAATAATTGGTGATCTAGCGATTACATTCGCCATAACTGCAGATAAATGCTTATTAAGACTTACAACTTTAACAATTTCCTGGAACTAATTCTCCAATGTCTTACGTGTTTCTATATTTAATTGATCAAATTCATGTGGCACTATATACTTTTTATCACCTGCGTCACATTACCAGTTATTATTTGAGCAGATTTTTCCATCTCCTGAATTATTTCTTTTCTCATTTGATTCATTTGATTTATTATTGCAATCGGCTCGAGCTCTTTGGGCTTTTGCTCATGCCCTCCGGTTTTTACCTTGAGCTTTGCGTTCTTTCTCTTGAGCTTTGCGTTCTTTTTTTCTGGAGCTTTGCGTACTCTTTATTGAGCTTTGCGTTCTCTTCCTCCGTCATTTTCAGTTTGTTATTTAGTTCTTGATTCTGTTTCATCTTTTTAGCTCGATATTTTCGTTGGGCTTCATTGTTTTGTCTTTTTTTCTCTTTTGTTTGGATATTCTCTTTTTTGTTGGCTTGTTGACTAATTTCTTTAGTATCATTGACCACGAAGTTGTATATTGAAGGCGCAATCGAAGCCTCAGAATGTGGTTGAGCTACACAAGAATCTTAGTGAAGGTTTTGGTTCAATTAAAGTTAACTCAATTGAAAACTTACGAGAGTCCAAGGTATTGTGTGGAGAAAATAATGTATGCCTGTCACTGCTTTCTTCACTCCCTTGCATTTGTGGAAATTCTATCAAATTCGATTGACTGAATTCACTTGCATCGAGAAATAGCTCGTTAATCGGTATATTCCGCATTAGTTCCAATGTTTCCCATTCACATTTAGTCACCATAGCAGTGATCATGGTTGTATTATCGGATGTCTTAGAACCTGAATTAATTGAATTAAACTTTTAATCGTGGTCTATTGGTTTTCAATTCTATAAACATTTATTTTTAAGTCTACTGAAGCTAAGTTTTTCATCCAGCCAGATCAAGTTTTTCTAAGTAATCGCGTTGTTTTCAATAAGAGATATTTTGATAATTAAAAGTGAAGTAGTTTATTGGCTAAATAACTATTAAAAATCTTTCAAAATCATATCTTTCAGTAGGCTTATGTTATTCACCAGGGGCAATGTCGTGTTGATTATCAGTTGTGTATTCGGACGTCTGCGAGCAATCGAATTGCGATCGGCTAGGCGCGGTCATGTTCTTATCCAGATAATCACTCATCTAATATATCGAGCTGATAGAACTTTAAACTGAAGTCTTGTTTAAAAAATAACTAGTTAAGTTTTATAAGATTGAGTCAAAGCTAAATAAGTTTTATTAGTAAATTAGCATTTAACGAGTTTTCAAAATAAATGCTCAGTGTTAGCCCGAACTATGTAAGTACAAGTGACTATAAATGTCTATCAAATACTTATTACAGACATCTAAATCTCACTATTAAAGTCTCCGTACTTTGTTTTGCTTCAATATATCTTATTCGATTATGACATAATGCCTTATTCGATTGACTTAATGTCTTATTCGATTATGACATAATGTCTTATTCAATTATGACACAGTTATGTCTTAGTTATTCTCATACGTATATTGAAGTATTCAAGTAAATACAGTCACAAATCACATATGCACTCTTGAGTCATTTGAACACATATTGGACAATAACATATGAATATATACAGTGTTCATTTGTTATTAGTAAACTTCCTAGCCCGGAACACTGTATAATCCAATCTATGCTGCCATGACATCTAGCTAGCAGCGCCGTAACCAGGATTTGAGCTCTGGCGGGCTAAGACTAGTTTTTTACTCATAGTGAAAAGGTTTTATTTCAATTAAAATATTTCAAATCAATAGAATTTTTCTGTTACAGTAGTTTACAACAAATGCGTTGACATTGATCTAAATCTAAAGCTACAGCTATTTCTCTTTCTATTGGCATTATTGCTAATCCATTCAACCTTTTATTTGACGGAATTTCTTAAGTATGTTCTAGTTTTAGGTGCATGTGTTTACGAAATGATATAATATCTTAAATGTATTATTTAGTTATTCATTTTTTTGATCAATAACAGCAAATATTCAATAAAAATGATAAACTGAATGTATCTCAATAGACTTGTCGTGCATTAAGATATACGATGCGTCTGATGCATTAACGACTTCTAGCTTAATGCATAGAAGCGAGAAAAAGGTGTTTAAAGTAACACAATTTTCAAATGCATTTAAATCATTCACATTGAACAAAAGTCATTTAGTATCAGATTATTATTTTAAACAATTTTCAATAAATAACACATCTAAGAAAATTTGTAAATCAAATCAAATAAACTTTAATAAAAAAACTAATTTACTAAAGTTTTGTTTGAAAAGCTTGTAAACAATTGATTCCCATTATGTTAGATTTGCATAAATGATGGAAAAGTGAGTTAACTTACTCTTGTAACGCATAAATGCTAAATGACTCTTAGATGTATTGGTTTTTCTATAAAAATCAAAAGCAATTTCTTTGCCAATTTAAAGATAATTTCCTTGTTAAGACATATGAAAATTTGTCTGAATGTAAAATAGGATCTAAACATTAATTTAGTGCAATAATCTGAAAAATCTTACATCTTGAGACGAGTCATTACTGAATCCAATGCATCATATATTACAGTTAGGTATTTGAAAAGTATTCAAGTCTATCATGTTTTTAAAAGATTGCAAACTAATCTATTGTTTCACTACTCAAACACACAATTTGCTGAAAATCTCTGGTGGTGCTATATTCCTTAGCCCCCTATATGGTTACGGCACTAGCAGTAGTTAATGTTTGAATCATAAATTTTAGTTCTGGAATAGGTACCTTTTAAATGTAGAATTTCACTTGAGCAATAGTGATTTAACACAAAAAATAGTACCAAACCATGAAACGGATGAAGGTTGTTTATATATTGGTTGCTAAGGAAACGAAAGTTTGCAATAAATTGCCGCTCAAACACTATTCAGAGTTCACAACAATAACAAATCAAAACAAAAATTAAGAAAAGACAATGAGTTTGTGGTGCGATAAATATCGACCGACTACACTTTCCAAAGTAGATTACAATAAACAACAATCGGAACAACTAAAGCGATTGATATCAAACGGAAATTTTCCGCATTTGTTTATATTCGGGCCGTCGGGTTCAGGAAAGAAAACTCGAACTTATGCTGTACTGAGAGAACTATTTGGGTCTGGAGTCGAAAAGTTGAGACTTGAACACAAGCAGTTCGAAACGAGTTATGGGCGAAAATTAGATCAAACCATAATATCGAGTAACTATCACTTAGAAGTAAATCCCAGCGATTCAGGATTTCACGACAGAGTTATTATTCAAGAACTCATCAAAGACTTGGCCACCAATTCTACTCTGACTGAAAAACACTCTTTCAAAGTTGTCGTGATTACTGAAGCCGACCGACTGACTCGTGAAGCTCAACATGCCTTAAGACGTACTCTCGAGAAGTATGTGACCACTTGTCGGGTTATTTTGATTGGCGAAAGCTCTTCGCGAGTCACTCCAGCCGTCAAGTCTAGATGTCTTCTGATTAGAAACGCCTCGCCAACTGTTAAAGAAATATCTTCTATTCTGTTGACTATCGCTCGTAAAGAAGTGGTTAATTTGTCTCCAGAAGTGGCCGATAAGATAGCGAACGATTGCAGTCGGAATTTGAGACGAGCGATACTCATGTTAGAGACATATAGTGTTCGTTCAGCTAATAGCAAGTCTGGTCTTAATGTACCACAACCTCAATGGAAGGAACAAATCCTTTTGGTGGCCAAACGAATGCTTGAATCGCAGTCTTTGAAACGAATCGGTGAAATCCGAAATGCTTTCTTCCAATTGCAAACACATTTAGTTCCTCCCGAACTTATCATTAAAGTATTAACTCAAGAATTGCTTCCCAAGTGCTTAGACGACAATATGAAGAATAGATTGATTTCAATCGCTTCCGATTGTGAGCATAAGATGCGTTTGGGCTCCAAGCAGATTTTACATTTAGAAGCGTTTGCTGTCAAGTTTATGACTTTGTTTAAGAGTGCAGTCGAAGGCATTGATATGGATTGTGAAGAAAGTTTTGACTTCTATTAAAATATTTCTCCCAATAACTGAATGATTTTGATTAGAAATTTTATATATTTTTGTAAATCTGCCTTTAATCGATTGATATATTTATTATCTTAATACCATTCTCGTTAAGACTCAATGATGATTTTATCAAATCTCTTGTCAAAATTAATTGTAGGAAAATCTTTATGTTCATTATAAATAAACTAATTGATTGCATCACATCCTTTCTTCCAGAGTCTCAGAACAATTAACTGATAAGATATGAGAATTGTTTCTCTGTGACGTATCTTACGATAATATGAACTATTCATATCATAACTATTTAGCGTTTTAGCGTTGCGTATCTCTTAATAGTTTCATATCAAAGCAGACACATAATGACTGTTATGGTATGTTTTGTTATCGGCGTTTCTTCCTACTACAGCCAAACTATTAATTAATGGCATAGAGACGTCACCTGACTGTCAGGTTGAATGTATTTCTAATACAGCTCTAACATAGCTTTTATTCAAACTATATTTATTAATTTATTTCTAAACATGGGCTTCGATCTGAACCTTTTTGTTGATAATGTCGATGATGAACTGATGTGTTGTATATGTACCGATGTGTTGAAAGATGCTGTTCAGCTAATGCCGTGTGAACATCTCTATTGTCGCGCATGTTTGGTCAATTGGTTTGAAAAGGCTCCCAAAACTACGTGTCCTGTCGATGGAGCAGAAGTCAATCAAAGTAATATAACATCCGTGCCAAGAAGTATTCAGAACATGCTCTGCAAACTCAATGTCAAATGCGATCATTGCAATAAAGTGATGAGATTAAGCAACTATGAGAAGCATAACTGTTTTCAAGAAATATTGTGTCAAATGGGAGATTATATCGACGAAATCGATAAGGTTTTGGTCGTTCTTGAATTGAACAACTTGAGTATTAAATAAGTTTAAAACTAAAATGATTCTCATCTAAGAAATAATTACTAACTCTCTTTTAAATTAAGATCTGTAATTAAATTATCTAAAATCCAATCTAATTGTGAATTGTTGTTTGTTTTGGATTTAAAAACTTTTAAAGCCCTGATAAGTTATCGTTTGATAACGAGTATTACTAATGTAAGATTTCTCAATCCTAGCCATTTTAATGCTGTTTTCTGTTAGGCTTGGTTATCAATTCCTGCTTTATTTCAATTTAAAAATTGTTTCTCTAGTAATCATATCAAACTTAAATGTTATGATTCATAACAGTGTGAATGATTTGTTAATAATGCTATGTCTATGAACCCAAACGAGACTATAATCGTTCATAAAACCGTCAGTAAATATGAACAATTTTTTGCACAAACATGTAAAGATTAACAGCTTATCAATGATTAAACTAATTTTATTTGAGAGCAAATATAAGTCATAATTAAATATTCACTGATTCTGACTATTAATACTGAGCTTTAATGAATGGTAAACAAAACTAATGAAAAGGAAACAAAGACAAGTAATGCAATTTTCTAATAATACACTCGAATAGTTAATTATAATTCAAAGCTAATCATTTGTGTCCATCAAATTCGATTCTTCATCATTGACGACAATCACATCGTTCGGTTCAGATTCTTCTTCTGTATAAGAGAAACAAACAAATATTAGGATTTAAACGACGAAAAACTTTAAAAATATAACTCAATATAGAGTATATAGACTTATCTGCTCTTTCACACCTTTTATTATTGCAAATCTCACCCTTTGTTTAGTTTTTAAATTATTTGAAATATTCTAAGTGTAAGATAAGGCATTTTTAAACATCGGCTCAACTCAACCATTGAAGGTATCATTAGTGAACCTGATTCGCAATAGTAAAGAGCTTGAAAGAGAGGTAAAGATAGTGAAGTTTTCATACCATTGAGAATATTCTGGAGCTGATGCGCGGCACCCAACAAGACTTGAAACTGTTTTCTTCTTCTCTCTAGCTTTCTCCATTTGATTCTTAGTGTCCTGTAATTGTTTGATCTCATTTTCCAACTGTTGCAAACGAGCCATTGTCTCGCATCTGTCGGAATGTTTATTAATGACATTTGCCATGGCGTCATATTCGCACTTATTCTTTCTGATTCTCTTCGCTTCGACTAACTCTCGCTTACAATTAACTAATTTTTGTTGCGCTTCTATAATTGATTTGTCGATTTTCTTGTACAATGTCTCGTAGTTCTTCATCTCTTCTGAAATCATTTTCAAAGTTTGCTCCGACTTAGTCATTGATAGCTCGCATTGACTTAGAGTTAAAAGTATTCGCTCGTAATTCAAAACACTATTCATATGACAAAAAACAATTTATTAATTGATTTGAATGAAAAACTAATTAAACTGTTGTTTGTAAGCGTTGAAAAGCTTTGGGTTTTCTATTCAAGTCATTCATCGATACCTGTCTTCGTGTGATTCATCGTCAGTCAGACACCATTTAATGAACTGTTTAAGTGCGAAATTAATTCTTCGATCGTCTCCAATGCCATCGCCATCAATTAATAGTTTTCGTTTCATCACTTCATCTGTTAATTAAAAATCAATTTGAATGTTGAGATGAATAAAAATGTTCACTTTCACCAATGCCTATATAATCAAAATTAATATCAAATAAATTGATTCAAACCGTCATTCATTTGTATGAGTTTTGATTTTTCTGTCATTTTTGTCAGTGTTGTTGATTGAAATTAAACAATTGTAATTTTTAAATTAAGTTAGTTTTGCAGATATTTGTTGTTTTGTTTGTTTATATCCATTCATTAATAACGTTACACTTAAACCCCTTTTCTTGATTCTTACCGTGATCATTCATATTGAGCTAAACTATTAAAATCACTATCTGTTTAAGCAACTTAATGTCAACTAAGTATTTGGGAATAAGAAAGTAATTTCACCTAACGAAGGATTAGATTCAGCTTTTGCCAACTAAATAGAGGTAATAGGAAAGAGACTCAGGACTACTAACGACGTCATTACTTGTTATTTGACTAAGTTGCATTGAATGCTGTGATTCTAAAGAGATAATCTGCATAAGAAATACTATAAAGACAAGTCTACCCTTTCAAATGATTTTGAGAAAAGCGGTCAATTCAGTCCCTATTAATTGTTAAGTTATGTTGTTCTAACAAATTGCGATAAACTGAACACGTTTCTCATCTATCTAAAGCGACGCGATAAGCGAGCAAATACTTATTTGCTTCAATAGCAAAAATTTTGCTTTCAGTTTTTTATCCATTTAATTGATGCCGATTTCGAGATAGGAGATCACATTAATGGAGACAAGAGAGACGAAAACAGTATCGATTGATGGCTCAATTAATTGCTTAATAGAGAAACTAAAACAAAGGACGATTGACTGAAAAACATTCGTTGCACCTGACACAAGTTTTCAATGGGGTTAGTCTTAATTTAGTCAATTGTATTATTTGAAAAATTGCTTTTTGTATGATGGAGTCGTAAATATGAATAATTTTGTTTCGACAGCTAATACGCATAACCCTTGAGATTTAAATGCTCTTACTGGTTTCATACTGAACAATGGTTTCTGGAGGATACGTGATCATGTGAAAAAAAACCAGTAGCTTCTTTCGCCGGCTTCCAAAACAGCTAACTGCAAAATCCTAACGCTAAGCAGTCCCCAATCATTTGATAACTAGTTTAGTGAGTCCTTAGTTTAGTCAATCGTGTTTTTCCTAAAGATTACTTTTGACGATAGAATCATAAATATAAATTTTCTTTTGATAGGGTTACAATTATACGGATCTAGTCTCATATTGCTATTTTGACGGTTAAAATACGAGAAGAAAATTTCGACTGACCCTGTCAGCGTCCGAGACGGCTCGAGAGTCTTTGGGTGCTTCGATCTCTAAACCAATTGAGAGAATGTTGGACTAGTTAATGACGAAATGCACGCGTGAAAGAGAGACATAAATTAGCCACTCAAAAATGTCCAATTGAAAAGAATGAAGAGTTTGAGCGACTCAGAAGAGAAAATAGTTATCAAAATGAAAAGTTAACTAATGAGAATGAAAAGCTAAGAAATGAGCTAAATAAATTCAAAGTTAGGTATCCTCTATCGAAGACAAGTTTGAAGAATAGGTCTTAGCAAATACCTTAGCTTTATGAGTCAGTGTTCTGATTGCTTAACTAAACATTATAAATCAATTAAAATAGTCTGGCATATTTTTATTAATAGGCACGGTTTCTCAATTATCATATATTGTTGATTATTCGTTAAACGCTTTTAAATTGGTTTCCTTGAAGAAATACGTATTTTTACTAAATGTTATAGATTTCTTATCTTTTGTAATAGTCTTGTTTCCTTTCTACTGCCACTATTTAATTAACAAATGTTTTATAAATCTAAGTCGAACTCAAGTAAAGAACCAATTTACTAATAACAAGGATTGTTTGTATGTATTCAAAAGTTTCAGTTATTTAATTGATCCAGAAGAGACTATCACTTGTTTTACCACATAAAGCACAAAGTGTTGACTAACCATTTGTTGCACTAATTATATCATTTCGATGTTGTATAAGAGACAAGAAATCCGTACTTTTGATAAATTAAAACAAGCAGTTGGAAAAATAACGAGAAATGGTATTCGGATCAAAACACAGGCTCAAATTCAGATTGAAATATGAATTAATCAGCATTAGGTTAAACAATAAATCTGATTATCACTCGATCATAACTCATATTTATAATTTGAATATTAATATTAAGCTCGGTTTCATTTGTGTGCCAAAGCGATATCAATTATTTGTTGACACAATGTGTGACATAACTCAAGACCATTACGAAAATTATCTTAATAATTTGAGCCTTAATAGAAATCCGTCTCAGTTGTTTCGATGGCATCCAAAGTTTAAATTGGATGAAGTGCCGGATATTGTGCCCATTGCAGGTCGAAACAAATATTGGACAAGAAACCAGAAGATGCTTCCTTATAGACATTTCAACAACGATTAGGTATACCGTCGACTCTTGCGGCTGAAAAGATGGAAGTCGTTAATAATGATAACCAGACTAATTCTGACGAAAAGATCACAAAAGTTCTGCTCAAAGGCCTCTCAGTGAGCTTGTTGAAAAAGTATGAAATAACTGTTAATTCTCCAAAGGATTTTTAAAGTTTATGAAATAAATATAATTTGAATAGATTCGACCGAGAGAGGCTGCAATTTTGACTCAACAGATGACTAGAAGGCCAGAAACTGAAAAGGAAATTAAGATTTTGAGTTGTTTGCATGAACTCGTTCGTATAATTCATAGCTATTTCATAGATACTAAGACTTGTGATACCCTGTTATGATTTGATCAACACAATAGTCGAAGCCATCACTGTAGTCTTGTTATACTTGAGACCAGTGAACATGTAGATTGTATGGCTAAACGATTGCCTGATTGAATCTGTTTGTTGCAAATGAAGAGAGGATCTTATATTAAAATTAGAAAAGGGACAAGCCTTTCAGGTTTAGATGACAGAATCAGTAAGTCAATCATTTGAGGAATTAGATAAAACTTATTTTCTTAATTTAATTTTATGCGAACCATATTATAATTTTTTGATCAATTCTTGCAATTTGTGACTTGATGAAAGATTCATTTTTGTTAGTCGATAAAATTACGATTGAATAAAATAATTGACTTAATTTCAACGACAAAATCCGACCAATAGGTTGTATTTTACCACTTTTATGACTAGAGTCAATATCAACTACTTAAGAGATTGTTAAAGTTTAAAATCTGTTTGTTGGCTAACAAAAATTTCTCACAAAAGTCTAGATATATGGTTTTCAAGACATTCGAGTTTACATTTCCAATAAAAATCTCTGCAAAGTAACATGAAATAAGTTTAGATCGAATAAAAGTAGACATGATTTTTAATACTTTTTATCTAACAATTAAATTACAACCTATAAGATTAAAAGGATTTTGAATAAAACTATTTTTTAGGTCCGATCATGTTCTCAGGTCTAACCCATTGATCAAATTGTTCTGAAGTAAGAAATCCTAGTTTAATGGCAGCTTCTTTTAGAGTCGACCCTTCTTTGTGTGCAGTTTTAGCAATTTTGGCTGCTTTATCGTAACCAATATGTGGATTAAGAGCAGTGACTAACATAAGTGACTCTTTCATCAACTGCTCAATACGTTTCTCATTAGCTATTATTCCTGTCACGCAATTAACAGTGAAAGAAACAGACGCGTCTGCCAACAGACGAATAGATCGTAGAACATTAGAAGCAATAAGAGGTTTGAAGACATTGAGTTCGAAGTGTCCCTGAGTTGCGCCAATAGTGACCGCCACATGATTTCCTTGGACTTGAGCGCAAACCATAGTTAAGGCCTCGCATTGCGTTGGATTCACTTTTCCCGGCATTATAGACGATCCGGGTTCGAGTTCTGGCAATAGTAGTTCGCCGATTCCAGAACGCGGACCACTGGCCAACAATCGGATATCATTCGCAATTTTATTGAGACTACAGGCCAAAACGTTCAAAGCACCTGACAGTTCAACAAAAGCATCATGAGATGCGAGTCCTTCGAACTTATTTGGTGCTGGACGAAAGTTAAGTCCAGTTATTTCGGAAACTTGTGTGGCGACCTTAGAATCCCAGCCAACTTTGGTGTTAAGCCCAGTTCCAACTGCAGTTCCGCCGATCGCCAGATAATAGAGTCTTGGCTCAAGTGCTGCTTTGATTCGATCGATACCGAACTGGACTTGAGTCACAAAACCAGAAAACTCTTGCCCTAATGTAAGTGGAGTCGCATCCTGCAAATGAGTTCTTCCAATTTTGATGATTGACGTAAACTCTTTTTCTTTATCTCTCAAAGCTTTGAGAAGCTGTTCTAATGCTGGTAATAAAGTCTTATTGGTCTCAACGCAAGCCGCAATATGCATTGCTGTTGGGTACGTGTCGTTCGATGACTGGGACTTGTTCACGTGATCGTTAGGATGTACTGAACGGTCACCACGTTTTCCACCTTTTGATAAAATAAATCGATTAATAGGCGAGAAAACATTTTAGACATTCGTAACTCAGATTAGGATCTAATCAAACCAAAGAAAAGTACAGAAAATAAGAGATCAAACAACTGAAAGAAAAACTAAAACCAAGACTTAGTTGAACTTAAAGGGAACTAATGATAATGAGTAAAATACCTAATATTTCAGCAGCTCTGTTAGCAATGACTTCATTGCAATTCATGTTGCTTTGAGTGCCACTTCCAGTCTGCCAAATAACTAGAGGGAACTCTTCCTTAAGATTAATATTTGTTTGCTGTAAGACATCGTCGCACGCTGTTTCAATAGCACTAGCTAACTTCTTATCCAAATCACCGTTAGCAGCGTTGACCCTCGCGCAAGCCTTCTTCAGCACTGCAAAGGCATTAATGATAGGTTTAGGCATCTGTTCAGCACCCCAATCAGTGTCGGCACCGATCCTGAAGTTGTTTCTAGATCGCTGAGTTTGTGCCCCGTACAGTCTTTCCGACGGAACTTTAACTTCTCCCATTGTGTCATTTTCTATGCGGTATTCTTGAGACGAAGACATCATTCGCCAAATCACTAGTTGCGTAACTCTTCTGTGGTTTGCGATAATAGGTGTCGATGTTAGACATTGAGATATTGAGCGTAAATACATGACTATTAGTTGAGTTTTTATTGGTTTTTATATTGCAAATCAACTGATCTTCTGTATCTATCGAATTCAATGTTAGGCCCAAACCTTGAGTTGTTTGTTTAGGGATTCTGTCTGCATTACACTCACTTATAGTCAAACTTGCTTCATATGAGTTTTATAAAACTTTTCTCCCATATCACATTCATTTGTGGTTTGATTGCCTTTTAGTGTTAACAACTCAAGTTGATAACTCATTATTTAGCGATAAAGCGCTCTGCTGTAAGTTAGTTTTCTAGTTTCAATCATTACTCTATTGACTTAGAGATAAAGTTAAAAATGATTTTCAACTGACTATAATTCTCGAGTTAGTTTTATTCTGGTAGTACTTCCAGTCTTTGTTGACTAAGTTGAACAGAGAGTTAACACATGTAACATATTATACAGTAGCATAAGAGCCAACCAATTATATTGTTAATATATTAACTCTTTATAACACCATATTTCGCGTGCGAATAATAATCAATTCAAACTTCTTTTAACCCGCATTTCAAGAATTAAGTTTAGTAATAATTCTGTCTTGTCTTCAGTTATGTCTTTCAACAATTTAATTCTTCCTTATGGCAAAGACCCGAAAAGTGTGCACCAAATCATTAAAGAACTGAAGAGTCAATTCATTAGTTCTTTAAACAGAGATAACAATTCACTCAACTGTCAAATGTTTGTGACCAAAGAGTTAAACACAATTAAGCTTATGCTTTACGGAACTTTTGAAACAGAACCACAAACACAACGAATGAGATCACAATTAGCTCAACAATTGCTTAAAACAAATCTTTTACTGCTTTTCATCGAAAATTTGTCTTTAATCCCATTAGAAGGTAGAAAAGATTTTGCCCTCATATTCGATCACATCATTGGTCACACATTTGGTACTCGTTTGCCTTCAGTCGAATACATTTGTTCGAAACCAGAAATCATTTGGATTTTGATGAGAGGCTATGAGAGCCCAACAAAAGTATTGGCACTGATTTGCGGGCAAATTATTAGGAGTTGTATTCGTTTTGAGGCTTTGGCGAAAATAGTTGTCAACTCAACAAAAAATAATCAAAAGCTTTATTTCGATTTTTTCGATTATATAAAAAACTCATGTTTTCAAATATGTTTTGACGCATTTTTCACTTTTGAACAACTGTTGACTGAGCACACATTTTTAATCAAACGTATAATCAAAAACGATTTTCAAATATTTTTCCAAAGATTGAATCAATTGTTAAGTTCAAAAAATGATTACATTAAAAGAAAATCAACTGAATTATTGGTGAAATTACTGACAAACAGAACTCATGCGACGATTACTAAGAAGTTTATGAGTAGTCCTGAAAATTTTGATTTAATTAAAAGTTCGTTACAAAACAGTTATGACTGGTTTGTTATTTTCAAGTTATTTGTGGCTAATCCCGAAAAACCGAAACAAATTAAAGACTTGTTATCGAGGAATAAAGAGTTTTTGATTGAATGCATAAGTAAAATGAAAACTCATCGTCCAATACCTGAACTATTCGCTGATGAAAAAGCATTTCTGATCTCGAAGTTAGAAAAATTAAGTTAATTTCAAAAATTAGTTCAAAAATCTTAGGTTTTAAAATAATACTCGTCAACAATTATAGCCGCTTTTCGTTGCAAAAGTTTCAATTTTCAGTTTTCAAAACTTATTCAAAGGCAAGAAGTTAATGATACAGTTATTTAATTTTGAATATTTAATTTGAAAAATTTCAATATTAAAATGATTCTGTTATTAAGATAAATAGAAAACCATTTGAGTAATTTAGGCGTTGAGAGTAAACTGAAAATTTGAAATGTTTAAGGATCGATCTGGAAATCAAATGAATAATTAATCTTCAGTTGTGTCACTTAAGATTCTTAAGCTGATTGATGTCAGATTCTTGAATGCGTCGCAGATTCTTTAAGTACACTTCAGTAAGACTGAACTAAATGTTTTATTCATGCGTTGAACTCTTATCATCATCGCTTGTGAAGATTGAAGATAGAAATAATCTGATGAGAATGGGCTTGTATAGAATCTTATATAAATTGATCTCGAGATTCGAAAACGAATTTCAGAAATAATTTCTCAATTCGTCATAATTTGAAAGTTAGAAAAAGTTATTTCGCCAGACCCTTAAGTATAAGTTATAATTTGTTTAATGACTTATAATTTTTTAGTTGTGGTAATGAATAGTGAATGGATTTTTCTTTCGCCTCAGATATCTGAAAATGTTTGATAAAATTTTCTACTTTTATTTCGTACCTAGAAAATTAATACGAAAAAATTGATGTCCACGAGTAATGAAGTTGTTTAATCTGAAAATTACAAATCACATGATTCGTTGTATAAGCTCTATTCACAGGGATAGCTCTTCAAAATCTACTTTTAAATGCATTCTTTTCATTTAATGATAACTAGTGTTCAATCGGTAACATTATGTTATGCAACGTTATGTAAATAAATTAAAGTCTCTCATTCCAAGTTTTTCAATCAAAACCAGATATTCACTATCTTTTTCAAAAGCAACTGCAGTTGCTATGCATTTAACTCTTACTTAACCTAAAGCGGCTTATATAACGATAAAAAATATTTCAATAAAAATCTTGAAGTTTTAAAATACTTTTTAAAAAATAATATTTCGTTTGTTCGTATCTTTCTAAAAATAACAATGAAAAAAGAAGCTTAATATTTTGAGAATAGATCATGTGTTTGTTCAAGTATTTACATAAAGCTTTATAACATTTATTTTTTTTATAAATCAACTGCTATGAAATAAATTTTATTGCAAGTATTGAAAATTTTCTATTCATAAATTTCAAAGTTTCGTTCAAAACTTTGTTTTATTCTCTCTCAATAGCCTCAAGCACTTGAGTTTTGATTTCAAGCATTCTAGTGATCAAATACATCTAATGTTCACTGATGTTTCAGTAAGATTCTTGTTTATTTTGGACCACTAACTGAATATGTCTCGAATATTGATTAAAAATATCCTTGAATTTGACATAGAAATGATTTATTATCCAGTTAAAAATTGAACTATTTATCGCTTCCATAAATTTGCATTAAACAAATTAAAACTGTACTTAAATGCTTGATAATCCTCTATAGCAATGAGGAATTATATGCTGTCATGTCATGCTTTCCGTCAGACCATAATATTGAAAATATTAACAAACTTATAGAGTGTCCAATATAGTAATGAGTGCAAATTATAAATCAAGTTTCTTAGCAGATTAATGTGCATCATAGAGAAGTTGGCACAGCAATGGTCATTTTCTTGTTACTATCGAAGATTAATGAGTTTTCAAGTGTAGACATAATTGCATTTGTGATGTATTTTTAATATTAGGCAAGTTTATTCATCTATGCACTTGGATGTCATCAATATTTTAACGTTTTGATATCTTTTGCAGCAAATGCTATGTGACAGATGTGCATCGTGTCAATTTCAATCTGTTTCCAAATAATACTATTTTGATCCTATCTTCAATAAAGAATTGATAGAAAAACATCATATTTTATAGAAAGTTTAGTTTTCAAATCTCTATGTGTAGGTATTTTTCTATTGAAATTGATTTTATAAATAATTTTGTAGAAAATGTTTTTGAAATAAATAATTCAAAGTTTAATTATTTGTTTGGAATTTGAAATTAAACTAAACTGAAAGCCAAGAGTGAAGAATGTTTGCTCTATAAACTGAACAGTATATTCTATGCATTAAACAAGTTTCGCTTGAATATTTTTGAAATAAAGTTAAAACTTGCAAACATGTTTGTTCCTCAGCAGGATATAATCTAGCTTTCACTACTTTCGATACCATTCGATTAAATAAATGCGATCATACCTCAATATCGTCAGCCTTTTGTAATAAATTCTTCATATAATGGACACAAGAGTCTGAACCTAACGCATCCCTATTGTCTAATAATAACCATTTGGTAGTGAAACCTTGTAATAGTGAATGTGTATTGTTGGTCTCCACCGATTCACTATATTGAAGTTTTACTGTAACATTATCTACTGAAACTGTATACTTAATAAACAACTTATTTTCGTTAAAAGAATCTGTAGATTAAGTTTTAGGAACCAATATCAATCTTTGAGTACTTAATTATTAGCTAAAGGTTGTACTCTTTGGAGTTTAAATCACAAAATGAATTAACGAAATTTGAGAGTAAAATAATCTTATCATCTAACAAAATGTCTTCAAGGTTCAAGTTTTATTATAAGAGCTCGAATCTTTTTTCTTTTTTTGCTTTACATCGGAGAATGCGATGCCATTAATCGTTAGGATAGAAGCTTTATTGAAAATAACTCATGATAATAGCTGTGATAATTCATTGAGAATAAAGAGAAGTCGGTCTGAAATAAAATCCTTTCTTATGTGAGCTCAATTTGAATATTACTGCGTTAGATTGAACGCGCCTTAACTTAAGTGGTTATTGGATTTGCATTATATTCTATAAATCATAACAAAAAGCTATGTCGTCAAAGTTATAAATTTTGCAATTGATTGACATAACTATTTTTGTTTTGTGTGAGATATCATTCCATCAAAAGTATTTGAAAGAATCGATTCCGTTCAAATGTCATTCAGTTTTGACAAACATATTGTGAATAAATGCTCGTATTTTTAGAAAATGAGATCACATTAGGAGAAAAGACTTGAAAGAAAAATTTGAAGGTCTCAGCGTTGATCTGTTAAAATATGTTCTTATTCAAAGAATGTGAAAAATGCGCAGACATTTCAGATTTTAGACTAACCATTGAAATTTAGATAAATTCGTTGCAAGATTTCTGTCTGTCTCGTGATTACTCAAAGATTTGGCAAATCTGAAAGACTAAATATTTCTTAGAACAATATGCTCAAATTTAAATCAAAGTAATATTTTAGGTCATAAAAATAGTCTTCACAATCAAATCTAGTTCTGAATTTCGCAATTAGCATCAAATTTCTTAATTTTTTATCGCATCATCGCTTTATCATAATCTTATTTGATCCGTGGAGACAATTTATTATAAGTTTATTAGCTCTCAAGTTAATGCTATCCCACTTTTCATATATCACTTATAAATTCAGTGACAAGAATATTCATTATTTGTCAAAAAAATGGTTCAAAATTGTTTGAGACTGCATAAACATTGAGATCCTCATAGGAGAATACTTGTCAGCTTGAATAGTTGTCAAATATTGTAAGCTTAACTTATTTTCAAAGGATAAGACTCATTGCAAACTAAAACAACATTCTTGGCATATATTCTTTGCAGCGCTTAACTGCGAATTCACTAGAAATAAATTATTAATCTATTCAATACTTTCAATGAAGCAAAAATAAATTGGTTCTGAAGGAATCTGAGTGTTGAACTCATTCTCTCATTGATAGAAAACTGAATAAAAGAGTATTCCGAAAGATTGGCTCATGCTATACATTAAGCTAGAAATCTAGAGAAGAGATTGAATACATAAACGTGACATAACAATAGTGATACTCAGAAAGGTCTATTTTTGTAAGTTTTGTACTATAAGTTGACCAAATAAAATGTTATATGAAACCGAATTTGGTTTATACATGAATCGCTTGAACTTAAAATCACTTTCACACCAAAGGAATAAGTGCTAGTAATAAAAACCAGAATTTGCTGCAAACACTTGAAGCCTAGCATAATATCTAATTGAATTTTTTCCGTGAATAAAGTATTGACTGAATGCATTAGAAGCTCTATTGAAATGCCAATACTTTGAATAATATAAAATCTTGCTCAAAGATAAATATAACGAAATAATCAGTTGTTTGCGTTGAAAATGGCATCAATTTACAACTCAATGCATGTTTTCATTCATATTCAAATTAGGACAGACAATTTTTTATTGAGAATTATTAATCATGAATAAAATATTCTGTAGTTAATCGATATCTACGACGAACTACAGGCTAATTAAGTTCTGAACAATTTATTGCTTATGATTAGGTAAAAAGAACTGTAGAGATACAGGCAATCGTATTTTGTGTGATTATTCTAGGAATTATGGCTCATTCACGTCAAGATAGTTCTGAAACAGCAGATCACTAAACAGAACCTTTGAATTTAGTTTTGTCAATTGATTTTGTGCATCTAATTTCAAGGATTAACTAACTAGTAGTGGCGATGTCTGAAACATAAGTAGAGGTATTAATTTTGCTTTTGTCGTTATTCGTCGAAGCGTCTCATAAATAGATTGGACAAAACAAAAACATTGAGCAGAGATAAAGTAATGCATCTTGAGTTGAGTCCTAAAGTGTTCAGTGACTTGAAAAGATGAGGCAGAATTTGCATTCAAGTAAAGAATCTAAGGATCGAAAAAAGTTTTCTGAGTGCTATCCAGCGGGTAATCGTAAGGACAATACTGTGATGAATGCTGCAGACGAGCACATCCACAGAGACTGCTCAGATTCATTGGTTCAAGCATTTTCGCACAGTTGAGACCTAGCGCTAAGACTTTTATGTGGCGTTTCATGTTTAAGAGTCAATACTTTCTTATTTGTATAAATAGTAAAGTTTTATATGGATAATCATATGAATATAGCATTGATTTTATTGTTTTATTAGTGATATATTTTTAGATAAATGATTTAGTCATTGGTAACCATACTCAACCTTGAATTGAGTAGCCATTTGATAGTGTGATGCCTTCAAGTTTTGGCAAGAATTCTTGGGTTCATAGATGTGTTGGATGTCTGGCTGCTGTAAGTTTTTCGGCAAAAATCCTGTATAACATTAGTCGCTCTGATAACTAGTTAGTATAAAAAAGTTTCACGTTCGGATCAATAGTAATCCTGATTTAACTACTATCTGATTATTCGCTATGATACCTTCATCGCTTACTCGGCATGTTTGTCGCATATAAGTTGCTTATATATTATTTACCAATATTAGAACTGACATTAAGATCTCATCTTTATCTGAGGCATTGTAATCAAAAACTTAATAATCGCTGATAGCAATCAGAAGTGATGCGTTGTGACAGCATGAGTTTCACCAGACCACAATATCTTCAGATACTAACAACTTATAGAGTTACGAAAGCAATATAGTAATGAAGCAAATTTGACAACGAATTGATGGCATCACAGGGAAATCGACATAGCAACGACCTTTCCCTTGTTGCTATCACGGATTGTTAAGTTTTCAACAATACTTGATCAGTGCACTGAACTTAATTGTGTAATATTTAGCTGAACGGTATCTGTACCTCTAGCACTAATATTAAAATTGAAAGAATGAACCCGTATATTAGTATTGATCCAAGTTTATTACAACTGACTAGTCATAGAGTATTCCCCTATTAATTGCTATCTAACATAACCCAATCTGTACCCATACAGTGTGCAATAGCAACATCATATATGTTATTAAATAGAAAAGTTTGCCAAATGCCACTCATGTCACAGGAAGACATGACCTCATGGCCTAATCGTCCATCAACTCCAGCAGAAATCAAAAAGTTTGTTATTTCTTACTACGATGGACTTCAGTTATGTCACTACGTCATATTTTCCTGGTGTATCATCATTATTATCCTTGGATTCATTAATATTGTTCCTTCACATCAAGACTTGAAAATTGCTGTTATTTCTATAGTAAGTTACATGACTTTACAATCAAACTAACATTATATCAGTTATTGTTGTTTTGATAATCTTTCAAACGCTCCCTGTACCAAATGATAAATAAGATTTTTCAGTTTTTATTCATTTCTACGGCTCTATATATGCCTTTCTTTATATTGTTTTCGTCAGTTTCTTATCACTTTAGGCTTGTTTTGGTCAGTTTCCCATGATCTGTTCACTTTTGGTGAGTTAGTTATGATTTGTTGACTTTTGATTTGTTAAAAGGAAATTCTATTGATGGGATCGATGGCATTATTCACGCTGTACACAGCATTCGAGGCATTTCATAAACCATGTAAGTCACTAAATAATAAAGAGGAGTATAAATTGGAAACACGATTAATCAAAGACAAGAGGCCAGTCAATGTGTACGAAGACGAGGACGAAATAATGCTTCAAATTTCGATAATTGACGCTAGTGTTGGTTTTATTCTTCTCTGTTCAACATTCCTATTCTTTTTTGACTCTCGGCAGCACATGATTGAATGGCGCAATTAACTAAAGTTACTTCTCTTTCTCCTGTCTTATTGTGATGATAGTATAGAAAATAACTGTGTGTCAAACATCTGCTTCCATCGGAAGCATTGTCGATATGACGCGATTTTTCTTCTAGGAACAAATATCTATTTTCAGCCTATGTTTTGCTGTTGATCTGCTGAACAGTATAGGAAACTATATAGTGCTTCAAAAAAAGAAGTTTTAAACTAAGTCTTTAACTATTAAGAAGTATATTGTTTGCTCAAAGCCTCGTCAATAAGTGAGTTGACAAAATAACCTTTTCAAAAATGCTTTCTTAGCCCATAAGATTAGTCATAGTATTAAACACCTAAGACTTTAAGTTACGCTTCAAAGTTTGACAGACTTATGGATTGTTGAACGGATGAGATTAAAAAATGAAAGATAACCCAAAATGAATAGATCTGATGTCGATTTACTTGAGTGGTGTTTTGGGTAGGTTTTATGTTATGCTTGAGAACTACAGTGAGAAACAAGATTCGATTAATGGTTTTGTAAATAAATTCTATTATATACATATTAACATTTCATAAATTACATCAATAAATCACGTTAACATTATTACTAGTTTCAATTATTTCATTTGAGTTTTTGCTTTTTGTTACTTTGTTTCGCTAAATGTTTACTATTTTCGTAAAGTCACAGATCAGTACAATTTGATGAAATGAGCAAATATTATACCGACAAAAGGATAAACCCTTCATAAATGCCTATTCAATCAATTGAATATCCAGGCAATACGTTACTTCAGTTATTTATGTCAGCTTTTTCCGGTATCAAACAAGAAATAACATTCAATAATCAAAACAGTGTTTAACAATAGAATATTAGAAAATCAATTTCGGAACAAAAACAAAGAAAACAATTTAACATGAATCAGATGATAGACAGATAAGACTAGAAGTTGGCATAAAACTTGTGCCCCTGTAGCTCTGTGGATCGATAAAAGAAGAATTTAAGCTGTTCTATTTGAAATCTACTTTAACTGAATCTTCATGAGTTATTTGGTGATGTTTGTATAGTTACACCAAATGTAGCAATTAATGCCCTTAGGACGTACAATTATGTGTCTATTTCATATTGTGGCCAATTCATTCTCTCTGGGTTTTGCTTATCGTCCAAATGTCTCTTCTAGAAACTAGTAAAAGATTGTTAAAACTCACTCTTTTTCTTCTATCTCAACAAAACATTCTTTAGCAGATAAAATAAAACTCTCACTTTCCTTGTAATTGGCATCTAATAGCTTTATACTTAATAGTTTAGCTTAATTTTTACTTCTAGGCTAAAGTTTGCCTCTGAGAATATATAACTTGTGACCTGTCTTCATGTGTAGGAAACTGTCTAAATCGTCCGTATTTAACGAAATTAGATCGTTAGGAGCTTGTTTTAGGCTTTCAGTATAATATTGAAATCACTTGTGTATACTTTGCCATTTGAACCAAAATTAGCTATAACGCACTAAATAGTCGCATACTTTGCTCTAGTTCATACATAAAGCCATGATTTTCGGGTAAAACTTCAGTTTTTTCCCAATAACTCCTGCCGATTTTATTTAATATAGTTTCAGGTGAAAACCGAAAATTCTCGAAAATTTCTAACTTTAATAAGTAAGAAATCCCTAACTTATAAGCAAAGAATCACTTAAAAGTGTATGTGATTTTGCTTTGATGACTGTATTAATTTGTGATATTGGTGACAAATATTTTGTAATATTTCGTACTTTGGATATAGTTATTATAAATGGATTTGCATATTGCTATAATTAAATGATTGAATTTTTTTTATAAAATCTGAAAATTTCGGAAATTTACTTTTAAGAATAATGCTCGAAAAGATCCGTAGAATTTCTTTAAGAATAACGCCCGAAAATCATGGTCTCTATTCATATTTAATACACAAAAAATTGATTATGCACAAAATGATTTGTGTAGATTGAACAATTTTCACTTTCAAAATTGATAATTTTGATTTTGATAGTCGGAGATTTAGATGTGGCCAACAAATTTCTTCTTATTTGATTGCGAGATCGTTAAACCTATTTAGCTCAATTTCAGAGTTGAATCATTTATTTAACGACTTACTGACATTATAGAAATACCACTCGAATAGAAACCATAAGCATTTGATTAATTTTTCAACAAAATATGAGGTATTTGTTACTTACGACAAATAGCTAACAAACTCATTAGCAAGTTAAGTCTCAGTTTTGTCGACTTAATATTGATTAAAGTTTGCAATGTTTTTATGAAAAGTATAAAACTCATTCTAAATTTTGAATATGCATCGTTTAAACGCATTTATATTCAAGTTAAGTAAAACAAAAATAAACATTTTTATTGCTGGCGTGTGAGTTATGTTAGGAGTTATTGCGAAAGTGTAGGATTACTTCCACAATAAAGCATTAAAATTGAGAGCACTAATGCGATATATCACTGTTTGTATATAAAGGGTGTCCGGTAAGTAATTGGACTGAGTTTGAAGATCAATAACTTTTGAACTACTAAACATTTTTTAATGAAATTTTTTAAGGTTGAAATACATTTATAATCAAATTTACTTATGCTTTTTAAATGGTTCGAAAGGCCCTTTATCACCGATTTGTTTGAGTTTCTTTCGAATACTAGTCATAAGAGTGTGTGCACTTTGTTGTGCTATCTTTTGAGATATATTTCTCCAAATAGTTTTGAAGCCTATATTCCGGGAAATAATTTTTACCATTTCGTTGATAAAGATAAAATTGCTGATAAAATACGTTTTAAACCCAAAGAGAGGTTTTCGAAGAAGTTTCTGGTCTGGCAGGCCATTGATGATTGCGGTCATGTTTCAGAACCATACATAAAGATCGGTTCAATGATGGCTGAAGAGTATAGAACTCAACGTTTAGAAAAAGACTTAAACCATTTATCGATAAATATCATAAACATAAAGATATATTGTTTTGGCCCGATTTGGCCACTATTCACTATCAGAAAGATGTCCAGCATTGGATGCAAAACAATAATTTGACTTTTGTTACGAAAATTAACAACGCGCCGAACGTACCTCAAGCCAGACCTATCGAAAGATTTTGGGCGTTTTGCAAGACTGAGTACAGGAAACGATCCAAACCACCAAAAGTCTTAATGGCTTCAAAACTATTTGGAGAAATAAATCTCAAAAGATAGCACAACAAAGTGCACACACTCTTATGACTAGTATTCGAAAGAAACTCAAACAAATCGGTGATAAAGGGCCTTTCGAACCATTTAAAAAGCATAAGTAAATTTGATTATAAATGTATTTCAACCTTAAAAAATTTCATTAAAAAATGTTTAGTAGTTCAAAAGTTATTGATCTTCAAACTCAGTCCAGTTACTTACCGGACACCCTTTAATTTGATTTGACTTTTAGTGTCAAGTAATCCTCGCGACAAAATTGTATTTCTATTCTTTATGGGACTAAATATGTTAAAAATTTTCACGTGTTGTCTGATAAGAATGTTCAAGAGGGAGGCCCTAAAGTTGATAACTTCTTAATTTTAGATCATCAATAGGAAGAATGCTTAATTACACGTTTCGTTGATTAATTTATACTTGATTTTAGGCTATAGGTGTCTGAAAGAAGAAGAAAAACAATTTGTTTTGTTGTAATATAAAGATGCAGAGTTGTTATCTATATATAGCCAAGAAATGCTACTTATGCAAAAAGCTAATTTATTTTCTTATTCGATATTTGATTGGAGAAGAAAAAAGCAAAATAATGAACAAAATTCATAATGAAAGCCAAATGAATTGGCAAACACGAGAACTAGTTTAAATTATAAGCCCATTAAAATTCTCTACTATATTGCTGGTATTTTTTCTATTGTTGAGTAACACACATTAACACTTTATGTAAATCTTTTATAGCTTAAATAAACATTCTTCCGGTTACAGAGTGCTACACAAATGCATTAGTCGACTCATTACAGACATTTCAATAGAACATATTCGAGTTAAAGCCCGGAAATACTTCGAAAGGCTTCAGATCGAATTAGATGTTTTTATTAGACCAAATTTGAGAAAAACTTTGAAAGCTGCAAATGTCAAGTATTCCATATGTTATATTGATTGACAAATTTAAACTAACATTAAAGTGCGTTCAATGCTATTTTGGTTCTGATACTAATCATTAATTTATTAAAGGTTACATATTCCAGATAATGCTTTAGTTCTAACCATAATGATAGTTAGCTTTTAGAAGCAACTATTCATCAAATAGCCATATAAGATTTCTCTTTTTCGTCTTTCTATTTGTTTATTCTTTCTTCCATTAATGTAAGGCATCAGTTCTGTTAAATGACTCGTTTAGTAATAACCAAACCGAGCACTTTTTGGGAATTACCGATTCTCAATCTCAAGCACAGATTCGGGAGATCTGCGGTAAAATATGTTTTATAAGTTGAGTATTTGAAGGACCAACTCCTGATTTTTAAAGATAAAAATTACACATTGATCACAGTCTCAATTCTAATTTAGGTCATATTAACTCATTCCCTTGGATCAAACATTTGCATATAATGCTTAAAGTCTCTAAAAATTTTATGTTCAATTGGTTTTATGTTGAGAGTTCGTGAGAACCAAAAATTTTGATGTAAAGACTGTTTTGGAAAAAATAGTCTTATAAAACCAATGATTTTTAGGTCGAGAAAAAGTGTATATTTTGGCTAAAATTGTGCGGTTTCGATCGATTTACAGTTTTATAGTTCCAGAAAAATGCAAGGTTTAGTTATGACAAATGATCAGATACTTAGTAAATAGGAACTAATATCATAAGAAACCTGTAAATATTTTCAATTTGTGAGAGTTTTGATTGCGTAGCTTTTCAACATAATCCCTTAATATAATGCCATTTTTCAATACTTGCTAACGCAATAATGGGTTTGTATTAATGGCTAAATTAAATCAATGTGATATGAGCACGCGATTCAGCAATCACTCTATATTAGGTGCAATAAATTTGAGTCAAGTGCTCAAAGAAAATATTAATAGATAGCCCACAAATTCCAACAGCAGTCATTGAAACTCCAATTTATCTGAAGTCAATAAAGTCTTCAAACTTGAACTTTTGCTATCAAATAGTATTTGAGGAAATGCTTTTATACACTCAATTACAATCGAAAAATGATGCGCTTTTACAGCAATCAATTTTCAGAAGCTCAATATTTCAACAATTGATGAAAAATTGATTCACTAACGTTTAGAATATTTGACTTAGTGTTGCCCTAAACTAACACTTGAAAAAATTGTATGCTCATTTTGTTAAGCATTCTTGTTAGCGCGTGTTTGTTTTATTTAATAAGTTAAGTTCAATCAGTATGAGATCTCATAATACTGCTCAAGTTTGAACTAAAACCAAATATTTCAATAAAATTTCGTCATTCAATTTCTTGTCTGTTTTGGTTGGATTACTTCCTAATGAATGTCAGAATGATATTAGAAGTGTGTGGTGTATTCTCTCTTGTTTTATTAATCTATATGTTAAGTGTGGAAACAAATGTTCGCTTTTAGTACAATTTAAACATGGATACTTAATATTTTTGTGCTTCAAATGATAGTTAGTATCAAAAGTTTTGTTGTTTATATGAAAGATGATCGATTGAAAGGATGAACTTTCGAATGAATAACTCTATTAGAGAATGAGGAGTAAGAGTAAGTCTTTTGGTACAATGGTTTGGTCAAGTAGAACAACTTGCAGACAATGACTCGGATCCAAAAATGTCGACAAAAAGTGACAAAGATAGAGAATAGAGTCACAATTTGAGATGACTTCTCGATCGATTGCAACATAACGCGAACTCAAACAAGAAAATCAAGTTATAAGATTGTAAATATATGAACAATTTGAGATTTGTTGCAATGTATTCTACAAATATGATAATAAGACATTTTTTCAACACAATATTTTACTAAACTTTAATCAGAACAAAAATGGTTATTGATTACTATTTGATAAATTTGATTAGTGAATAGTTGTTATATCGCTGATGTTTTCGCGCATAAATTTAATTGACTTGCATTGAATATTTATTATATTAAATATTTATTTGTATTAATCAATCAGTAGAGGTTGTATTTAAGTGAAACAAAGCTGTTTCGAATAAAGGAAAAATGGATTAGTACTTATTTTTAATGATGGATAGTGTCCTAAAACAAGCATTACAATAATTTCTTAAGAAGTTAACGTAAAAAAGCTAAAAAATTGGTATAAAAGTTCTCACAATATAGTGTTTATAGTGACTTGAATGTGATGTAGGTTGTAATTAGTGAAATGTTATTGAATTTTCAATCAGTATCGATACGATCTTGATGTAGTCTAATTGCCCTTCTGTCGATCACGAAGTAATTATTCATAAACAATGCGAGAAAGTTAGTTTACTTCACTAAATGCATTAAACTTACATTGAGATTAACTTTGAAATAAACAATTGCATAACTAATAGAATTATTTAACGCGTTTTCAAGTAGAGCAAAATACTTATAATGTTTAATAATTGTCATTAAAACAATGGTATCAACACTAATGGAGTTAAATTT